>JALBCR010004152.1:0-73763 GCA_030710515.1 Abscondita cerata
CAACTTCCCTTAATCCATATTTTCTGTCTTAATGGTTTTCCCCTGAATCTGGTTTTCACCTTTAATGCAACTCTGAACGCGGTTTACCGATCTTGTGTTCAAAACATATATTAGCAGACCACAGAAGTATTTGGCTTGTCAGCTCACAATTGTACTTCACGGGCTCACATTTATGCCTCATCGGCTCACACGTGTGCTTCATAATAATTTTACTCCTAATATTGCAATTTTAAAAACAAACTTTACTCAATTGGTTTTAATCAATCTTAAGTTGTTTTTTATATCATCGGGGTCAACGGTGTTAGTTGATAGGTTACAGTTATTACAATTTCTTTCTTTAAACAAATTTATTTAATCAGTTTAAGTTGTTTTCATGTGATTGGGGTGAACAGTGTTGGTTGGTAGGTTACAGTTATTACAATTTCTTGCGCTGGAATTCATTGTTGCTGAAGATTCCATATTGCTTTTGAATAACAATTGCATTACCCAACAAACGTCTCGCTGGGCAAAATATAATCTTCAAAAACTAAATATCACTGTGATATACCGCAATTGTCATCGTTTACGATTTTTTTGACTAGATCTTGGTGCATGAGATGCTTCACCGGCTAATTGTTTTTCCAAGTCAACTTCGGTCGTTGACTGTTCTCTCTTAATTGTTTCAAGAAGTTCCAGCCGCTAATGAGGTACAGAGGCGTCCTTTATTGTTTTTTGCGGTTGCCTCCAACCCAATTTTCTTCAACGTAATCATCGAAAGATTCCATATCAGTCGAACTGGAGAAAAAAAAACATCCCCAACAAAGCAATCAAAAGCCTCCTTCACTGTGTTGTGTGAGACAAATGCAAGAGCAGTCAAACACTTCACTTTGAGAGCAAAGTCAGGATCGGAGAAATAATTCCGTGCAACTTCCAGAAGGGTCTGAATTCTGTACCGCAAGCACTTCCCAAAATGAAAAAGGTGGCTCTATGGCAGGAAATATTTTCTGAATGCATTTTTGCTTCTTTTCAAATCCGTCATGATCGACTGCGGATTGAGATTTGGGTTCCGTTTTTTCAACTATCTCAGCATGGTGGTGTAGGACTCCTCCGTTTTGTTTGTAAACAAATTGAAAACGCTGGTATGAGCTTATTGAAATGGAGTGTATATATGGTTGAACAACTTAATTACAAGTAAATTAAATGAACTCAGTAACTCGTTTGGTAGCTAATTCATCATTTCCCGCATTAATTTCTCAAATTACCTGTTCAAACAGTTGAGAAGCAACTTTGAAGCGTCCCTGACTAGTGCTGTGAGTGTTGCATTGTCCGATGTGCAGAATATAAGGATTCGGTTGGTGTTTGGCCTGTGTCAACTAACAGAAAGTTGTCACCCCGTCGTTGTTGTGGTTAATGTGGTAGGAAATGAAGGATGTTCGTAGTGGATGAGAGTCTGTGGACTCGGACACGCTGATCTCGAATATTGCGTTTTTAGTGAACGGACAGGCAGTTCCACAGACGCAGACTCTTGTACAGGAGGCCACAATTACATGTGGATGATCGGATATCTTCTGAACCGCATTCTTAATCTTCTCTCGTATAAATTTTATCTCATTCTTAGCAGCATCCGGAGTATGGTTATGGGCGTCATTAATCCGCACTATCTTATTGTTCCTCGTGTACACTCGACCTTGTACTTTCCATGCCTCTTTTCCCGCGCAGCGCCATATATTTTCATTTTGCCATGTTTTTTGGCCATCTAGCGATATCCGAAATGCCCAAGATTACCCTTCCCTCTAACACTTGACACTAACTCTAATGGCATGTTGCACAACAAATAATCATGAAATACTCATGATTTTAAAAATAACTGCAGTTTGACGATTAAAACGGTTTGACAATAAAAACAAAAATGCTACTGGGATGCACACTGGTGTGAAACGACTAACACAAATCTCCATGCAGTACTGCCTTTGACTCAATACTTTCCATGTTATGAGTTTCTTGACCGGTGTTAAATTTTTCTGTCTTTATTTAGGCTCTTCTGCTTATTTAAGGTAATTTACATGCCAACCATCAGGTACTTTTACATACGGAGCTGGAACATTGTACTTACAAACGCATGTAATTAGTGTCATTTTCAGGTTGCTATACTGTTTAATGTATTATGTATTATTACATATTACTACAGGAAAATAATCCATGACTTGGTTGTTGGTTGTGTGGCTTGGTTGATCATGCGGCATGTCATTTGCACTGGAATTCATTGCTGTTGAAGATTCGATGTTGGACAAAAGCGATTGTTGTTCAAAAACGTCTATTGGGCAAGGAGATTATTGGTCAAATCGTACTCGTTGGGCAAGATTAAATCAAAGTTGATTTATTACTTTGGTTTCATTATAAATTCCTTATCATCTGATATCTTGAAAATTTTGAAATTGTTTAAAATGAATAAAAAATATTGACTTAGTAATGAAACTCAAAATATTTAGTTCAATTTTTTAAATTCAGGGTCTTGACCTGTCTTTTTTACAAATAAAGGAATAAATTTTACTTTCTAATTATAAAAAAATTTTAATATACTATAAACAAATTTTAAACATTACAGGAACATTTTCTACCAGTGTAATGTAATGTGTCGCGTGGACGTCAAAGAAATTTTAATTAAAACTATGGATTCCTGTGTAAAATTACTATGTCACGGGCGTCACTCTCAATGGTACAGTTTTTAATAAAAGTAAATTTAGATTTCACTATCACAAACATCAATTTCTTACGCAACTTTGGTCGGATCCTTTTTTTACTAAAGTATTCTGATTTTTTATAATTACGTTTTCGAAATAAGGCTGTTTTCACAGCTCTTTGTCTTAATATATTGAAATCCTTCCCAATTTTTCTACCTTGATCTTTCTAATTAATTTTTAATTTATATATTATATATTTTCTCTTCCCAACATTATTCGCATCTTATTCAATCTTTCACCTTTGTTTCCTTCCTTGTCGGAACATTTCTTTTTTATCTTCATCGTTAACTCCCCCCACATCCTACTAGATTTTATTCCGTAATTCATAATTTTATTTATTCTTCCTTTCAGTTTTCGTTTACGTTGTGCTGAACACTCTTAATATCTTTTCTTCATGATTATCTTTTTATTTTTTACTTCTTCATTATCATTTCTAGTTTGTTTCTTTCCTTCTTGATTTCTTCGGTATTGTCTTCTATGTTAAATACAACATCTTCTATTTATTTATTCTTGATTTATTTTCCAATTTCAACCTTGATTTCCATTTTACACCTACTTGCTCCTTTGGCATATCTTGATCTCACTCTGTATTTAATTACATGCAATTAGAAACTTTTGTTATCCGTTGTCCTTCTTTTTTTCTTCTATGTTCCTGTCGTTTTTAATTTCAAATTGTTTGTTATTTCCATATTTCATGTATTTGTCTTGATTTCAGTTTCATTTTCGTCTTCCTTTTCATATTCGGTTTCTTCCTCCATTATTGTCGTATCCATATTTTCACATATTTCTTCAACTTGTTTCTTTTATTCGCATAATTCTTCAATGTGATTTTCTATTTTATAACATTTATTGTTCAATGATTCTTCAATTTTATTATCTATATCTTCTTCATTTTTTTTATAATTTTCTTCTAATTTTCGTTTATTTTCATGATAAGATTCTTCAGATTTTCTTATAATCATCCACCATTTGTTATGTTTTTTCCTTTCTTCTCGTTTTTCATTTGTTTATTTTGTTTTTTTTATTTCAGTTCAATATGTGTATGTACGACTATAAATAATCTCCTTAAATACTTGCCATGTGTTGCTAAAAGACTAATGGTTTTGTATATGCGCTTATATAAATCGTAATCTCCTCAAACGTCGCTAGCGGGCAGGTACCCCCACTACTCCGCCGTTTTCTCACAATCGGTCATTTTCAGTCATCTTTGCATGCATTTTTTGCGTGTTAAATATCATTTTATCGAAAAATGAAATATACGTTTTGTTCTTTCTATTTCAATTTCACAATTTTTTTATTTCTGAAAATCGGACTACCAGACGAGCATTTAGCTTCGATTCAATATATTCCTTTAAAAAAATTTAAATTGCAACTGTGCATAAACTAATTGCCCGACAATTGTAGGGTTTTGTACACAAATAGTACGTATCATTACCTCCTGTTTCCTGAAAGATTTATCATACATCTCAAAAATGACGAATCTACGAATTTTAAAGAAAAACCCAAATATTTTACTTTTTCGATTTTTCTCGAGGAGTTATTACCTGATCGAGTCAAATTGGTGTTCATTTTATTCGTATTTTTATTCTCAACAACTTTTCTTTTTACACCATTGACATAGGTTTATTACTTTTCAGTCAGGAAAAAAGTTGGGAAAAAACACGTTTCTTTGCATATAAATGTTAATTAACTATATAATGACAATTCATTTTCCGTATAAAACATGAATAATACAATTACAGGTGGTATCTTACTATTATTTTTGTGAAAAACTTACTTGTTATTTGCTCTATTGACTGGGGTATAAGTGTGAAGGTAAACATCAAATAATGTCAAGTAATGAAATTTTTGTCACTTTTAATAATTAATTTTTTGATCAAATGATGACATTACAATCTGAATATTACTATCATAAATCTTAGATTGAAGGATAAAATGAAGACACTAGACGGTGATTCAGATCAAAAACTCTTAGTGTTAAACGATAATATTCATATCTGACCATCCAATCTGAATTATCGTATGTTGTAAAGCGTTAGTAGTCAACAACTTCGAATAGTACGTACATAAGTGGGATGTGATTCTAGAGATAATGTTGTTACATTTGAACATTGGTATAGGGATCCCATTACTAAGATGACGACTCGCCGTCTATTAACTCACCGTCTAAAATACTTCCCGGTAAATGAAAATTCGAGCGAATTAAATTAAACTAAACTATATTCTACCAGCAAGTTTCCTGAGTGATGTTCCAGCTTGCAAGTTACTCACTGGTGAGAGTGCTCGATGGTTTTTTTAAATATGACTGATATTACAGTTTTACATCACATCTTATGAAATAAGATGGAGAGAGTTATGCGGTAGTTTTCAAACCAAAAATGTTAACACTCCTTGTTTTCACTTTTTTCCGACGAATTCGAGTTAGTACGGTATAATGAAGCAAAAAAATTTAATAAATCCAACATAAAAGATAAAATCCATGTTATTCTAGAAGTTACAAAGCATGCTTTCTCATTGCCTCTTCAAATCAGTCTAGACACTATAGAGTAGACCAACAGTTTTTCAATATATATTGAGATTTTCATTTGAGTATCACAAAGAGATATTTTAGAAAGGAAACATCTTGTACGAAATACAACTAAAAAGTTTTATGTTTACATTAACAATACATTTTTTTGTTAGGTATTTGATATATCTTGATTTTTATTTTCTTTATGTCGTACACAAAAATATTAACTTCTTTGATATTTAGTTAGGTAAGCTTGATAATTAAATATTACAGTGTTTTGATTTAACTGGAATTCTTATAAAAATATTGCTAATTGCGTTAGTTGTACGTTTTTTCTTTGTCACGGAATGCTTTATTGTATGACCGCAAAGGGATAATTAGAGTTTTAAAAACTTCACGATTCATTTGCCATTAAATAAGATCTAACGTTTTATTTAATTTAAATTTATAAACGCCACTTGCATTCTAATATAGAATTCAGTAGGAAACAATAAAATTTAAAGTAGTGAAATCAATTTAAGAAATTAAAGTTTCCTAAATACTTTTCAGATAATCATTAAACGGTTAATTTATTCTTCAAAACAGAAAGAAAAGATTTTTATGAAATGTATTTATTCGTTTATTGTATCTGCATTAAAATCTGACTAAAACTTAATGCACTCGAAAAGCTTAAAGTAAAGCTTTTATGTTATGGAAGTTGTAAGTTGCGAAGCTGTTTTGCATTATAATGTAATCTTATGCAAAAACATAATCTTCAAGTAGTACATATGCCAGGCAGAATGCTTATATTTTTAGTTTGGTAGATAAAAAAATTAAATAAACTTTATTCTCTCTTTTTGATCAGAACAACATATATTTTCGTTATTTGTTTTCGAAAGTGGTCCTCGACTGAATACTGAAGAGTCTCAAAGGGACGAAATACCTATCGAGTGATTCCTGGTGTTCGTTTGTGAATTAATTTTTTGTACACTGCTTACACATCTTGAAATTTTTATAGTAGATGGTTTAGTTTTATATAAGTCAATTTTATTAGATTATATGTCTTAGGTTTTTTCTAAAACCAATCGTACAACGAGCATTAAACACAATGGTTTTCCAAGCTTTTTTCATTCATTTTATTCAAAATACAGACATACATGAATAGAAGTTTCTAAAACAAGTACTAGTAGTTTATTATTAGTTTAATATGCCTGTATCTATGAAACTACACAGCACACGAAAATTGCTCCCAGTATTTTAGTAAAGTAAGATCTACAGTCAATTTTTTTGATCAAACAGAGGGCATTGAAATAACCGTAACTTTTATAGGCAACACTGTTTAACTCCTTTACTAGTTTGTTTAGTTTCAATAATTGTTGTATTATCAGCAAATCGGTATATAACCATTTCATAACAAGATAGTGGTAAAATTGGTAAAATTTTTGAAATAATTAATTCGTCCACTAATACTCACTTTAGAAAGAAATTGAATGCGATGCGAAGGGTCTGTACACTGTATGCAACACATTACTGAATTTATAGTGCCAATTTGAACGTATCTTTCACTTTGTTATAGAGACATATCGCCCACTTCAACATTGGATGCAACGTTCAGTTGGATGTTGTTTGATCCTACGTTAAAGTTAAGCATTATACACGTGTTGTCCTCTAATCATTCGGCTAGTATTTTTGCAGTCGTTAATATAAATTTTTCGATAAATATTATTTTCAGAAAAAGCGCCCTGGTCATATCAGGGAATTAAGGTGATATTTAGATGAAAATGTGATTTCTCCTGTAAGTACAATACGCTGTGCATCAAATAAACTCGTTTTTGATGCGTACAGCAGAAGATAATCCAAGTTTATCAATCAAAATACTCTTCGAAAGTGTCCCTAAACATTTTCCTCAATCTCATCCAAACTCAGAACAATTTTTGCATTAAGCTTATTAAAGAATTAAAGAACACACTTAATCTCGAGGTTTGCAAAGCGACTGCAATAAAGGAAAGAGTACTTTACGTGAAAGGTCTGAGTGCAACACTTTAAAACTCAAAATTTTATAATACGATAATTTGGAAACCAAAACGTAACATAAATAGGGGTTGTTCTGTAGCTCAGTGGGTGGGAAATGGATCGCGAAATGATTTGCCTTCGTAAAATGAAGTCGTTGAAAATTCTTGCAAAATTTTCAATAACAATCGATAAATTAATCAAAGTCGAGGGCGCCAAACAAGGTCACGACATTAAATAGCTTCACTGAAAGTCTGTCCTGTATGGTACTTTCCTGTTGACTTACCTTAAAAAGTAACGCCACAATTATGTAATAAGTTAAGATAACACACAAAAATAAAATAAAATATAAATAAAAAAGTTGGTTCTACAAAATTAATGCATTCAGAACATACCATAATGAACTTACCAAATAAACAAAGTTTATACAGAATTAACGTTACTTTTAACTGAAATAGTAAAAATCAAATTGCCCTCGTGATTACTAATTTTATTAATAAAACAACTTACCTAATTAAATATTTAGCGCGCTTATACAAATTCAAAACGACACAGTATGTCTATTACAAAATCTTAACCTTGCGCGTCTTGCAATAATAACATAAATTACGTAAAACTGTCAATTCAATAAATTAAAATCGCACCGTAATTACGAAAATACATCGCGACAGTTTATGATTTACAACGAGATTTAAAGCGTTATATAGTTTCGGTATTGTTAACATAGTTACTTAAATAAAAACATAAATACTGTGAGTTTGAGATGAACCATAAGTGGTGTGATAGTATGGACGACGATAGAAACGAAGACAAAAAGTTGGATCAAAATAATTCACACCCCGAAACTTTCACGTCGATACAAAACATTATTTCTAGTGAATCCTACTGAGTAGGAATTTATATGGTATGGGAATTTTAAATCCGCAATTTTATGAATCTGGGTAAGGACTTGAAGTTTTCAGCAATTCTCTAAGGTTATATTTTTCAGTCGTATCAAAAAATACAAATATTTGCAACTTGCGAAACGGGAAAAAACACCCCTACCTAACTTCAAACTCAAAATCTATTTATTGCCGATACCCATATTACGTGCATTACACACATAACTAAAAAGTAATTTGATGTTAATTTTACAACTCCATCTGGCATATAACTGATTTGATTGTAATATCCGAAACTTGGTTAGTTGCCGATATACTAAGCTCTGAATATTTTCCTAATAATTTTTAGTTTATAGAAAAGATCGCAATTATGTCCACATTAAGTAACTAAAGTGTATGATTTAACTTGTTTGTATTGTAATGTACTGTCTGTTAACATAATCGGCATTCAATTATTATTGTCTAATAATGAGTCAGTCAGTATATTTGTCTTATATATTCCTCCATCTTTGCCTCTTTCTAAATTTGAAGTATTCTCGACACCTTTGGTGATTTGAAAATCAATCTTCAATCACTGAGGAAGAGATTTTACTGCTCTAAAGTTCTCTATAAATAAACACACTGTAGGCTGGATGGAATACCTAGATTCATACTGAAGGACTGTGATTGCATTTTGCTACACCTCTCCATATAATTTTCAATAAATTTATTAAAAACTCAAAATTTCCTTACACCTCATTCCTGTGTTTAAAAAAGGTGATCCTTCCGATATAAAAATTATAGACCTATCTGTCTATTAATTAATTTTGAAAAGTTTTTGAAGCTGTACTTTACAAACAAATCTATGCCGCAGTTAAACAACGCATAACACCAGTCCAAAATGGATTTATGAAAAATCGATCCACTTTTACTAATCTCGCTGTTTTCAAACAATCTATAGCTAAAATTATTGATGCCAGAGGTCAGGTTGATGTAATTTACACCGACTTTGACCGTATAGATCCCTGTATATTAGCTAGCAAACTTTACTTATTTGACTTCGATCAGTCTTCCACTACTATCTTACCTAATTGATCGTGTACAGTTTGTGAGGTATGGTAACTAAACATCTAAAATACTTTTAGATTCCTCTGGTGTACCTCAAGATTCCCTTTGCTTTTTTATTATTTATTAACGATCTTCCCTTCTACCAATGCTATGAAGTTACTATTTTCTGACAATTTACAAGGCAGTCTAAAGAAAATTTTTGAAATTTTTATTTTTTGTCGAAGATGGAGTATACTCCCTAAGGAATTTTGAACATTCCGCGCTTTTAGAAAGGTTTAACTTTACTGCGTTACCGACCCGCAGAACTTTATCCGCTATTAAATTCCTACACAATCTTCTACACAATAGAGTTGACTGCCCATGGCTGATGT
Source organism: Abscondita cerata (assembly GCA_030710515.1). NCBI lineage: Eukaryota > Metazoa > Arthropoda > Insecta > Coleoptera > Lampyridae > Abscondita > Abscondita cerata. The sequence continues at coordinate 9,518 of JALBCR010004152.1, forward strand.
CCACGATCAATTTTTTAGTTCCTAGGTTTAACATTTGGCAGAAAGCTAATGTTTATATGCAGAATAATCGATCTAATGTGTGTATCAATTCACCGATATCAATGATGTGCACTGCGTTTAATAAGGTAGCGTGATTAGTTGAGACTAATGAAGAAAGCTAAATGTTTACTTAATTAGGGAAATTACTGATAGTATTTTTATTTAAATTTTTTTATTATTATCTCTATAGTATTAAATTAAGTATTTGAATAATTTTGATTTCGTATACTTTTATCTCGATTAATGAAATTTCTTTGTATATACATATATTATATTTAAATATTTTCTTGTAATTGGGGCAAGCCTGTTGGAAAATAAAAGTATTATTATTATTGTTGTTATTTTTAAAGAAGGGGGTGTTTGAGTACAGTTCGAGCGCGTGCCTCAACAAATTACTTTAATTGATTGTGAACGTGGAAGTATACCTTCCTTAAATAATTTATTCCTTTAAAATTAATATATATCAGGCCGACAACAATGGTTTCGATTAATTAATTTAATCATTATCAAGTCTAATAAAATGGTGATGTTAAAGTGAATTATATACTTGTAACACACGTTGCCGATAAAGCTAAGATAACTTGTACAAAAGTACACACGCAACAAAAGAACACCTGATGCAGCATTTCGCTCTTATTGTGAGCTCATCAGAGGTGTATACTTAAGTGCGGTATACGACTGTACAAGACGGCGGTTGGTCTTTTAAGCTCTCGTGGAGCAATGATCATAAGTAAATGTGTGTCTTGCGACATTTTCTTAGTTTATACTATTCATACGTGTCAATGTTTACACGAGATGTCGCAAGACACATTTTACTTATGAATTATATACCTACAATAATATTAAGTTAGTAAATAGTCGACTTATTTAATAAATTAGTGTAAAGTTTAAAAATTTGAGTTTTACAATTTGTATTTTCGAAATTAAAAAGTGAGAAAATAGAGATAATGTGAAGTTTATTCAAGCACTCATTAGTTTCTTCATTTGTTCGAATTAGTCCAACAAAATATGACTTCTGTACTTTATTGAAATTGTATTAAAACCGACATCGGAGATGAATTTAATTCATTTATAAATTGGCAACAAGGTACTATAACCAACAATTTTAATCTAAAATTGTATTTGAAACTTCTTCACGATTAAAGCTACTAAACAATTTAAACAGTTCGACTGACTAATTTCTCTAAGTATCTACATTTCATTTGATCTACCTCACCATTGTTTATATATTGTTGAGTTTAGGTAATAATTCCAGTTTCTCAAATCGATTGAACAGAAAAACTAATTACCCAAGGAATTTTTAAATGGTGGTATTAGAGTTTTATCACAGTATTAGTTTACTCTATTAAATTTCATATAATTTCTACTTAAATTCATTCCATCGTTAACCTCAGTATTTTGTAATAAATTGTCAATACTACTTTATAAAACCTCGAAACCGCAATAACTTTTTGTTATCCAATATTTCGGTCAAAATTCAACAGAGAAAAAAACCTTATTTCGACCCTTTCAATTTATGCTGTAAGTGTAAGTTAAAAATCAATTTGCACATTAATTTAACAGTATTTTAACAAATGAGTTACTGACCTTCCAGAAATTAAACTTTTTTTGTGTAATTTGAGTAAGATGTTCATATGATTATTTTACTATTTAAAAAAAACGAGCTACATCTATGACGACGAAATTGTAAAAATCTATAAGTTATTAAAGTTAATCGTGATTGGTTCATTTCAAATCAAAACGATATACAGAATGTAGAAGCAATCTGCTTCATGTCGCAAAAAGATAGGACGATATTTCCTGCTTTTATGTTAATATAAATATAGATTTATCTAACATAGCTACAGGCTTCCACAGTTCAATCGAGGTTTATTTGAATACCGCGACGTTTTATTAAAGATTCAGAATATCGGATAATACTTTTTAAATTACGGAAGCTAGTTCTTCTTGTATAAGAAACAAATGTACGTTAAACGCGTGTAATGCATTGTATTTCTGTTAGGGCGCGGTATTGTTTTGCCAGTTCATTAGGATTAGTATCCTTTAATTACTCTTAGCAGTTGTCTCAACTTTCTAGTTACAAACATCATCAGGTTTATTAATTATTACTAACAGTTTCTTGTTTAACAAATATTGTAGAATTAAGTTTTTATTCAAATTTTATTACAAACAATCCTCAAAATTTCACGAGAGAATTTCTAAACGGCTAACGACATTACTATACAGGGTGTCCCGTAATAAATGCCCAAGATTTGACCAGGTTATACTGTAGATCGAGACAAACAATTTTTATTATATAATGGATAGTCCCATCTTGCTTGGTTGTCCGTCTATCTGTCTGTATGTGATTTTTAGAAAATAATTTCCTCTCCGTAATGGTTGAAGACATGAAACCCAAACTTCGTAGGTGTATTGGTTATACTAGTGTCAGTAAAAAATAAAAATTTTAAAATAATTAAAATGGCGGCTATTTGAAGATTTCAAAGTTAAATAACTTTTAAACGAGTGGTTTTTTATTGTTTGTCTAGAACGGGGCTATTTTTTCTTGTATTTATAATTTTTCAATAAAACCACTGCTTTAAAAGTTATTTAACTTTGAAATCTTCAAACAGCCACCTGTCACAAACAACTGTAACCGTTATTAGTTTCAGCAAAAATCGATGACACTGTAAACATTAGTCAAAAAATTCTAAATATAATGGTTTTAGAAATTATAGTTCTATATTATTAGAGCGATTTGTATTAGATTCTTAGTTAATAGGTTAAAGTTTGTCGATGTTTACAGTGTGATCGATTTTGATGTACCAAATAGTGGTTGCTGTTGTTAAACATCAGTAAATTGTGACCGGTGAGCGTAATTTGGTTGACTCTTAAAGCCCGGGATACTAGTCATAAGTACAATTAAAAAAAATAAATATTTTTAAGGTAAATATTTAACCCTTTCCGGCCCAAATTTTGTTTTCGGGAAAAAATTAATTGGGCTGAAATGTATTTGGTAGTATGTTAAATAAGACATGTTTACTAAAAAAACAGAAAAAATATTTTTACAAACGAAAATTTTTATGATGCCAAGTGGCATCATTGAGCTTACGATATGTATTTAAATAAAACATTTATTTGTTGTGAAAAAGTTTGAAACAGTTTTTGTCTTTAGTTAAACACAATGGTGTCTGACATTTTTCGCACATCACCCTCGAATATGCTTTAATACATAATCGGCACCTTTTTTCGGCTCAATATGTATTGGGAAATGTTGGAATCCATCATATCTCATGTCGTCTACTGGAGCTGGAACTTTAGTATACTTCCTGAAAGGTGGTGGTGTTGATGATGGTGATGATGTTGTGGACGATGGTCTTCCTCTTTGCGAATAATTGCTCCTTTTCTAGCCCTCAGAAGTGCGTGTGCAATTTCTGATCTAAAAACTAAAAGGCTTTTCCAATTTTTCTGACCACTTTGTGACATGTGACGTCTGTATAAGAGCCATGCATTCACAATACACATATCGACCAAATTCCAAAAAATTCTTAAGTAGAACCTTTTCACTACAAAATTTATGCGGTATAATGCTACAAGCATATCATGGAGATCAACTCCACCCATGAAGCTATTGTAATGCTTGATTACACCAGGACGTTGTACATCTATAAATCGCTTATCACCAACACTCCATCGTTGCACAGTTTCAATAGGATACACTCCTTTACAAGAAGAAAGGACATGAACAGATTTATTGTCAAACCATTTGACTACAGTCAAATTACTTGTTGCTTCCGTTCGAAAATCAAAAGATCCTCTTCCTTCTTTCTTTAAAACTTGGTCGTTTTTTAAACTACCGCAATGTAGTCGATTACTTCTGACTGTCCCAGTTGAATGTATTCCAATATTTTTCAACTGCCTGAAGAGTTCGGGGGATGTAAACCAATTGTCGCAGTACAATTTGAAATTTTGGTGTTTTGGCAAATTTTGACATAACCTCATTACAATATCACCACTTATTCCAAGTTCTGACGTTTCTTTTACTGTCCCTTTTCCAACATAAATTTCAAAATCATGGATAATTCCGTTAGAACTAGCACGAGCAAACATCTTTATGCCCCACTTGTGTGGCTTGTTTTTAACAAATTGTTTTAGAGAACTCCGTCCTTTGAATGGAATAATAATTTCGTCTACCGAATTGTGCTCTTCTGGTTCTATTTTACGAAGATTTGCTCTAATTGCTTCAATTATAGGACGAATTTTAAAAAGTTTGTCGTATTCAGGATCGTTGCGCGTCTTCAATTGGGAATTGTCGTTGAGGTGCAAAAATTTCTCAGTTTATCAAACCTGTTCCTAGACATGATGTCTGCAATTGGGCTGTATCTAGAACTTTCAGCCCAGTACATCCTATAACTGGGCATTTTACAACACCACTCAAAATATGACATCCTATGAATTGCTCAATTTCTTCTTTGTTTGTGTTTACTGAAATCCCCGTTTTTCTACAGAATACAAATTAGTTTGAGTAACTACATGGTCTATCAAATTATCATCAAACAATTGTTTGAAGTAATTTAACGGCGTCATTTCAGGGTGAGGTGGATCAGAAAACATTGGGTAGCAATCTGCACTTATGCTTTCCAAATCTTTTGCTGCCAATGGTATGTATTTTTTTATTCGTTTTTTTTATCTGATATCCAACTTTTAAATTAGCCAATGGCAAATCATCTTCGGAACTATATTCACTATCTACGTTTTTCCACTTCTACATCGACACCGTTCACAGGTACAGATGTAGAGGGAGAATTTTTATTGTTTGTCAAGTTTGATGCCGTAAAAGTTCATCATCTTCACCGTCTGACTCGATATCTACGTCAGAAATATCACCTTCTAATAAAAGCAGTAAACGACGTACCTCATCTTCCGTCAAACCTTGTCGCGACATTGCCATTTTTACCTGAATAGAAAAAATTAAACCATAATTCGGAATGAGTTGAAAAATAAAAAATAAATTTGTTACAAAAATGTTCTAGTCAACAATAGAAACACAAATTGAATTTATTCATTGAAGCTCAATGACGCCACTTGGCATCACAGAAAGAAGGTGTTTTATTTACAGGTTTTCGACGTGTTTTTAACATTTAGTTTGATTTAGTTCATATAATAAACATTTTACCTACCAATAAAAATATATGGCCTCGAAAATATTTTTTCAGTAAATTTTAAAATAATAAAAACCGCGGGTACTAGCACAATGTAAGCAATGGTAACTCAGAACATCAAACGCATGTTGTAAAAGGTAAAATGAGTTACAGATGCCTTTTATGTGTCAGAGACCTCTGTGAATGAGTAGATTTGACGATAATACAAAGAACTGCAATGCATTGTATGTGGTTTGAAACGTAAGCAAGTTAAAACGACACGATTCCAAATGGAATCACTGGGCTTGAAAGGGTTAAAACTGAAGGTTGCAAGATAATATCCATATTGCGGATATTTCACAGGTAACTTAGATTCCAGTACATTGTCAATTGTTAAACTATCCAATTTAAAATATCTCGAAAACTATCAGAGTTAGGGTTTTCAGTGGCGGCTCGTGGTCAATCGTACTGGGAGATCAAAAATTAATTTAAAAAATAGGCATACTTAAAAAAATATAAATAACTCAAATGCAGCGCAAAATTTTATACAATCCACAATTTTGTTCAAAATATAGCGATTTTTCGAAACATTTTCATTAAAATCTCTAAGGATTTTCTATAAGCATTGTCTAGCTGTGTACGACCATATGCCTTGAACTTAACTAATTTTGTAAAATTAGTTCGTTAGCACTTTTAGTTGTCTAATTTTTCTGCACTACCGACATTTTCTGTAATAGCGCATGCACACGCGAACCAAAAATAGTATTTTTACAAAACAACACAACAACAGTAAAAATATCAATATAAATTCTTAAATTGATTTAAAACACGCGAAAATCGAATCAAAAATCGAGCGTAGTTGAACACCCTATTACGAAGTCAACGTAAACTGCGGGATCCGGCTCATGACCCAAAGTTGATTATTGCTTCGGATGTTTGCGTTTATTCGGGCGCTGCACGTTTTTCGAGTTTTTCCGGTAGATCTAATTCAATGAGGACAATTCGCACCGCCAGCTCAAGGTTGAAGAGGATGAATTACGAACGACGGCCGATAAATTTTAAGTTATTATACTAGCGACTTGCGACTTTTGCGAGTAAATTACGTATTTTAATAAAACACGTAATAATTAATATTTTTTATATATTGTCAAAATTTTGGGAGCTCATTGACCAAATGACCATATGGACAAGCTGCCACTGGGGTTGGCAACCCTAATACCAATTAAAACTAATTAGTTACAGCCTTTAACAGGCTACAGAAATGTAGGGTGTTCCATTTAAGTTAAACAAGTTATTTAAGTTTTAAGTCGTTACTTTTATGCAGTAGTATTAAAAACATCTTGTACATCATACCATAATAGTAAATATTGCAAAAAGGATGTTGAAGGCTATTAGTAAGGTAGTGTCGGTCAAAGTAGCTTGTTCTTATTTATCTTGAAGTTATTGCATTTTTTTTGGAGGGTCTGCAAATCAGGTAAAATCGATCTCCGAAACGGAAGTACGTAGGTATAGGGACATGTTAAAAACATACATTATTTTTTATCCTACAATTCAAATGTAGATACACGGTGATCCATTTAAAATAACCTAACTATGGCATGGTACGTGTTTCTGGAGCACACTATATAATCCAAAAATGTGGTTTCGAATAATCTTGACATATATATACCTTAAAATTTCTAACATTATTTGTCGTTTTAATGCTACAGGATAATTCGTTGGTATGTGACATTTATTTTATCACAAACAGTTGCTGAAAACATGCCAAAACAATGTAACAAAGGAGGACAGATTTAAGCTAAAGATTTAAAACTTTTCTAAGGTGAAAACAAGTATACGCGATGAGAAAAACACTACTCCTACCATGTGATTCAAGCTGTCACTAAGAAGAAGAAAACTATAGATAAATTGTGTGTTCATATAATCCGTCAACATTACAAGTGTGTTGGGTACCAAATACATGGAAGATTGTGTTTACCCTCCAAAATTGGGTTCCAATGTGTTTGTAACAGCAGCAATAGATAACATTGATCTTAATCAATCTTCTTCTACTGCCGTTATTTTTTTTCCATGGTTCAAGTATTACAATTATTCAGTATCCTCACCGAAAAGTAGTTATGGAGATTGATGATGACAGTATTTGTATCAAGCGGTATTTTACACTACTTTTCCCACAACTGGTAAAGTTAGAGGTGACCCACCTTTAATAATTGTCATTCCACAGTACAATGACCATGATCTTGCCTTTACCTCTACAAAAGTTTTAAATCATTGGTTTAACTCTGTCCTGGAGAGATTATATATTGAAGACACACAAGTATAGAGCATGTGCCTAGAGCATCGTTTGCTGCTTTTACAATACAGTCGACTCATTGTGCATTTCTGCTTTGCTACATTGTTTTGGCAGGTCTGCCTCAAAAATAAGAATCAAAAATAGTGAACCTAAATGATGATGTTGGAAAGCGCTTTTTCCTAAATAATAATCACGATACAAACCCGAGTTACATAGAAAAATGTAAATCGCACGACAATCATTTGGCGGCCATTTTCATTACGACATCAACGTCGCTAGACTGTCAGAAAATGTGTGTGCAGGACTTTTCGACTCGTTTACTCATGAACTATCTGAATCCAAAAGGGCGATTTAGTAAGTGCTCAAACTATACTGACTGTTGCAGATAAAACCGTTTTATATGAATTTCGCGGGAGACGAAATTTCGTGAGTCGGGACTTTAATTTTTGTTACATAATTTTTGACGCTGGAATAGATAGGCGTAAACATACAGTGTGACCAGCAAAATCCGCATCATGCATTATTTTTTTGTTGATAGAATTATTATTCAAAATTTGGTTTTGGCATCAATTTGTGCTTCAATCATGATGAATATTAATAGTCGTATCACGTGATTGCATTACTTGCCAGTTTTCAAAAATCCAAAAGTTGGGTAATTTCTTATATTACCGAAAAAGTTTTTCTCAATGCAATTTTAGTTCTGTATGCGAATTTTTAGCTGCTTAAGAAAAAATACTGGTCCAATATGTAAGATACTTGTATTTCAACTTGATCCAAACTTTTTGTTTTTTTAATTCACATTTTTTAAAATATATTCATTTCAAATGTTGTTTTTACAAATTTATTTTATTTTTAAGGTTTATGAAATAAGTATTTTGGAAAAAATAGTATGCATCTGAAAATATTTCTCATTCTTATTATTATTATCAAAATAGTTCAATTAAAAATAGTCATTTTAACAACAACCAACTACTTCAATATTCTGTTTTGTCTTAGCTCTTTGCATTTTTTTTATGTGTTTTACACTTTCCTATTAAATCGCACAGTCTGCATATCTTCTCTTCATCACTCGTCCAATACTTATTTTTATTCTCTTCGTAATCCGCCATTCCTTGTATCCTCAAATCTCCGCTTCATATAACATTTAACTTCTTAATTAGCTCTCAAAATCCATCTTCTTTTTCCAAATCATATCCTATACCACATACTTTTCCCACTATTATATTTCCTTTCTGTCACAACTATCTCATATGATCACCATCCTTGTTGTCATATCTAATATTATACTCGAAATGTCTGCACTTGTCTACTTTTTCTCTATCTTCATGGACATCCCTGCTTTAGTCTGGGCCGAGATATGGATAAAATTATTATAGAAATAAGTAACTTCTAACCACTCAAGTACGACTTATCAGCTACTAAACTAACTAATAAACTAATGAGTTAAACTCGACTACAGAAATAAAATTTGTTTTTGTTATTACAACAACCCTTTCAAACGTTATTTATTTTTACTCTTGTTTTTCGCTTTTACAGAAAAAAGGATTAAAGGTTTACAGTATTGATTGATTTTTGTTTAGTTCTCATGTATTTCCTCTATTTTTTCCATTTTTTTTTTTCTTTGTCTTATTTTATTTTTCATGTCTTTGATTGATGCTTTTTCTTCCTTCCTATTTATGCAGTGTTCTTCCCACTTGTCTGCTATTCTTGTTTCCATTCTTCTTCGATTCTTCCTGCTGTTCTTTATTAATTCCCATGCCTGTTCTTTATTTTTTATTTCTCTTGTCTTTTTCTTAATCAATTTTTTATATTATTCTTTTCTTTGTTATATATTTCATTGAACTTTGCTTGTTTCTGTTTCGATAGAAAAACATGTGGGATAGAATATTTTCAGAAACCACATGGATTCATTTCTTTCCTGTAGATTCAACAGCATCTATAAATCTAAAATACTTATCTTAGTTGGGTAGGTACATTAACGAATAGGAAAACACCAACAACTGCACCAAAAACTATACTCGAACACGTGTTTTAATAGATAAGCTATCATCATCAGCGAACCGTTACTAAAAATAAAAACAATAGGAAGCTTATATACACGGTGTCTCAGAAATAAGTACATTAATGTTAATCACTAATCCAACTTATCAAGATGAACTGTGTGCCATTTTTTCGAAATACCAAGTTTGTTTTTAATTTTTCCCCCCATAAATTAACGAGTCCTCTATGTACTATTCTCATTAAAAATACCAACAATAGGCAGCGTTTCCTAGCACCAAATAAGATATCTTTTGTGGTGGCTTGAATAATTGAAAATCGTAATGGACCGTGATCATCATAATTCATAAGCAAATTTCTATTTTAAAAATTTCCAAACTTTCACAAGAATTAAGTTCTTTTTATTATCTACCCTCTTAATTAATTTAATATCGCCTACTTTATGACTATTTTCAAGCATATGCATGGAATATCAATGAAGTTTAATGATGATGATAGCTTAGCTATTGAAACACGTGTCCAAGTATAGTTTTTTGGTGTTTTCTCGTTCGTTAAAATAGAGTTTAGAGTTCCATTCCTTTGGGTAGGCACAATTCTGAGTGATTTCTGGAAAATGGCGAGAATGATTTTTCCTTCTTCGCCAGCTGAATTCAAGTCTGTCTTGTTGAAGACTTGAGACATTAAAAAAGTTTTAAGTCATATATCGTATATCTAGTAAGTCTAGTCTAGTATGTCAAAACATTAAGTGTTGTTCTGTTTAGTTTGTTTGTTGTTATCATTATGATAATGAAATCATTACAATATTACTATTTTAATTAGGTTGTTTTTGGGGAATGTCGTGGAAAATGTTGTGTCTAACATATGGAAAAGCCTTTTCCACTCTCACTCTAATGCCTCCTCGCTACGCTCGTGAGGCAACTCGAGCTCGAGTGGGAAAGAGAATCGCTTTCCTCACTTGTTGACAAAAACTATTGTTCTCCTCCCGAGCGTAGCGAGTGTGGCATTCGAGTGAGAGTGGAAAACATTTTCCTCATGTGTTAGACACAACATTTTTTCTACGACATTCTCCAAAAAAACAACCTAATGAAAGAAGTAATATTGTAAACCTAACTTATTGTTACAGAATTTCGTCACATTTTCGTAGGTAAAAGCAAAAGTTGATAATAGGTGGATCCCAATAGTCTCGCAACAGTATTCTATAGTATCGGTGTGGTCTCAATCTGTCATAGCGCAGCTGCGTAATTCTAACCAATAAATGTAGGTCAGCAATTTTTAAGAGTCGAAATATAAGATATTAAATTAAACAAACTTGATTGAATACTAAATTAAATTGTTTAACTAAGTATTAGGCGGATATAGTTCTAATAATACATTCTTACATTTTTTAAAGCGGCATTTTGTAACACGATATTATTTTCCTCGCTAGTGAGGAAAAACGAATTTTCCTCAATATTTGTAGAGAAGATACGTCTGTTTTCTAAATATGTCGTGGAAAAATAACTATTTTGACGGTGATATTCAATTTTTTTCTTTTTTGAGGTATTAATCTCAACCAATTAAAATTGGTTTCTTAACTTAAAATCATTATTTGGCACCATTCTAAAAACGTCATTGCTTTTGTTTTGTTTGGAGTCTTTTAGAGAATTATGATACTGAACCACTTACAAATAGTAAATATGACAGAATGCTCCTCCACATATACATAATGCTAATGTATTTAGTTTGCAACATTTTTTGATGAAAAAGGGGTTGCACGCTGTCGTGATTTGACATCATTAGATTTATTTGATTTGGATATTTCAGGAGTAAAGTATGTATTTCATACTGTGTCAAATCAAATCATGGCAACCCGGATTAACATTAAAATGATATTATTTTGAAAATCCCAATCACATTTTCTCGACCAACCAGATTTATTAATTTTATCATAATGGACCAATCACGGTTGAATTCATCGGAAATTTTCACGCGTTGAAATTTCCACCAAAAATTTCCAAAACTTTGTTTTCTCATCAAATCAATAGCATTTGTTTTGATGACTATTTGAGATCGAAAATTTCCAGCAATTTCATACCAACTAGTATTACTTATGAGAATTTTCCTTATAAAATTTGAGGCAATGACAAATTTCTAAACCAATCACAGACGAATTACGCCATAATTTGTCTCGCTCAAATTATCCATGCCAAATATTGAAAGTTCAATAATTTAATAAGTAATTTTTGATTTTTTGTCACGAATACATATTTTTGGTATGGTTCTCACTCGATTAGTTTAAAATCTACATTCGGGAAATTCTCCAACAAAATATGTTTCGTGGTCGTAATGTATAGCAGATAATTTTGAATAAATGTTCCACTCGTACCTGATACAACAATAATTCCCCTCGTTTGAGTAAATGTTTCACGAGTACCTGATTTCAAAATGCGTCAAATCAGATCAGGTATTCGTGAAACATTTACTCAAAGTTATAGGTAACATTACGATCACTTGACATATTACCAATGATTATTTATGTCTATATCCAAAATTATAAAAATATATTCAGGATGCTATTGAAAATTTTAAGATTAGGGGTTGCCGCTAAGGAAAATATTTAAGGGGGAATTTTTGTACGTCATACGTATAGATGATATAGGTATAGATTAGTTTTTGTCCACTCGAATATCTCTATTTGTTAATGAGATATAGCCTGGATAAATTGCCCAGTGTCTCGTATATAGTTATAATTTTATTTCTTCAACAATGGTAATTCGAACTCGCCGCTTAACTTAAACTCATAAAAATTCTTTCCGATGTAGAATCGATGTTGGTGCGGTCAATTTAAACGCTTACGAGATTTTATCACAGTTTATATTTTTAAAGGGTGCAATGGACCAACTTAAACTTTTCGAAGACGTTAACATGGCATCGATACAGTGCGACACAGATTTTCAGGTTAGTCATTAAATTAGGTTATTTTCTATGGATTAATAGTCAGGCCGAAGCTAAATTCGATTAAAAGTTTCGTATTATATTCCCTTTTTATTCAAATACTAGGGTTTTCGAGTCACTGAAGATCCGTTGCAAGACTATCGTGATTTTGATGTTACCGAAGTAAGTAGGAAACACCAGTTAGCTAATAATACAAAGCTAACCATGCGTTTATTTTTAACTAAGTTTGGGGTGCTAACATTAACGATTTACAAAGTGAGTTTTTTCAATAGTATTATTTTCTCGTATCGACAGATTGAACGTGAACCCGAAACACTTTGGGAAGGCAGTGATAACGACGAGACAAACCCTCCGGCTATTCCGCCACCACCACCTTCACCTGATGGTAAGGAATGTTCGTGTGAAGAACCGAACTGTTGTAATGACATTTTAAATAACACGCAAGGCACTAACTGGATGAAAGGAGAGAAAGGTGAAAGGGGTCACAGGGTAAATATGTAATAAATTTTACGTTCCAAACACTGCAAAGGCTCGTTTTCATAGGGCCCTCCCGGTGAATCAATACGAGGCCCACCAGGTCCACCCGGACCAGAAGGTCCCCCTGGGATTAAGGCGGAGGTGATTTTGAGAAAAACACACATTAGAGACTGCAACATTACTTTTATAGGGTGGTTCTGGAACTTGTGCTTGTAATATATCTGCGTTACTCGATTCAATGATGATACCGTTAATGATTCCGGGTCCTCCTGGAGTACCTGGAACGGAAGGAAAATCTGGTCCTCCTGGCATGACTGGTTTATCAGGTCCGCCCGGTGAACGAGGAGCTCCGGGTCCGCGAGGTGATAAAGGTGACAGAGGTGAACGTGGACCAACCGGGACAGAGGGAATCCAAGGCATCAAAGGAGTACCTGGAAGAGACGGTCCACCCGGACCTATGGGGCCACCAGGACCTCCAGGCCCTCCTGGACCCATAGAATTTGAAAATGCCGATGTAAGTACTAAACACACAAACAATAAAAAAAAATAAACATCGTTGTATAATACGCTGCAGCCTAGTTGGAAACCAAGAGGTATTTTTAAGGTGAAATACTAGATGATCTTTGTTCGATTCGAAATTTTTTAAATTTAATATACTTTAGAAACCATGTCTGGGACTCGATCTGGAATTCAAGGAAATAAAGGAGATCCAGGATCAGATGGGCCGGTGGGTCCTCGTGGTGAACGTGGTTTGCCAGGTATGTAAGCTTAATTGAGCTACGTGTGTGATTAAACCATTTTTAATATATAAGGAAGTAAAGGTGATAGAGGCGAAGTGGGTAATAAAGGAGAAAAGGGTGACCGTGGTTATCCTGGTGAGAAAGGCACGCAAGGTGCTAAAGGCGAGCAGGGTTCACCTGGAATCGATGGTTTACCTGGTGCTCCTGGTGTTAACGGTAAAAATGCTGAAAAAGGTGAAAAGGGAGAACCTGGTAAACCAGGCCCGCCAGGTCTGGTAGAGATATCACCGTCTCACGGTCAACATACAAGCACGCATTTTCAAACTGCATCTGGTCAGAAAGGAGATGCGGGCGAAACCGGAGATAAAGGCGAAAAGGGCGACCAAGGAGAAACCGGACTACAGGGAATGCCGGGTATAAATGGAGTAATTGGAGCACCAGGTGAAAAAGGCGAACCAGGTGGTATTGGACCAGTTGGCCCAATGGGACCTCCTGGAACAAAAAGGTGAACGTGGAGAGCGGGTCCGCCAGGTCCTATGTTTGTTGAAACGGAACAGGTCAAGTTATGACTATCAAGGTAATATATTTGTTTGTAACTTTTGTTTTAATTATTATTAGATTATAGGGCGAGAAAGGTGATATGGGTAAACGCGGTCGCCGAGGCAAACCTGGTTCTATCGGCCCCGTTGGACCCCCAGGAAAACCTGGTGTTGCTGGAGAAATTGGATTTCCTGGATGGACCGTAAGTACTTAAAACAAAACTGACATTTTTGAATTTTAACTATATTTAACTAATGCTGACTTACTAGAATGGATTGAAGGTTATAATAATCAATACGTGCTAAATACAATAATAACATAATTGTTTGTCTAAAATAGGGTCGTCCAGGCTCACCCGGACATCCTGGTCCCAAGGGCGAAAAGGGAGAATCAGGCGATGTATATCATAGTGTAAGTAATTTAAAAATATTTTGTTTTAAAAATTAGGAAAATATATTTTTAGAATAAAGGAGAAAAAGGTGATCGCGGTGATGCTGGAAACCCGGGAAGGAATGGAGAACCTGGACCACCGGGACCTCCTTCTCCAGAAAATGTGTCCATTAAATACATACCTGTACCTGGACATCCTGGACCTCCAGGGCCACCAGGTCCACCGGGACAACCTGGGGTATTTTCTACATCCAACATAAAAACAGACGGATCAAGTTCGTTTGGTGAACCAACTTGGACTTCGCGAACAGGTAGACACTTTCTTAACGTACAATTTTTGTTAATATATACGATTATTTTAACGCTAAACAAGGACTAAAAAGCAGTCTGGAAGAATTAAAAGCTCTTAGAGAGTTAAAAGAATTAAAATTATCTGCAGGTATATGGTCTTAACTTTTCTAATTGTTTTAATTTTTAATTTAACACACTCAACTTAAATTTAGTGAGACCAACAGAGAGTACTACTCAAGGCGGCGACGTAGATCAACACGCACGGATTGTACCGGGAGCCGTTACATTTCAAACACGAGAAAGCATGACAAAAATGTCTTCTTTGAGTCCTGTAGGAACGATAGGATATTTAATTGAAGAAGAGGCGCTTTTGGTTCGAGTGAATCACGGTTGGCAGTATATTGCGGTATGTTGAGTATCGCTTACTATTTTGCACTAACAAGAGTTTAACAGTTAGGTAACGTGATTCCGATAAATACTCAACCTCCGACTCCTACACCATCTCCAGTACAGATGAAACCATTATTTGAAGCAAGCAATTTAGTCAATCACGTTCCATTATCTGCAGATGTAGCTCAAGTAAGTTGTTTTTCTATAATTTCTAACTAACTTTTGTGTGTTTCTTAACTCCTTCTGCTTCAGTGGCATCCCAAAATGGTAAGATTGCTTAGGGTCTATGTTTAAAATCAACAACACAGCGGATTTAACTTAATTAATGATTTCAGTTGCGAATGGTTGCTTTGAATGAACCCTACACCGGTGATATACACGGTGTCCGTGGTGCAGATTATTCTTGTTATCGTGAAGCGCGAAGAGCCGGACTACGTGGTACATTCCGCGCATTCTTATCCTCAAGAGTGCAAGACATCGATGCAATAGTGCGACCCGTCGATCGAAAACTTCCTGTGTCTAACACACGAGGCGAAATTCTCTTCAATTCCTGGGGAGATGTTTAACGGGGACGGAGCTGTTTTCGTCAATTTTCCCGTATTTTTCTTTTAACGGGAAGAACGTAATGTCGGACGTAACGTGGCCTCACAAAACCGTGTGGCACGGTGCGTTCGTGAATGGAGAACGCGCTTTGGATACATCTTGCGACGCTTGGCATTCAAACGCGAAAGACAGAATTGGTTTTGCGGGTTCGTTAAAAGCATTTAAGCTGTTGGAACAGACAGCAATTTCTTGCGACACCCGCCTGATAATGCTTTGCATCGAAGCAACCAGCGAGTTGTCGGAGAAAAGGAAAAGCGAGATGCCGATGAGTATGTGTAGATTTTTATTGAAATTTTACTAAACTAATAATTTTCAGTATGAACGAAAATCTTCTAACTGAAGACGAATATAGTAATTTGCTAAAATCGCTTACCGAAAACGGTTAAACTAATTTAGATCTCCTTCTATGAACTTCATTCCATCCATGTAGATACACATCGTTTAACTGTCTTTAAAAATTTAATTTCGAAATTTAATAGATAATGTTAATCTTTTCTAAATATTGAAGATGTGCTTTTAAATAAGGACTATAACACTTTATTTGTAATAAATAAACGTACGTAAACGATGATGTCCCACGTTCATACTCATTTTTATTTTCATCTTCTTTTCTTATCTTTTGTAATATAAACTTAAAAAAATAAACACAATAACATATTGCTTGTTATGTACATAAATTAAAACGATCATTTTTTATTCGAATAGTGTGTGAAGTATTTGTTAAACTAGCGAAAGGAGTATGTGAGAGTTATATTCTAAAATGAAACTGTACTAATTTATACATGCATTAGTATTTGTAACGAAATATTTATAATATTCGATTAAAATGAACAAACTGTACTCATTTTAATTATTATTTTTGTATTTTTTATTATTTTTTATTAGCACGAATGCACCACATGAACAGAAGAATTGGCTCAAACCTAGAAACATTTGGGCTAGAGGTGTCTAACCATGAAACCCAAATATAAATTAGAAATGAGTTTTCGCTAAACAAATTAAATATTTAATGCGGATCGTCGAAAAAGCTTTTTAAAGAAATGATTCAATTGCGGATTTACGTGGTATACTGTAGGGACTTGTTTAGAGTATAAGTTAATTGAATGTGTGTATTTTGGAAATTTTGAACAAATTTAATTTAAAAATTGTTGTGTCAATTACTACAAGAGTTGTATGTTACGTGGTTTGATAATGATAAATATCAATAAAAAAATTATTAAAATATTAAATAAATTTTGTTGTTTTTTATTGATAATTTTAACATTTGAAGAAATTAAAGTTATTTACTTTATAGAGTAAGGTACAGTGGGTAAATATCAATTTCTAGTACATATTACCAAACGGAAGTGATGTTGCATATGGATCTTTCAATTTATTAAAGAAAGAAAATTCCAAATCTTATACAGTTTGCTACCAACGCCCGTTTGAATTATAATACCCACGAAACCATTTGAAGTTAGTAGTTGAATGTAGACTACATCCAACATCAGTGCCGGCTCTGGGGTCAATGACGCCCCGAAGCAAAAAAGTTTTGAGCGCCCCTATAGTATAGCCCAGTCAAATGAGGCAAAAAAGGTCTTATCTCGGAAAATGATTAGAAATTTAAGGCACTTTTTGAGGGTTGATGCGGGGATTAAGAAAAGCTTATTTTAAGTTGTTATTTTTGAACTCATGGAATTCTAGAACTCTAGGGGGGGTGCGGAGAATTAAAACGCTCTTGAAAAGCCCTACAAGTTACCTCCCCAGCATTCTAGTCTACAAACAATATATATAAATTTATCAAGTTTTAGCATGTGAATGGTGAAAAAGTTATTCGTTGTGGTTTCTCGCGTTTATCTTTTTTCGCTTAATAGATAGGAATATACCGTTGCTGAGAAAGTTGCAGAGCTTTAAAAACGAACAAAATGAGTGCTCACTAGTTCAAACTGGTTAAAACTTGAGTCCACAGGAGCCTCTGAAACTCGCGAATGCAGCCTATGCCGATTGCCGCACAGCGGCTGAACTCTACGCGCGTCGCCGCTGGCATCGCCATCCAAATTGGCATTTACCAACAAATATTTTAAAATGAAGATTTTAATTTTAATTGCCAATAAAATGTGCCTACATTTATTTAAAATAAAACCAAATGTCAAACATGAAAGTAATGAAACATAATGCTAATTCAGAAAAACCAAAATAAATGTTTTCACAAATGCACTTTTCTTGGTTTTAAACTAGCAAATTCATCTATAATGGAACTACTGTCTATTATATTGCAAATATCGTGTTCAATTGCTAACATGGATAATCCCACTAGTCTATCCTGACAGATACTGGACATTAAGTAGTTTTTATTATCTTTAATCGTGAAAAGACCTCTCACCGGTTGCTACAGAAACCGGGAGCGTTAGGAGAATTCGTAACGCAATGAACAAATTAACAAAAACAGTGTCCAGTTCCTGAGAATACAAGTATTGCAATATATCTAACGGATTACCAAAGTTGCAATTTTTAAAATATCTTTTAAAAGTTGAATCTCGTTGAATAATTCACTTCCAACAATGTTTTTTCTTCTCTATCCGTTAAAACGTTTTCCAGATTTTCACAAAGTTTTTAACATTTTCTTCATCCTGGTCATTGACTTTTTAAGGCTCCACAAGAAATCAAATTTTGAAACGTGTTCTGTTAAAAGTTCAAATCTCTCATTAAGGGAATTTAAAGCGGTGTCCAAAATGGGAAAAAATGACACTTTAAAGTTATACTTCGGATCTGTTGGTATTTCGTCCGGGTGTTCATAATCAAACGGTATTTTTTTCGTCTTCTTAGTACGAAGTTCTTAAATTGGGGGAATCTCCAACTGTTCAGTTAGTTGTTTTGCAGATTCAAGTATGACATCAAAGTGTTCATCCGTTCGAAACCCCTGAATACATGTTATTAGATTTTTAAAGAATCAAGAGAGCTACTTAAATCCATATTAGGATTTTGTAGCATTTTGCTTACTATATTTATTCTACTTAATACTTCATACCAGATTACGACTGAGCATGCAAACTCGTACGATTTTAAGTTAAATGCGAAAGCTTTTGCTTCATGTTTTGTTCCGCTATCAAACTGAGTACTTTCATAAATATTTATCAAGGCATCTAAGATATTCCCGATGTCATTTCTGAGTGGTTCCAGGGCGTCAATTCTTGATTCCCACCTAGTGGCTGATAAAGGTTTAAGAGTTTTTTTGGTTAGATAGTTTTCGAGTACATTCCATCGTTTGGTTGAAGCACTAAAGAACTTGTATAATTCGTGAATAGTGTTAAAAAAGCTTATTGTTTCTGCGTTAACTTTAGCGGCATCGCTTATAACCAAATTTAAAGTATGGTAATAATAATAATAGTAAAACGCGTTAGATTGTAGTATGGACTTAACAGACCTTAGATATACTTTAAAAGGCATATTCCTTATTGTAATTGGCAGCTTGTTGTACAGAATACTGCATTTATAGTATGGGTTTAATTCATAGAGAGTTAATTCATCTTGTGTTGTAGCTGTGGTAGTTGTTTTGACATGGAAAACTGTCAATATTATTTTTTACAAATTTTAACATTTCATAGATATAAATTGATGGTAAAGTTAATATTCTATGTTTAATAAATAGGTTCATATTGAAAATGCAACGTATGGCTCTCTTTTGTAACAGAAAAACTCGATCGCAGTTACTCGATCCGCCCCATAAAACAATAGCATATGTGCATTCTTGATTCTACATGTGCTGAACAGGGGACGTAAAACGCCCTGGGGTTCAAATTTAGAATATGTCTTTGTGTTCCATTGTTTTTGCCCTTCATGTTGGATCCATTATCGTACCCCTGGCCTCGTAAATTGTTGAAATTTAGTTTTAATTCTTTTCGAGTCCTCAAGAGATAGTCTGATAAGCCCTTCCTTGTAGAGTTAGCGATTTCTACAAATCCCAAGAAATGTTCTTCTACAGTAAATATATTTTGTTCATTTTATGAACAAATCTTACTATGATGATTATCTTCCGGGTTGAGCCGTGTTCGTCCTTCCTTTCTTCGTTCTCTGCTTGACGTTTCGATAACCATGCTGTCAGCTTTTTCAGAAGTTAGTCTAAAGACTGATGTTGTTGTCTTCTGCTCCTCGTTATATACTTATGTTCCGCTACGGTTGGTTGATGTCGATCAGTGACGGGTGGTTGGTTTTCGATGGTTGGTTGATCTTCTGTTTGGTGTTGACTAAAAAAAAGAGAGAGAAGGAACTGGTCACCACCTACGCTCGTTTGCCATTCATTGCTGGAGTAACTGACAAATTAAGAAAATCATTGGAGAAGAAGAATATCGGTGTCAGGTTTGGAACGGTTAGAAAAAATCCAGCAACTACTACCTTCTAATAAAGATAACCTGCCAAAACTTTTAACAAAAGGGGTCTACCAAATTGACTGTTCATGTGGAAAGGTCCACTTTAAAAAACCTTCACCGCATAATTTTACACTCCGTTCATCACTAAATAGTTTACAGCAAAAACAGTAAACCTTATTTACACTACTTGAATAAACTAACCAGGTTCTTGGGACAATATCATCATTTGCGAGTTTTCTACTATAATACCTATTACTCAAGCTTCTTCCGCTTTCGTCTTTCCAATATGATTGTTGTTTCACTTGTTTCGGTCCATGTTCTATGATATTTTTACGAATGTTGTTACTAATATATTCGGGCCATGTTGCCGGATCGGCACATTGAAAACTGCTGGTCCTGGTGTCGGCGATTATGTCATTTGTACTTGGGACTGACGCAGAAGATAATGGTCCTGCTTGAAGATCAGATCCAGACGGCTGTCATTCCGGATGAAAAATATTTTCACCTGCAGATGTGTCTTGCACTACTTGATCCTTTTCATCTTTTCTCAAAAATTTAAATAATTAGTTTCTTAAATGAGCTTTTTCTTGTAGAAATCACGAGTCAGTTTCTATGAATCATTGAAAATATAAATGAATAAAAATGAACGTGAGAACTGCATTTTCAGTCAAAGTGAACGTTGATGTTTGCATTCATTAAAAGTGAAATACAATTCTAGTTTTGCTCATTTTTGATGATCAATATTAAAAAAAGATAACAGTTCAAATTTTATAACAAGTAAATATTTCATATAGAAGGTATTTAATTTCGTTTTCATTTCTGGTTTTTGGCGCCCTTTAAAGAAAAGCGCCCCAATGCGACGCATCGTTTGCTTATGCCTTGAGCCGGGCCTGTCAACATCCTATATGGAAATTGACCTCAGAAGAAACTGATCACTTGCATTAGCGGAAATTCCAATCAAGGACAGACTTTAGATCCGAATCTACACAACAATACTTCATAAACAGCGAAACCTAAACGAATTTATCATTTGAAGGTAGTACAAGGTAGCAAATGCAATATCTGCATTAGTTAAACAAAGAACTATAAAACAAGATAAACGCTAAAGAAACTAGTTAGAACGTAGGACCGAAGTAGATAATGTGAAGACTAAAAACAGAATACTGAGGGAATAGTAAAGTGTAAAGAAAATAACAATAATGGCAGTGTAAGGTATAGTTTTGAATTCACCGCCTAAGCGTCATTATACTGTTATGTTGGTAACACTCTGAACTTAGTTACAAGAAAGAAGGATATATTGTTAAGTTGGCATAGGAGAAGTTGTCTTCCGTTAATAATCGAATTAGATGAAAATAAACAAACGCTTCCGCTAATATAATAGTTTGTTTTTATTCAGTGACAATTTAGCACAGTTTCAGAAGTGGGATAAAGAATATATTTTTATTTCGACGGAATAGTAATGGATAGCTGAAATCTTACTAACGAATCATCAACATCAGCGACCCAACCAGCGTGAATGAGTTAATTACTACTACGGTACGAGCATTACTTCTTCAGCAAGAAATGACATCGGCTTCGGCATCAACATTTCCACCAGAAGAAACATTTCGTAACCGCTTCACTAACAAAAAGCTTGCCGCTTTACTTCCGGAGGTTACGGGTAAGTCGGATGATGTGCACTTATTTTTAGAAATGACTCGTACGTTAATGGATACATACAATATACCTGAACGGATTATGTCCATAATTGCTATTGGTAAATTCAAGAGTGCGAATAAGAAATGGTATTATTCGAAGAATTAATACATTCAAATGTCCTGGAGTGAACTCGAGGACGAGATTAGGCGAATGTTTACAGTTAAAGTGGATAGAGTAACATTAATGCGTAACTTTGAAAGCTGTAAATAGAAAAAACATAAAACTTTTGCCAGTTATTTTCAAGACACCGAAGCAACTTCCAGATGTTTTAATTGCAATCAAAAGGATCATTATGCCAGTGATTGTGCTAAACCGAAACCAGCCAAGGATTCCTGTTTCAGATGTGGATCTCTCACTCATAAGTATCAAGATTGTCCTGAGAAAAAATCAACCTTTATAGGGAAAGCAGATGCAACTACAAATGTGGTGCAGGTAAATAATAACCAGTTAATTCCGGCATACTTGGTAACATTTTCTTTTGTGTATGAAATTGATAATTGTAAATTTAAGGATACTTTAACCGCCTTAATTGATTCTGGTTCACCTATTAGTTTAATAAAGAACCAATTTGTACCCCAGTCATTATATGATAAAAATTTAGAAAGTATTGATTCTTTCACGGGTATTAATGGTTCTGAATTGGACATATTGAGAACTTACAGTACTTGTATTAAGATTGATGAGATTACATTAGAAGTAAGATTTTATATTGTTCCTGATAAGACTATGTCATATCCTGCTTTATTTGGTCGAGATTTTATTGCGAATGAAAATATTAATTTAACATTTAAAAGTAACGATGTAGCGATTGTAAGTTCAAGTGGGGTGGACTTCAATTCTGACATTTTAAGTATCGAGTGTGTTGAGCCCCCAGTTATTAATCCCAATTTAGATGTGACTAAATTAAACATAAATCCAAGTTTAGGGTAATTGCATAAGATTAAAAAATATGTTTGAAGATTATTATGTAAGAGACTTCGACGTTTTATCAAAACAAGCTGACAATTTTATAATGTCAATTCAATTAAAACACTATCAACCCATTTCGTTCCGACCTCGTAGATTATCATATTTTGAAAAAGAGCAATTACGTTCTATTTTAAATGAATTATTAAAGACAGGCTGGTGTTATACAAGAAAGCAATTCCCCTTACGCTTTTCGTATTGTTTTGACGAGAAAGAAGAGTGGTCAATTACGACTCTGTTGCGACTACCGTGAATTAAATAAGATTGCAATAAAGGATAATTATCTTACCCCTCTCATTAACGACCATTTCGCTTCTTTGAAAGATAAATGTTTTTTTAGTTGTTTAGATCTTCAGAATAGATTTCACCATGTAAAAATGGCTCCCGAATCGGTCCTTTAACTTCATTTGTGACTCCTTTAGGTCAATATGAATGGCTTTATATGCCATTCGGTTTGACAAATGGTCCTAGATGCTTTCAACGATTTATTAATGCTAGTGACTTAATTAGATCAGAAAAGATAATCATTTATTTAGATGATCTTCTGGTAGCCATCTGTATGCTTGAAGAACACACTGAGAAAAATATGTCAGGTGAACAGTTTATCAAAGAACATTTCGCTTGCAGTAAATAATCAGTTCAATTAGAACAAAAACATAACTTTGTTGTTACAACTAAATGAGTGCTTCTAATATGAATATATCTGTTATACATAAACAGACAAGTAAGCCAGTTAACCATTTTTCTGAATTTCAAACTGGCTTATTTAGATTAGATGTTTTTATTGTAGTTAAAGTATTTTATTTCATCGAACTAAAGAATTTGCCATCTCAACAGTCTCCACGGTTGCTCTTGGTAATTGAATATGTTCTCCAAATGAACAACGCACGTAATATTTGATAAGGCAATGACATCAGCATTCACATTGAAAACGTTACAAGCTGATCCCTGCATTTTGTAAGACGAATCATTTTATATCGGATTCAAAACTAAAGTTTTGCGTGCAGTGCGTCGCACTTTGTGTATTAAGATATAAGATATAAATATATAAATTAAAATATATAGGTACGCGTCGTTTATACTACCCATGTTCTTAAAATGTGTGAATACAAAGTGGTGTTAATGGAATGGGGTTTGCAAAAATATCTGGACACTTTTGAAGGTAAGAATTATACCGGTGTAAATGAATAAGTGCAAAGAAATGGAAGTGGCGATTCTTTGTCGAAAAATAATGTGGTTCTATCATACAAAAAAAAATCATTTGAACAACCCCTGGCTGTTTATTCAAAGCGTGTCTTAGTTTTATCCAAATAACTTCATTGTTATTAATATCACAGAGCCAATTTTTTTTGTATAACAATATATTACGAGGATATATTGAAAAATTCTTAGCTTACTATAGAACAAAACAAAATTTCAATGTCAAAATATTTTATTACTCAACATATTCTCCTCTTAATTGGATACATTTATTACAGCGAACCTGCAACGTCTCTAGACCTTTCAAAAAATGTTTTTCTTGCTCTGCAAACCAGACCTCCACAGCTTCTATTACCTCCTTGTTGGAAGAAAATGTACGACCTTTTAAACCTTTTTTCAGTTGAGGAAAGAGGTGATAGTCGGACGGAGCCAAATCGGGTGAATAAGGGGGTGTTCTAGTAATTCAAACCCTAAATCACGAATTTTGCATGGCAACATGAGATTTGTGTGCAGGGCGTTGTCCTGCAAAAACAAAACACCTTTGGATAGCTTTCCGCGTCTTTTCTCTTTAATATTTTCCCGTAGAGTGGTCAGTAATGTCGAATAGTAATCTTCAGTTATTGTTCTACCCTTATCCAAAAATCAATCATGATTACTCCATGGCAATCCCAAAAACTGAAGCAAGAACTTTTCCAGCAGATTTTGGACACGAAACTCTTAGGTCTTGGAGAACCAGAGTGTCGTCATTCCATCGATTGTTGCTTTGTTTCTGGATCGTAGAAATGTATCCAAGTCTCATCCATAGTAACAATTCGGTTTAAGAAGTCTACATCGTTTTCAAATCGAGCACAGATCGAACGCGATGCTTCTACCCTTGCACGCTTTTGGTCAACATTCAAACATTTGGGGATCCATTTTGCAGCAATTTTTCTCATGTCCAAATTGACGTGAACCATATGATGAACGCGTTCGTATGAAATATTCAGTGCTTCAGATATCCGTTTTAGCCCAATTCGACGGTCTGATAAAATCATGTCATGAACTGCATCGATATTTTCGGGGACTGACACAGAAACTGGCCTTCCCGATCGGTCATGATCTTCAATGGAAAATTTACCTCTTTTGAAGCTTGCATTCCAATTTTTGACGGTCGCATACGAAGGACATTGATCACCAAGGGTATTAAGCATATCTGCTTACCTTTTAACCCTTTTAAATACAGGTACTTGGGCTCGATACTCCAATTTTTCGATTTTCACAATTTCGGTGGACATCTTTTTTCATTTAATTTATTGCGTGACTCTGGTTTACTTTTTTGACGTCAAACTTTACACTGACACTTCTAATAAGTTATTGTTCGTTGCTATGGTAACGCAATATTTTCTTTATGCAAGGAACTGGTCTAGGCTAACTAGATATCAATACATCCTCGTATATGCATCGTTCGAGTAGTGTTTTTCTTGTTTTCTTCAAGTCATTAGTTTTAGAGTAAAAAATAAAAATTAAGAAAAAAAAATTTAATTATTATTTTCAAAATTTTAAAAACGTTACTCGAAAGAAAAAATAATGTCCAATCTAACGCACTTTTTTATTTTTAAATCGGACAACAATTTGGTCTTTTATTTGGTAAACAAATATGTAATTTCTTCAAGCAACGGAGGTAACATTGCGTTGCTGAGGGTGGAGCTTACTCGTTCAGATTCCTGGTATCGACGGCAGCAATTAATAAACAAACACCTTCAGTATGTCATTTAGATTATATATAATCAGCAAACGCGACGAAGATAAATCAATTGTAGTTCCACTGGAGATATTTTCATTTTATCCAATATCTCGAAGCTGAATTGTTTTTATGTAATTACGTAAAAACTAAGACAACATTTTTAGATGATATTTTTAAAATTAATATCTAATCCACCACAATTTTTCAAACAATTTGGTGGGAAAATCCCTATTTCCTAAAACTAAATTGCATCCTAAATGCGTCGGAAAAGGTGAAAAAAAGAGGATTTCAAATTTAGCATTTCTTGCTACCGAGAAAGCACTAAGTAAATGAATATTTTTGTGGTATTCTCGAATAGTTCCATGAGGGAGAAAAAGCCACCCCTGAAATTTGTTTTTTTGGAACTTTTTTCCTGTCTTATAGTTAATTATAACAAATACGGTTTCTTGTATTTTTTTGCAGGATCAACGATTTTAGAGAAAAATAATGTTTTATCAAGTAGGTATGTACATTGTATGAATCACATAGGTTAGAGTTTTTAGTCGAATTTATATAGTAGGCTTCTGCCATGTTCATATTTTTATTGGAAACGTTGTTATTTAACTAAAAATGAATTATAAATTGTCAAATAAAATCAAGTCAAATGTTGAAAATGGCATTATAGATACATGACTCTAGCCGTCGGCGCACTGATACACGTTAGCGGTAAAAAAATTCAGCCTACTCGAAACATGCAAATGTATTTGATAATGCATTTTTTTTTCTCAAAAATGGTTGATCCAATAAAAAAACACAAGAGACCTTATTTGTTTAGAAAGAATCAAGCTCTCTGAAATGAGTTTTTAAATAATTATGTAGAAACAGGAAAAAAGTTCAGAAAAAACAAATTTTAGGGCTCGTTTTTTCTCCCTCTTGAAACTATAGGAGATACTACAAAAATATTTATTTACTGCTTTTTCGGTAACAAGAAATGTTCGCTCATTCAAATTCAAAACGACAACTGGAAGACGCATCTGAACAATTAAAGAAATTTAAGCAGGATTCAAACACAAGCATATTTGGAGAAAATGTAATTACTTGACATTTCGTTAAACATTTGATCTAATTGGAATTATTTTTAGGGTCTTCAAGAAGTTTTGGAAAAGGATCCAGAGGCAAGACTAATTTTATCTTCTAAGCAAAAACTGAATAACGAACAACGTAATAAGCTTGCTAAAATCATCATTAATAAGTTGATCGAAAATTGTAAAAACTTAAATATAGAGTATGCGAATTATTTTTGAAGTAGGTACTTAATGCTATTTCATAAGTTTAATTTCTAGATTAAAGTCTGAAATATTCCAGAAAGCTGCGAAAGAACTTGTAACCGTTTTTCCAGGAGAATCTATCGCAACTTATTATACGCCTTATTGTTCCCCAAAGCAAGGATTACGAAGAGAACTTGCAAGAGGGAAGCTGTGGTCAAGTTATAATAGCGTTAAGGCAGCATACAGAGTGGCTCGCAAAAATTTGGATTCATCAAAGTCAAAAAATAATTTAATAGAAGACAATTTTGTCATAATTGACGTTCATGAAAAAGAGTTAGAATTCTTTAAAACATGTTCAGGACCACTACTCAAAGTGTTACCGACATGGGAAAACACCTTTCAAATTAGAAATCAAATTTATAAAAACAAAGACCTTCAAGACATATTCAACGATTTTCCTGCTCTTAAATGTGATTTCGGATTAGAATTGGTAAGTTTAAAGCAAGAATTTTTCAATATATTGTTATATTACATGTTTTTAGCTTGAGTCCGACTTCAACCAAAAGTATCCTGACAAAATCGACATCATTTACAACAATTGGCCAAGTGTGCTTAGGCATATTAGAGGAAGTAAAGGAGATAAATATTCAGTTATACAAATCATACATTGGTAATAATAAAACATTAATTTACCTAGAACTGCTCTAGCAGTATTTTTTTTAGATAATTCAGCATCAGCACTTCTTCTTTTGCCATTCCTTTTTTCTGCTGTCACTCTGAAGAAAAATAAAAGTGTAACTTGGAGAACCACAAGACGGGAGGTCCAGGAAAGTTTCTTTTTTAATCGACGACTTTTCCAAAATAAAT
Source organism: Abscondita cerata (assembly GCA_030710515.1). Taxonomy (NCBI): domain Eukaryota; kingdom Metazoa; phylum Arthropoda; class Insecta; order Coleoptera; family Lampyridae; genus Abscondita; species Abscondita cerata. The sequence goes on from JALBCR010004152.1 coordinate 37,380, forward strand.
GAAATTATTGAGAGAAGACAAAATAAATTAAGTAAGTACGGTCTTCCCAATCAACCTTTCGGATTTTCTGTCGGATGTTTTGATAAGATCGATGCGTTTTATATTAACATTAATCACAATTTTTACAAATGTGACAATAGTATAAGATGTTTGGAACTTTTATTTAAAGTGATCCATGCACTTGATTTAGAATATCCGGCAGAATCAAAACATATTTGGTTGGCGATTGAAGAATTGGTATTTAAAATGCCCCCCGTATGCAGTAAAAGTAGCAACACGGCAGGATTTATAGCTGATATAAATTTCCATTTACAAAAGGCATTAAATTGACGATTTTTTGTTTTCTCTTGAATAGGTTTAGTTTTGTTAGCCTTATTAGCTTTAGTTTAGAAAAACATTTACCGTAAAAACCATTATTCACATTTTATTCACTTTTACGGTTTTTGTTAATTGAGGTATTTTACTAAAATTATCTACTTAGGTATCAATGATTGCATATTCTTAGATTGAACACTGATTTTAAATACTTATCTGTTTATATTTGTCTTAAGATGGGTAAATGCTTTATTTGCCAAATTTCATTTTCTAATATAAACAGCTTAATAAAACATTATAAAATTCTGAATAATTTAAAAGAAACTGACACGTATGTATGTACAGAATCAAACTGTTGGCGAACTTTTCCTTGTCTTAATTCATTTATAATTTGAAACGCACCCATGGTGATTCATTTAATGGTGAAATATTAACTAATTCATAATCAAACTGGGGTCTGGAATAAAAACGATATCAGGTTAAATGAGACTAAGAGAAATAAAGAAGAACCAAATACTTCAGAGCAAAACAACTTTGATGAAATTATAACTTGTAGTCAATTACTTTTTATTACTAAATTATACGGCGAAACAACACTTTCAAGAAAAGATGTACAATCCATAATTCAAAATGTTACAGAGTTGTTAGAGAAACATTCACATTTTTCTTACAATACTTACATCGTACTTTATCTGGTCAGATAAATAATGACTCATTAAACGCAATAAAATTTCAAATAACCAAGCTGCAAAATGTTTTTACTAATTTTGAAACTGAACATTTACGATTTAAAAAGTTAAAAGAAAGTTGTTACTACAATGAACCTGTAGAATTCATCGTTGGACAAAGATTAGATAATGTTAAGGATACAACAGCTTTGCCTAGGAATTACAAAATGCAAATTATCCCTATAAATAAAGTTTTAAAACAATATTTTGAACTTCCCAATGTTTTATCAGAAACTTTAAAATATTTGGCTAATTTACGTAATCAAAAACGAATTTACAATATAATTCAAACAGATTTTTGGAAAGTTTCAAACATTAGTGATAACCAAAGTAATACACTTGTCCTTCCAATGTTTATATTTTTTGATGAATACGAAAGTGGGAATCCCTTAGGATCTCATTCTGGCATACATAAAATAGGTGCCGTTTATTTCTCTGTTCCTTGTATTCCACTTCATTATCAGTCAAAGTTAGAAAATATATTTTTAGCCGCACTTTTCCATTTGGCAGATTTAAAAGACTTTGGCGCTCACATAATATTTCACAAATTAATAGAAGAATGTCATAAATTACAGTTGGATCCTATTAAAGTAAATGCATCGAATACATGCTACAATATTTATTTTTCTTTAGCATTGTTGTTAGGAGATAATTTAGGGCTGAATACCATTTTGGGTTTTACTGAAAGTTTTAGGGCAAATTTTTATTGTCGATTTTGTAAATGTCACAGAAATGATATGGAGCAACAAATTATTGAAAAAAAAAGAAATGTGGCGGAATCGTGATAATTACACACAAGATTTAAAAATTAATGACATTTCTCTTACCGGATTAAAACAATCGTGTCTTTTCATGCAATTGAAAATTTTGTTGTTGATATCGCTCACGATATTTTGTAATAAATGACAAATTATTCAGCATCGAAACATTAAATAATCGTATCAAATATTTTAATTTTGGTAAACTAAACGTGAATAAACCTCCATTAATTATGTATGATAACTTAAAAATAAAAAATTAAATATGTCTTGTTCGGAAGCAAAATGTTTTGTTCTATATGTCGAAATAATGTTTGGCGACATTATTTTAGAAGAAAACAAATATTGGGAACTTTATATTTCATTGCGACAAATTTTATCCATAGTATTGTCTGATTCCATAGACGTACAAGATTGTATAGTTTTGGGAAATTATATAAAAAAGCATCACTTTCTTTATAGAAAATTATTTAACCCTGTACTTAAACCGAAATACCATATTTTGACTCATTATCCAACAATTATGCAAAAGGTAGGACCGTTAATTCATTTATCATCTCTGCGTTTCGAATGTGGTATCGTCAAGAGTAAATATAACTAAAACTTTGGCAATTAAACACCAACTTCTACTTTGTCATAGATTTCTAACCAAGGACAGTTTTCAGTCGTTTTATAATAACGAAAATTCTCTTGGAGAAACAGTAGATAATCATAATTTACCTTTACAAAACTTGCATACGAAAGATAGTATACAAATATTTAAAGCATTCGACTTTAATAAAATTATTACTAAAAAACATCAGTGTTCTTTATATAATATTACATATAAAATTGGTGAGACCATTTTAATTAAAAAAGAAAACTGCCTACTTTTGGAAAAATAGAAAAATAGAAAATGAAGACAAGGATATATGTTTTGTTTATAACACCTTAGTAACCGTAAATTTAGATACTCACTTTTATGCATACGAAATTATTTCAAGGAACGAACAAAATTGTATTTTGTATAATGAAATACCATATCATGAGCCGTTACTTGTATTAAATATTAATAATAAGAAATATATATATATATATATATATATATATATATATATATATATATATATATATATCGATTTATTGATACCGAAATAAATTTGTGTCAGTGTATTGTCGTTTAAATGAATTTTTATATACCTATGTATTTTTAAGTACCTATTCTATTGTATTGTATTCCTTAAGACATGTATACGTTTTGTACTTTTTTCAATAAATATTTTTGTTTGTACTACCTACCTATTTTATTTTAGCAACTCTTGTTGTACTTGTTAACTAAGCTAACTGAACTAAACAAGTAGTGTTATATTTAATATATCTACTAAAAACAAGGAAATTGGTAACATTAATGAAAGTGTAAACTTACAAGTGTTACATAGAAACACCAGGGCGAATAAGGTATTCGATTGCGCTAAACAAACTGATTTCCCAGTTTATAGACAAAGTTTCACCTGTACTGATCCTTTATCTAGATATTGCAGATAAACGACTAGTTTCAATCAATGATTTGATTTACTAAGTTGATTAATCAGAATAACTGATGGTAACGTTTACGACATTTGCCGCGTACAAGCTCACAGCTAGAATAAATAAAATGTGAAGTTATAGCAACTACAACAAAAGGTGAAATAGATAAGTAATTTAATTACTTCAGATTAGATTGCATGTATAAAATAAGTAAGCTGTTTCTCTACACTGGCTGTATTGCATATTTATGCTAGACTTTACTGGATCAATTACGGGACATAAAGTATTTATCTAAATTATGTGAAGTCTTTAGAAAATCCCATTTAGCTAATATACATGTATGGTTTGTGTGTCCATATAGGAGGTGAATTATTCAGGTAGTCTAAATTAATATTTGTTTACTACGAGTGTACATTTTTCTCAGTGCATTTTTGTAATTTAAGTATCGTTTGTCAAATAAATACGGTCTAATTTTCTAATTAGACAAATGTTCTTTTTTATTTAATGGAATATCCTATTTAGGATACATAGTAGATTGTACTAGTGTTAGACCGAACCCAGAAAATGTTCACAGTATAATAGATTATCCAATTCCACGTTGTAAAAAATAAATACACCGTTTTCTCGGGTTGGCAAGTTATTTTCGACCTCTGTATGATCTAATAAAGAAAGATACCGAATTCCGGTTTTTGGAAGAAGAATTTTGGGGCGTTTGAAACTTTGAAAGAGTATTTATTGAATTCATCTGTATTATCAGTATACTCACCAAAATTAATGACGAAACTTCATTGTGATGCCAGTTCTTCTGGATATGGCTTTATTTTAATTCAAAAACAATCAGATGGTACTTTTAATAAGACCTGTTTCATACTTCAGTAAGAGAACTACTCCGAGTAAGTCAAAATATCATAGCTTTGAGTTGGAATGTTTAAGTGTTGTCTATTCCATCCAAAGATTTCATTCTTATTTATATGGGATTAATTTTAAGTTATTCACAGATTTCGATAATTTTCGCCTTACGTTGAACAAATAAAGCATTAACCCCTGGATAGCTAGGTGGGCAATGTTTTCCAACCATATAATTTTGAGGTTCAACATCGACCCGGTAGAAGTATGTCTCATGTTGACGCCCTAAGTAGATGTCACGGTGTTCTTGTTTTAGAATCAAACTCGTTTGAACAAACACTTGCTATTCGACAAACTTTGGATCCCCTCATATGTGAAATACGTAACCGTTTAGAAGCAGGCGAAGATCAATTCTTTGAATTAATGGACCGAAAAGAGTCCGACAAATTGTTATTTTATGTACCCTCTTCTATGGAGTCTTCTGTAATTAGATCAAACCATGACGAACTAGGACATTTGGACCCCCAAAAGGTCATTGAACAGATACTTCGGGTGTATTGGTTTCCGAAAATGACTAAGAAAGTGAAATTGTATATACAAATTTGCTTGAAGTGCCTAGAGTTTTCACCAATAAGTGGAATATCTGAGCGTTAGTTGCATAGCATCCCAAAAGGTAAACTTCCTTTCTATTGTTTGCACATAGATTGTTTTGCTCCTCTAGAAAAAACTAAGCGTGGTTACAAATACATTCTTTCTACTATTGATGGTTTTACTAAGTTTATTAAGCTTTTCCCTTATAAAAGGAACCGACGAAGTTCTGAAACATTTGAAAACCTATTTTGGTATTTACAGTAGACCTAAAAAACTAATTTCAGATAGAGGAACTGGTTTTACTTCCGTGAGATTTGAAGAGTTTATGCATTCTGAATTTATCGAACACTTACTTATAGCTGTCGGAACTCCTCGGGCCAATGGTCAGTGCGAAAGAATTCATCCAACAATAACCCCTATGATTTCCAAGTTAGTAGATGATGCGTCTAAATGGGACGAAATTTTAGAAGTTGTGGAATTTTCTGTAAATAATACAGTTTCTCATTCAACAGGAGAAACTCCTTCTATGCTATTATTTGGAATCAATCAAACCGGCAAAGTACGAGATAGTGTGAGAAAAATTCTGGATAATTTTAATGATAATGATCGAAATTTGGTTGATGTTAGAGAAAAAGTTTTTGAGAATATTCAACGGTCTCAAGAATATAATAAGTCTAAATAAAATTGTAAACGCAAGGCACCAAAAAAATATAATTTAGGAGACAAAACATTATGATTAGAAATGTAGACACCATTGCGGGTGTTAACAAAAGTTCAAAGCTCCATACGAAGTAAAAAAGTGCTTTTAAATGATAGATCTGTCATATTCGAGATTGAAGGATATCAAATGAGCGAGGTTCCTTATTGCAGTGTAGTAGGTCCTGATCAAATGAAATCGTGGCCCGACAATTAATTTGAATTTGTAATATTTCGTAAATGTAAGATTTTATAATTGTTTTCAGTTTATAGTTATATTGAATTATGAAATTTTGTTTGTTAGTAATTCAGTAAGTCCGAGGACGGACTAATGGGGACGGCCGAACTGTAAGGTATAGTTTTCAATTTACCGCCTAAGCGTCATTATACTGTTATGTTGGTAACACTCTGAACTTAGTTACAAGAAAGAAAGATATATTGTTAAGTTGGCATAATGGAAGTTAATAATTGAAGTAGATGAAAATAAAGAAACGCTTTCGCTAATATAATAGTTTGTTTTTATTCATCTAAATTTTTCAGCGGCTATTCAGTACAGCAAGGTTAAAACTAAACCTAGAAAATTAATGATGAACTTGAAAAAATAGTACCCGTACAATGTAAAAGTATGGAGTTCCAAAACTCCAAAAGTATTAGGTCAGTGGAGATACATATTATAATATGAATTTGGTCATCAATCATCATCAAAGCCAGCTACTTTGGTCAAGATATTTGACAGGATGATTCCGAGTTTCCTATTTTGTTAAAGAGCTCTATGATATAAAAGCAGCAAGAGTAAAGAAAAGAAAACGTAGATTTTATTTGCTCTCACACTTCGTTGAAAGAATGTTTTAGAAGAAATAAGACACATCTTCAATTGAATATGTCTACAGAAAACAAAAAAAAATAGTAAAATGAATTATAAAATCTTGTATGCAGTGTGAACATTATGCCTTCTGTGATTCCCAGTGCAATTGAAATGCAGTGAATTTTACATTTACTTTGTGCGTTATAGTTGATTTTGTTGTTTACGTGTTGCCTTATGTAGCCACTTGTATCAGAAACGTTTTCGCCTTGACCGCAAAATCACAATCTCCAGTGCTTGATACAGGACTTATTAATTTCTAATCAATGTCAATCTGCTCCAAATGAGGTGAGCTTTGTGGGTCAAAACTACCTGAACTTAGCTGTAGTGGTCCTTGTAATAAGCCGTTTCACCTAAGGTACCTGTTCCAATTGTTGACATAGACCATATAGTTGACATATTTTTAAAAAATCCGTAAAATTTAGCGCCATATGTACTTGAAACGTTCAACATACGTGCAAGCAGTACGCTAGATGCCTCTTGCGCACAAAACGCGCATCTGGCGCCACCTGCGGAAAGCATGTCAAACTTTAGAACAGCCATTTTTAGTGAGAATAAAACATTTATCAGAAACGTGGTTTTGCTTGTAAATTTAATTAAGAACCTTATATTCATAAAAATAGTGTCTAGAGTGCAGAAACGTTGTTCAAGTGATATCCTGAGTATTTGATTATAATCAACAAAAAACAAGCTAAAAACGCAATTTGTAGGCTATAAAGGGGATGTCAACTACTGGTATCCTTGGAAATATCGGTTGGTCATAGTTGACTATAGGAACATTACTGTTTTATTATTTTTATTTCATTTTAAGCATTATCCAATTGAAAAGTGTGTTATTGACTTGTCCTATAAATTTGAAATCGAAACCTACTAAGTAACCCATAACTGACAGGGTGTTAACTACTGTTACAAAGAAATGTCAACTTTAGGAACATATTACTATATTTTCAGTTTTACGAAGTTTCTGCTAGTATTTTAGTACATTTCAGCATGCCTTCAGAGAATAGAATTAGAAAATATTTAGTGAAGGACATGGAAAAAGCTCTTGGTGCTGTCAGGGGAGGAGTTTCAGTAGCACCCGCAAGCTGGCAGTTTGGCATACCGAGAATAACGCTCCTATATAAGTCTAAAGGAAAATATCCTGTTATTGTTTGAATGGGACCAGAGACTATTTTAACATCGGAAGAAGACCAACATCTGGTAAACTGGCTGTTAAAAATAGCCGAAGTGGGTTTACCAGCCACCAAACAGCAGCTATTGGACTCTGTACAAATATTAATAAAAAGCCTAGAGCGCCCCAATAATTTCAAAAATGGGAGGCCGGGACGAAAATGGTATAAAGGATTTCTGTTCAGGCACCCAGAAATTTCAGCACAGCCTAGTAACAGCAACTGTCTTGAGTTGAGTTGAGAAGTCACTCTTCGGACTAAAAATTCATTAACTGCAAAGCCAAAACGTTTTAAGGAAAAGTCTCCATTTTTCTATCAAAACGTTACGGGCCTTAACACTAAAACACAAAAATTTCTCAACGGTGTTTCCTCTATCTCTTATATCGATATTTTTGTCATCACTGAGACTTGGTTAAGCGACTCTGTCAATAATTCCGAACTTCCCCCTCCCTTTCCAACATCTTTTGATGTGACCGGTCACTCGAAGCCACATCCAGATCTAGAGGTGGCGGAGTTCTCATTGCGGTAAAATTCAACTTTCATGTACAGCATATAGATTTGTATTCAATCTCTCCTTTATTCCAGTCTATTCTCGATATCGATATTTCCGCTGTATTGATAAGTACCTCTGGTGCTAGATTCTGTCTTGTCTCTGTCTACATGTCCCAAATTGTGTCTTATGATCACGTGATCATACTGTTTGAGAGCACTTGAGCTACTTCACATTACCCTTGGACCTGATCTCGTTATGTTGGGTAATTTTAACTTTGCCGAATATGCCTCGTCCCTTTCTGGCTGTACCTTCAAACGTGTTCAAAAATTAAATAATTTTTGCAACTTACTGTCTCTTGAGCAGTTCAACTTTATCCGCAATTCCACAATAAGTTACTTAATCTTCTATTGTCATCTAAACCATGTCTGGTTGACAGGAACTGCAACCCAATAGTTGATAAGGACCTCCATCATCCTACCCTTCTTATAAGATTTTCCCGCAGCTTACCTGGCAATTTCCACAAATTTGTTGGAAATAATCTTCATTTGTCCTACAACTTTAGAAAGGGTAACTACGCCTCATGTGAACATCATGGACCCCTATCTTGACAGACTCCTCCGTTGATTCCTCTTTACAGTAACTATATTCTGTTATCTATGACTTATTCAATGCATTTATCCCTAAGTCCTCTCCAAAATCCAGAACAAAATATCCGCCATGGTTTTCTAATGCTATCATCTCTGATATCAAGCTGAAGTACTCTCTCTGGCGGAATGATAAATCATCTAATGACCCTACTTCTCTTCATCGGTTTAGACTGCTGCGCAGCAAGATAAAGACTCATATTCAGACTTCTCATAAATGCTTCTTGAGGCGTATTGAGACCGACAGTATTTTGCTGTTCCCGCCCATAATTGGCTTTTGCTGTGGTGCGGCTGTATTTAAATAAATAAATAAAAAAAAAATTAATACTCTAATTACTAAAGCTATGCATTTTAATAGCCACTAAATTATTGGTATCCATTGTTTCTTATAATAATAACTTAGTATGATCCTAAGTAGTAAGCTACTGTGACATTTAAAAAAATTACGTGGTAAAGTGCATAACAATCTTGTTTTTGTATATTTAATTCTGATTTTGTGCTGGAAACTCAATGTTCCCATTAAGATGAAAAAATAGTAAAAATAATAACGGTTTATTGATTCCCACAACTATGTATAAATTTATTTACCAGAAGGGTAAAAGGATATCAAGAGGAACTTTGTCAGATTAGCTTCAAAAACCCTCGGTTAGCTCCGTTAAGCATTCCTTACGTTAAATTAATAGCTGACTGTATCCGTGAATGCACTTACATATGAGAATTAATGACAAAGCAATGAATTAAATGACCGTGTCAAAAACCTGACCCGCAGCTCTGTTCGTCAAAAAGGAATCGTGGGTGTAGACAGTAGTAATTAAAAATAAAACTTTCAACTGTAACACATAACACACAATAAAGTAGATAACAATGGGGTGTAGGAAACTACAAGATACAAATTATTCTAATAGTAATTAAATAGAACTTTTTGTTCTCATAATAATTGAATCAAACCGGATTGTATGTTACGCCACTTGGTGGGCGTGGTCGCGAAATAAATTGGTAATCACCAGATGACAAGATGACAAACAGATACTTGAATTTAACAAACGCTCATACACAAATACGTGTGTAAATTAATTACGTTAACTATAAGAAACAAACTTTACGTTGTGTAGCGGTACTCGGCGAAAGGTCTAATAGAATAAAAAGCGCCATCACATGATACGAATTTTTCAAAAGATGTTTTAAATCACATCAATCAAACACAATGCGCAAGAATTAGGTAGTTAAATTCATGTCTGAATACAGATACAATTGCGTTTCAGATAAAGTTATAATATAAAGCATGCACAATTTCAATTTATCAGATTGGTAACGACGGCCTCCCGCGGATGTGTTGACATAATTTTAAGCAACCATATTTAGCTGCATTTGCCTCGTATTTAATTATTTATTTTCCAACTATACCGGGGAAAGTTCTAAAACGTGTTCTAAATGGCCGTAGAATCCCAAGTTTGCAAGGGTAGGAATACATCAAGAAATCTTACTTACAACATAGAAGATGTCAAGCACTAATTCCTTCAATACTATCGGAAACTTTCCATGGGGTTTATATCCGACCTTCGCCAGATTCTGGATTTTTTTTAGATTAACTGCGTCAATACAAGAGTGGTATACTATATCACAATTTCCTCCTAATTAAATTAATTGAGAAAAGTTTTGTTTGTTTTGACATAAGAAGGCAACAAAATTGTACTTTCTGGCCATAAAGCGGGTCATTACCAATGTACTTTTGCCTTAAGTATACAAAAATAGTTACTTGCGTATCTAGGCTGTAAAGTAATTTTCTCTCGGCCGTTCTGATTGTTGATCAAAAAATTATATTTGATTTTGTTTTTGTGCGGGTTGTGTTACCTTTTACGAATTTGTTACAGAAAGTACCTTCCTGGACTAGCTTTTGGTGAAGAAGGGCTGGAAGCTATTTAACGTCGTGACCTAGTTTGGCGCTCACTCGACTTTGACGAATTTATCGATTGTTATTGACGATTTTGCAACTATTTACCACGATCTTTTTATTTCACCAGGACAAATAATATCGTAAACCATACTCCTTCACGGAGCTACGTTACAACCCCTATTTATGTTACGTTTTTAATTCAAAAATTGTCGTTAACTTATTTTTGCATATAACAAATTATTTGTATCATCATCGTGTTAGTATTCTTATAATAAATTTGTCACTCTTTCGTGCTCTTGTTTTTGCGTTACTTATCACTCCTTAATAATAACAACTCATTTAATTATTAAATTTAAATTGCATTTACAAGTTTAAACTTATGCAATCAACAGTATGTAATTTGTGAAGATTATTATCTTCCGGGTTGAGCCGTGTTCGTCCTTTCTTCCTACGTACTCTGCTTGACGTTTTACTAACCATGCTGTTAGCTTCTTCAGAAGTTACTCTAAAGACTGATGATGTTGTCTTCTGCTCCTCGTTATATACCTATGTTCCGTTACGGTTGGTAGAGGTCGATCAGTGACGGGTGGTTGGGTTTCGATGGTTGGTTGATCTTCTGTTTGGTATCGACTAATTTTGTGGCGACATTTGTTTTCTTTGTTTTTGTGAAGAGTTAGTTTCCACGTGTTGCTTAATCGGTAACCGTCTTCTCGATTGAAGTTGTTATTATTTTTCATAATTTCTAAGGATTCTCTGATTATCCTTGGATAGTAGTTGTTAGTCCTTGATAGAACTTTAGCTTCCTCGAAGTTGATGATGTGTTTTCCTTTTTCGTGTAGATGTTCTGCGATTGCTGATTTATCTACCGCTCTGGACTTAGCATCTCGGTGATGTTCTTTTAATCTACATTTTATGTTGCGTCCGGTTTGACCAATGTAGACCTTTTCACATGAACAATCAATTTGGTAGACCCCTTTTGTTGGGAGTTTCGGTAGGTTATCTTTATTAGAAGGTAGTAGTTGCTGAATTTTTCTAACCGTTTCAAACCTGACACCGATATTCTTCTTCTCCAATGATTTTCTTAGTTTGTCAGTTACTCCAGCAATGAATGGCAAACGAGCGTAGGTGGTGACCTGTTCCTTCTCTTTTTCGGATTTCCTGCGGCAAGCGGCTCTTATTTCTTTTCTGGTATAGCCGTTCTTCATTAGGGCTTGTTGGACGTGTCGAAGTTCTTCTGCCTTGTGAACCTCGTCAGGAATCTTGTCAGCTCTATGCAATAAAGTTTTGATTAAGCAACACGTGGAAACTAACGCTTCACAAAAACCATCAAAAGCCCAACCACCCGTCACTGATCGACCTCTACCAACCGTAACGGAACATAGGTATATAACGAGGAGCAGAAGACAACAACATCAGTCTTTAGAGTAACTTCTGAAGAAGCTAACAGCATGGTTAGCGAAACGTCAAAGCAGAGAACGTAGGAAGGAAGGACGAACACGGCTCAACCCGGAAGATAATAATCTTAGTGACAACAGCCGCGAAAGCTTACATTCATACATTTTAACGTAAATTAGATACGAATTCTATCCCTTGGGAATATGGACAGAAATGTACAAAGCAACAAGCGCAAAAATACAACTAACTAATCTTGATAGTATGATGATCCTAGACAATGGGGAGATTAAGAAAAATATTAAGTTAATTGTGACGGTAATTTTTAGTAGCATTCTTCATACCGAATTAATTGTTAGATTTTGTGCTAATTATAGTGCTGTTTTCCTCTAGCGACAGGCAACCAAACTTACGTTTAACAATCTTGAAAAAAGACTTACGAATACTGAATCAAATTCAACTTAATAAAATTTGTTATATCCGTATCAGAGATTTGCGTGCACAGACGTAATTAAGGTAATTAAATTATTTCATCAAATTAATTTGTTAAAAGTCATTATTCGTTGTTAGAAATGTGTTCATGACTTTATCACAAATTTTAGACGGCTACATTACTTCTATAATGTTTGATGAACGCCGTAAGTAATTATTAATTCAAAATCCGCCTGTGGCAATAGCGCCATTTCGTAAACTTTTATAATTTCTACCCGGAGGATTAAAATAACGTTCTGTTTGTAGGATTTCTTTCTTGAAGAGTAAAAATATTTGTCAATCACCGAGCGATGTATATTCGATACTTTTTAATTTCAATGTTGCTCTTTAATAAAATTGTGCATTGGGGTGTATGCTATATAGGCATTTGACCTGGTTTCTCAAAGGAGGTTGTCCAAAATCTCAATCAATTATTAATCCAGGCCCGTGTGGGGATGGTGAAATCTCCTAAAGCGGTTATTATGCTTTTTCACGACCACTATGAAAAACTTTACATTTCGTAGTCATAAACCACTAGAGAAAATTTGTCATATCTAAACATCTGCAGAAAATCATTTCGTTACTAGTAACGGTATATCGATGGCCTAGGCGCAATACCACGTATCAACATTTTGACAAATTTTCAGGAGAGACAAAAAATGTATTATTTCTTTGTTACAAGGCACTAGTAGGCAATTTATATATGTCTAGCTAAAAATTGTAGATTTTACACAACAATATCCTAAAAAATGTTTTAAAATTATTTTTCTGGCAATGCGGTTTGATACGTGGTATTGCCTGTTGAACCAGATGTTGATAAGTGGTATTTGACCAAAAATACACAAAGTACCAAAATTAAAAAAATTTTATTAGAACTTTTATAGGAACAAGAAAACATTATGAATAATAAGTAACGTCCAAATAAAACATAAAACCACTTTTAGTTAAAATCTAAGATATTTTACATTTTCTAATTAAAAATGGCACTAAAAAAATAACATTAAAGAGTAAACCTTAATCTAATTAGGTACAAATGTAACACCTTTGGTAACTGAAAACTTCTAACAACTATATTGCACTAATAATAATTAGTCTTTATTAAATTGTAAAGAGTCGTAAAATCCATGAAATTCTGGTGCAAGTGTAGATTTTATTTCTTGTAGGTGAGAAAATTTTTGGGCAGATATTTTTAGTTGGTCTGGGAACAAGCCTTCAAGTACGTATTATCTATTTCTTGGATCTTTGTGGTAAATCTCGAATTTGTTCGGAAAAATTAATCTTATATCCTATAGTGCCTTCAGGAAAATAATGCAGTTCTCTCAGGTTATTGACAGTGGGGTCATTTGTACAACGTCCAGGTCTTATACTTCTGTACCTCATAAGATCTTTATTATCATAATTTTAAATATTTCATGCGTCAAAATTTCTGCATTTAAGGGAGTCGGTTTTGTCTTGCTTCACGGGTTTTAGTAACATAATCATAAGGTAATGTAATTTCCCGATTTTTTAGTTTTCTTTCAATTGACAGCATCACATTCCATTTGTGTATGTCCGGGTTCCAAGTATTTTTGTGCTACGGGTTTTTGTTTTTAACGGCATATTGTAGCAGTGCATTCGAGAGTACCACATTGCGATTCTGGTAGCCGCAGCCATCGCTCCACAATATCACTGGCAAATCATCTTCGCAATACTTCTCTAAATGATTAATAATAATTGTGGCAAACACAGAGGAACATAGATCTCCCTCAACCTCACTCCACCAATAGTTCCAACATTCATGGGTTTTCAAATTATATACAGTAAAATTGTGAACCTTTAATCTAGTTTTAAAATAAAACTTATTAGCGTTGTTTACAGGGCACATTTTCACTGCTTGCACATCCATAACAAATACATGGCACCTACCTTCCTTGGCTTTGTCTTTATCGATATCTTTTGCCTGCCTTGCTTGCTCTTTAAAGGTAATGTGAGTATTATACTCTGTTGTATCAATATTTCCCGCTCTATAAGCCACACAGGTATTGCACTGATCCTTTTTTGGAGTATACAATGCTAAATTAAGATCCTCAAATAACTCAGAAAAGTACCAATAACTTAAAGACTTCTTTTTATCTTCTAGACACTTTTCTTGATATAGTTTATACAAGGTAGCTCTTTGACTCAAAATTGTATTCTAGATATTGTTTGAAAGAATGTTTTCTGCAGTAATGTGCAGGCATTTTAGGTAGTTCTGCCAAAAATGTTTTTAAATAATTTGACTCCTTTTTGTTTTAGGTCGGGGAGCATCTTTTAAGACTTTCCTAGTCCTTTTGGAAACGTCGGCTGCCGGAATTACACGGCTAATGTAGAAAGGAACATTTTTTTACAAACTTGTTTTTTTTCTGCACCAACTTGTAAGAAATAATCGAAAGTTATACTGCGTCTGGAATTTTCTACATACTTTCTTTCGGTAGATTTCATCTTGATAAGCCCAACTACATATATCTTTCGCTGGTCCCAGTTCATTTGTTTCCAAAAACTGGAAAAATTTGGTTTCGTTCTTCTTCAGATATCGAGCGGCAAAATCTGTTCTTATATTTTAAACACTTAGAAGATGTACAAGTTGGTCCCATTACTCTAGCTGATCTTAGCTTGTTATGAAAAATTTTGCCTTGTCTGTTTCTGGTATAGCCTATGTACTCTTCTCCAGCCATCCTCCTGATTCTTGTTTTGCTCTAGGCCATTCGTCTTTATCAGGTTTTCTTCGACGTTTCTTTTCTTGATCATTTTCATGCATTTCCACATCGCCTTCATTGTTGTGCCTGCCTTCTTGCCGATCAATGAAACCTGTCTCTTCTTCTAGTTCCACTTCGTTGGGCAGAACAACTTTTGCCGTTCACTAGCGCCTTCTTCTTCAAATTCTGAGTCTGAACTGAAGTGTTCTTCACCAGGGACAAAGTCTGGATCATGCGGGATATCTTCTTCATTTGATCGAGCGTCATTTTCTTTCTCAACAGGCTCTTCAAAAATTATTTCTATGTTTTTTTCTACAAGACAGGACTGAGCATTCTCCAAAACATGTAACTCCTGATAAGTCGTTTCATGAATATCTTGTGGCAAAATATCGACAATATTTTCTTCATTTTCGAAAAGAAAACTGCTTTCCAGTGCACGTTGAAGAATGTCATTACCTCGAATTGTATTGGTTTCTTCTGTAATGCAACTGTTGTTGTCTTTTATTAAACCTGATGAAGAGCTTTGGATATTAAAATTGTCTAAAACTGTATCATCTTTACGAAATTGTATGTTTTCTTTTGCTAGCAGAACCAAACGTTTGCCTCTGGATGTCATGGTGGAAGACTGAACAAGAAAAGTTTTTATTGGCAAAATTTTGAAGACAAAGGTCAATAAAATGGTAAAAATATCGTCTGTGGTTTTCTTAGTTCATAGCGGTTTAAAGTCGTAAGTGGTAAATCTTTGTGTTAATATTTTTGCAAAAATTAAAAAAAATTCTCCCATACAATACGTTTTCAATAAGTACTAGGGAATTGTAAAAAACTGCAAAATTGCCTCTGATAGAGTTTTTGTAAAGAAGTTGTGAATTTTGAAATAACCGCCAAATTTATCCCCAAATACTTTTTAGCTCTAATAGACACGGAATAGGGAAAAACATTTTTCGGCTTTTCGTATCGGCATAAAAATATACAAAAACATAATAATATAGAGATAGTGCGACAATAACATCATTAAGTATTATATATATTTTTAAATTGCCGTTTGAAATAGCACGTAACATAAATATGAGCAAATTTGTAATACCTCGTATCAACAAATGAACTTTTAATCATAACTTTAACTAGTTTTTTATTTCGATATTAAATAAAATAATTAATTAGATAAATAGAAGAAACTATCCTACTATGTTTTACAGAAAAAAAATAGAAACTTACCTTTAATTTTCACAAAAACACAAAAAATGGCGAGAGCAAAATCATCCATCCTGCTTGTCATATAAACACTGATGATACGTACTATTTCCACTGGGTTACCGACTCCAGTTGATACGTGTTATTGCAAATTCCGATTTGCCGCGTTTGTTTTGCAAGATATTACGCTGAGCTTCTAATAGATGGCGCGCAATGTTCCACTTAATATCAAAAACATAATAACTCATTTTCGGCAAAATTTTTGATACGTGGTATTGCGCCTAGGCCATCGATATATACCCCAATTGACTGAACTAGTTGCAAAAGCTGATTGGTTACTCGTTTTGATTTGAAACTGACATTTATTTATCTAACCTGAAAATCTGTCAAAACGACGTCTACTCTTCAAATAAAAATAGTAAACTTGATAATTATTGAGAATAAAAAAATGGTTGGTAGTCATAAAAACAGCTATATTTTTTTTAATTGCCAAACTGACAGTTAAATCTTAAATTAAATTTTGATAAAACTCATAGATACTACATACTGGTCGTGGAAAAAGTATAGTGTATTACTTGAGAATAAAATCATGTTCATTGCTCGTGATTATCAGCGCTCGGCCTTCCACCCTCGCGCAGCTAACACACTTGCATGAAAACTGTGATTTTCTCCTCGTGTAATACAATATACTATTCGATAACCTATTCTTATAACAAAATAAAACAAATTTTAAGAAAAAATAGAAGAGCACAATTGTTTGTTCAATAATTACTAAAATTATTCCTTAAGAGGTATACGTACTAGCAGTGTGCCATCGCTAAACATGCACTATGAGTACCCTTAAAACAGCTTTTAATTTTAAATGTTTGAAGTAAAACTTAATGTATTAGGAAAGACAAAACTTGGGGCGTTGTCACTGTAGTATTACTTTTTTTTCAAAATACTTCCTTTTTGTTTTTTTTGTTTGAATTTGTACATTTTATAGCATATTTAACACCACAATTTTAATAGAAATAAATAGAAAATCAAAATTCTTCTACAATCACGACAAAGTCCCTTCTTATATCTTCCAATTTCAATCAAAACATTGCTGATAACTAGAAAATTTGAGTCAATTTTATAGGTACTTCGAGATCATTCGACGTATTAAAATGCTTACTTATAGTGCATGAGTTAGGGGAAGGCACTGCTAGTACGTATTCCTCTTAACATACTGGTGTTTAATCCACTGAGATTATATATAAATGGCAATTGACGAGATTGTTGAAAAAATTAGATGTGCATTTGCAGATTGATAAATAAATTTAATCGGGCAACGTACTACATGTTGTCATGTTGAACCGTAAGCAAATCTATAGCTTGGCTTGTTCAGTTTGAATTCTGAAGCGCAATGGTTACGCGGCAAGGTCAAAAGAAGCGACTTTTGTGATGAAGAACACGTTACGTAATGTTATCTCAGGTCTAAATGTGCTAAGTTTGCGACTATAATAGATAACTCATAAAATCCTTTCTCAGAAAGTGAGTTTCCATAAAAGGAAGATATGAGGAGCTTAACGCTGATCCCTTACCTCATTTGCGTTTCGTCCGAATGAAAGCTCAGGAACCTGGGTATGTACAAAAACGAGACCTCTCTAATAATATAATTTGTCAGTTGGACGCAGGCAAAAAACTGCCGTCTCTTTGCCGCTAGTGCTTCATAAGTATTAAATATTTATTTTGTTTAGACCGGGGTTAGTTTAGACGATTTTTATTCAAATGTCATTTTTAGAAAGTATGTACATTTTCCACAAATGAGCTCTCACACACCAAATTAATATAGTATTCGTATATTATAGAAGCCTGCTGTTTCAAAATAAGTAATAACTTCGACCCCAGTCTGGGGTCATTGTAGATAAAATTATTTTTTCTTGAGGCATTTATATAAGTTTATGACTTATCCTATATGATAAAGCGCTTTTTTTATGTCTGTCTCCGAAATTAAACGGGTACTTCCAGACGTCGTAGAGACTTGAAATTCGGCATGCCGATGGGTCTTGCCTTCAAACAAACGGAACAACCGGAAATTTTCATTCAGGCTCGGGGCCAGAGGCGTCTCCTTACGCCATAAGTCTAGAATTATTAAATTCATGCAATAAAATTTTCCCATCAGCGACGGAGGTTTAATCTAGTTCTACATAATATCCATCAAATTGTATGTCAAATTTCAAAAGCCGCCCTTGTCTCTCTGTGATTGATGCCATCGGAACCGGTAGTAATGATACAATATCGCTTCTCTCAACAGACGATCCATCCGGAACATCGAAAAAGTGAAATCACCTTTTATTCTTAAAAATGTTCCTATGTAGTCACCGAGACCCTGCGACGACTCTACTTTACCAACATAATATTTCACAGACTTCTTTGAAGCAAAACGAACCTATATGTATTGACCAACTTCAATTGGCTTGTCATCAGTTAAAAGCTCGAGTCCCATATTTTCATTGCAATCGTCGTAACATCCCTCGTCTTTAGAATTTAACACCACGCTGATATCTGATTCAGAAAAATCCGTTTTTTAGACTTTTCTTGTCCCCGAAACATACCTTTCTTTTTACACTTTTAGCTTGCTTTGCATTGATTACTTTTTCTATTGCCTTTTTCTCGGGCGTGCTTGTATAAATAGTAGATTTTTTGTCTTCTGGGATTCATGGTTCGTTTTGCTTGCAGGTATCATATCTGCAATAGTCATATTAATCGATTTAGGTTCTGCTGATGTTAAAGGAATACCTATGCCGTGATCTTCTGGTAAATTGTTTTCAGTTTGAACATGATTCTTTTCTAAGGGGTGTTGTTTTGGTTCACATGCATTAGGTTGCTCTGTTACCATAGATGGCTCAAAAACTTCTTTCCCCAAGGCAAGGCCATAGTCCAGGAATATTGAAACTGGAGATAAAATTCTTTAGAGTAAATGCTGATAAGATTGTCAATCCACAGAGAGATGCAAAGTCAGCAATAGTAACAGCTCTTCCAGGGTGCGTTTGCATATAGTCAGTCATAGCCACTTTCATATACCCCTTGAATGGACCAAATACTACAACATCCAATGGCTGTAATCTATGGAAGCAGTTGGGAGGAAATGAGACAAGAGTTATGCCAACCTTTCTAGCAAAATTTATTGCTTCTAGACTTATGTGGGTTGTGTAGTTGTCCATTAAGATCAGTAAACGACGATCACCTGAACAAGCTAAATGATTCGCAATATGCTTCAAAAAATCAATAAAAAAGCTCGCTAGTCATGCATTCAGTCTTATGGACTAATCCCAAACTTCCAGCTGGTGCACCATCTAGAAATCGATTTTTTATGTGAACTCGTAGAAAAATAAAAACAGGTGGTACCGCAATACCAGTTGCTGTGACAATTGCGCACATAGTAACGCTGTAACCTCTTTCTTGAGATGCAACGGTACCAACTTGCTTTTGTCTTTGCAGCTATTATTTTAGGATGTTGCATAATTATGGGTATTCTGTCAGGTGGAAAGTTGAATTTTTCAAGCATTTCAACATAATTGTCGAAAAATTGACCCACATTTGTAGCATTGAAGGCTGCATCACGAGCTAGACTGGTAATTTCTAGTCTACGACATGATAACTCCGTATGCCGATTCATGAATCCCAGTATCCAATCTTTGCCAGCTCTACCATTTACATCCCAAACACTTGGATAGTTTTTTTATTCAATGACTTGACATATTTGTAAGCCAGCTCACGGCTTTGCCGATATGTTAATCCGTAGTGTAGATTTGAAGCCTTCAGAAAATATTTAACTAGCAGTTCTTCTTCTTCATTGGTGAACACTTTTCTAGTGTGGTATTTATTACCTCTTTTGTTCAAGATACTGATGTAATTTTTATCTTCTGGACAAGCTGAATCATCTGAATCAGACAACCGTTCTTGAGGTGTTACTATGTTTTTCCTTGCTGTTTTGACCCTTTTTTGGAGCATAGACTTCTTGAGCCCATATTGTTCAACCGTTTTTCTTATAGTACCTTTGTTTCTTATGACCTCCTTGACCGCTGCCTTAACTGCTTTCTCGTCTATCAGCTCGATCAGTTTTTCGAACGTAAGTTCGGACCATCTGTACCTAATTAAACCACAAGTATAACTAGGTACATTGCTCAGAAGAGTTCAAATGTCTTGAAACATTTGAAATGACTGTTATCTAATCAGAAACATAATTTTCAACTTGCAAAATTTTCAGGGGTTAGTGTGGACAGTGTCCACATTAGCCCCATTGCAACTGACCACACTTGCCCCAGATGCACATTTCACACTTCAACGCTCTTAAACTCATTTTCACTCTTCAGTATTTCTCTATTTAAACTATCAATAAATTAGTCAAAGAACATGCCATTAAGTGTCGTTATGATATATTTGAAAATATAACTTACCTTTCCAAGAATGAATATATTTTGAACCTTTCAAATATACCAATTCAACACCAACAAGCACAAAATGTATACTAAGTGACATAGAAAGAAGAACACCCAGTAATAATGAATTTATTTGAACAATTTTTGGTATACTAGTGTATACGAATTAGATTAGTAAACGATCACAATTTGATAAAAATTAAACTGTTAACTTCTTCAAAAACTTAATAATGTGTTGCTCCACCACGATATCTTGTGCACTCATTAACACGTCTGGACATACTTCTAATGAGGTGATTGATTTCTTCTTGATGTATCTCATCCCATGCTATCTGTAACTGATGCTGCAAAGCCGCTAGAGTTTGTGCAGGATGAGGTAAATTGAGTAATCTTCTTCCCATAATATCCCAGACGTGCTCGATGGGCGAAATATCGGGAGATCTTGGTGGCCAAGGCAACAAAGCAATTTGATTGGCCTCAAAATGAGGTTGTGCGTTGTCTTGTTGGAATGTGCTGTTGGGGATGATCTGAACATAAGGTACAATATGGGGTCTACGACTTCCTGGATGTAGCGCGCAGCGGTGATGTTACCTCTAATGAAGACCAAAGGTGACCTACTTCCAATAGCAATAGCTCCCCATACCATAACTCCAACTGTGTGGTGCACATGCCTATTAACAGAAAATTGGGGATCTTGTCTTTCACCGCGCCGTCTTCTCACCCTTGCACGACCGTCATGCATACCCAAACAGAATCTGGATTCATCACTAAAGACAATTGAATTCCATTCTTGGTCCCAATTTGCCCGTTCTCTACACCACGCTAGACGATAACGTCGATGCTCTGGAGTCAGTGGTAGCACAAAAATGGGACGGTATGAAAAGAGCCCAAAGGTTCTTATCCGTCTATAAACGGTTCGCATCTCAATCGGTCTTCCATGTTCTTCAAACCACTGGTCCGCAATCGCCCGTGTAGAAGAGAAGCGGTGCCGTAAAGCCAATAATCTAAGACGGCGATCTTCGCGTTCTGTGGTTCTTCGACGACGTCCTGTACCTCTCGCTCTTCGTGTACGGCCCTCTTGGTTCCATGCCCGAACACAGACTGCCACAGTGTTTAAACTCCGTTGCGTTCTAGCGGCTATATCTCTCTGAACAAACCAGCCTCACGCAATCCCACAATTCTACCCCTATCAAACTCGCTCAATTGCCGAAAATTATGGCGTCTTCGCACTGGAGGCATTATGATTGAATTAAAAAGCTCTTTGAAATGCAATTTAAATCGCTTAAATGACAACTGTACTTACAAATGCTTAATTCATTGTTTTAGGGCTACTTAATCGTAAGTGTTTTTGAATGAGGTTAACAAAACAACCGCTAGGGCAATATGGCTGAAAAACTGATCGTTTTTTATCTTAATATAAACAAATATATTCCCAAAAAAAATTTTCAAAATATTCATTATTACTGAGTGTTCTTCTTTCTATGTCACTTGTATATTATTGCTAACTGAAAAACACAACTGATGCCGCCAACTTTACTAAACCGGTAGATAAGACAGAAAGACAGAGAATTTGTAAATGGCGCGAATTTCGAATTATTTAGGAAAAAATTGCTAGTGACCACTCTTACCCCACGTCCACTCTGACCCCGGTCTCCCCTACTAATCTTATATTTAAAATCTTCAAGGTATTTAATAAATGTGAAACTTTTTTTTCAATTAATTATTTATTTTATTGTTTTCAAAGGGCAACTTTTAATGATCAGGATGTAATGAATCATAAACTGTAAAGGTGCTTTGGTTACCTATTTGGGGCACAACTGGGTAACTTCAAATTGATCACACACAGCTTCCGTCTGGGCCAAAGGGATGGGGATCTTTTCAGGAGTAAGGATATGGAACAAGAACAACAAGATTACCGCCTACTGTTACTTATAAATACATTTTCCACAGGGGGAGTTAGAAGCTCATCTTGCTTCTACACTCCCCTCCCATGAACTTCTCCATCACCTACATAATTGCCTAATTTATTAACCTAATATCTTTCTAAATCTCTTGATCTACCCTTACTTAGTCGCTGTTTACCTAAATATCTTAAAAACTATAAACTTATAATAACTTTAACTATCCATGATCATGGTAACCAGCACATCCGGCCATGGCCTGCAAACGCTTCTATAACTAAGACTAGAGCATCCGGCATATAGCCTGCAAGCTCATCTCAATACTTAGCCTCCAAGCTCATCTCAATAATGCACATCCGCCGTATAGCCTGCAGGTGCTTTAAAACAACTGATACTAGAGCATCCGGCATACAGCCTGCAAACTCATTTTTGTATTACACCAGATCCCCAAAACCATTTCACTGTATAATCTTTAATTTTTTTATATGACACACATTTATTTGACACTTCTATATTAATTATTTATCAGCCTGCTTTTTTAATTATTTTTATTTTCAACTCAACATTTTATTTAATTTACCAAAGTGTAACATAAAGTTCTAAATAATATAAAAATTGCAGTGAAAATAAAAATGAATTGTACTTTGTTCAACTCATATGGATTATCCAGGTAGATAATTTTCAATGATTGTATTTTCTTCGTTGTTAACAATAGTATATTATGATACGAGTTTTATAAGAAGCATTTTGGCGCACGACGAGCGCAGCGAGGAGTGCCTAAAGTAGTAAGTGTGACAAAATGCCTTTTAACGAGTATCATACAATATTTTTTCTATTTTGCGCCTCTTTTACAAAATAAATAAAATATATTTTGAAATAAAAATTCATGTCGATATTTTTAATTTTGAGGTGGGCAATACAAACTGTCAGATTATGGAACTTTGAATGTAAATTTATACAGTATTTAAAATTCCACCAGAAATTAACGATATTGCGTTTAAACACCTAAGCATTTCTTATAATTGGGTTGCCATAAGTTCATTCAAGTGAAATAAAAGCATCCCACCCTTACAAGGTTGTTTTTTCCTCGGGATTCGACTCACTTCGGCTTCCATATAGTTTCTACTAATTTATAGTATAATATAAAGTAAAATCAACAAATATGAACATTAATTTTTTATTAAATGGAACAACAATAGCCAAAACAAAAACTCAGACAGTATAAAAACAACAATAAACATCAATGTAAATATTGTAAATTAATTTTTTTGGTTTCTGCTATGTATGGTGGACCAGAAATCTTTTTAAAATTACAGGCATCCACAACAAAAATTTCGAAAATTTAAATTTTTGGATATCCTGAGAGTCTAATGTGACATTTTACCTTGAGGCTTAAAAATCGGTGAGAATCCCAATTAATCGAAATGCCTGGCAACTCTAATCGCAATAAACAAGAAATGTTATGGTTGTTTCAAAATAATTTCTCATATTGTATTTGCTAAAATCATAAAAAAGGAGTTGGCAACTTTCCATTGTACTTAATTTGATTACGATTTCTATGATTTCAGAATCCAGTAAAAACCTATAGCAGTTCGTTCATAGGTAGTACCATGTAATACATTGATAATTTGTTCGTTCGGTTTACCGTGATCACTGGAAATAAATTATATGTGGTGTTGAAACAGACTTAGGATATAAGTTTCCATTAAATCATCCATTCATCAGCAGAATTCGCAACTTCGAATGCATGTGTGTTTATTGCGTGTAGTACAGTATCAAAACAATGTTATCACATAGACTGAAATGATTTCCTATAAAAAGCATTAATAAAATATTAAAATATAATTAGAATTTTTTTTACTTTGCCCCTTTCACAACCCATTTTAATGGAAAATTTACAATTGAGATATTTAGAGACTTTTGTGCTAGTTGGCAGTAGCTAGCTACGATTTTTGAATTGGAAAATTTAATATAATTTAATTTATTACAAATGAATTCTGATGATAGCATTCCGTGTACTCCTCCAGAAATACGAGAAATTGCTGGCAATACTGTTGGCAACTTACTGCCTAGTAAGTCTAGGCTAAAATACGAAAAACAATATAAAATTTTTGGCGAATGTGTGTTGCCAAGTATGTTCGGAGAACGTTTTATTAGCTTACTTTGAGCTACAAAGAAAAAACTACAAGCCTTCGACAATGTGGACAATTTATTCTATGCTTAGATCTTGTTTAAGCATAAACAAAATTGATATTTCGAAATACAGTAAGTTGCAAGCTTTTTTAAAACGTTCTTCTGAAGGTTACACTCAAAAAGCAAAATCGTGGAAGAAGAAGATATTAGCAAATTTATCAAGAGTAGTAGCAATGGGGGCATTCAGCAGCAATAACTAGTACATTTGCAATTACTCTCTGTACATGCAAGTACACGGCGTGTACTTAGTGTAATTGCGCGCTTGCGGGGTGTGGACGATGTACATGTAGTGCTTTTTCAATTACTCTCGGTGCTTGCTACTTTTTAATTACTCTCGGTACTTGTGGGGTGTAATTGGTGCAACCCTTTTCACCGCCTCCTTGATGAAGTAAGATGGCGGATGCATGTGCGCTTGCGGGGTGTAAACGATGTACATGTAGTGCTTTTTCAATTACTCTCGGTGCTTGCTACATTTTTAATTACTCTCGGTACTTGTGGGGTGTAATTGGTGCAACCCTTTTCACCGCCCCCTTGATGAAGTAAGATGGCTGATGCATGTGCGCTTGCGGGGTGTAAACGATGTATATGTAGTGCTTTTCGATTACTCTCGGTACTTGCTACATTTTTAATTACTCTCGGTACTTGTGGGGTGTAATTGCTGCAACCCTTTCGCCGCCCCCTTGATGAAGTAAGATGGCTGATAGTGGGACTCGGCCATTGAGGGTGGCCATCTTTTCGAGTACTTGTTCATATGAGTGCGATGATTGGATAATTCGCCGCCCCCGGTAGGGTGGAGCGCAGTTAAGGCGGCGATTTTGATTAGAATTGTGGGGTGTGGTCGTCTTTTCGAGTACTTGTTCATATGAGTGCGATGATTGGATAATTCGCCGCCCCCGGTAGGGGTGGAGCGTTGTTAAGGTGGTGATTTTGATTAGAATTATGATATATTTGATAATGATATGCAAGATGGCCGTCTATAATTACAAATCGTCGACACCGCCCCGTCGCGGGTGGGTTTAATTAAGCCGCACTCGAGATTACCGAACAAGTTGGAACAGGGAATTATGTCCTTTTCTAACCAAGCTATCTCTCTCTCTCGATGTGCAGGTGTTGGTTAATTATAAATGCATAGATTGCAACGGGTGGATTTAATTAAGATGACCTAGACAGCTAAACAAGTTGGATCCTGAAATTGCGTCTTTTTCTAACCTGTTTACTCTCTCTAGTTGTTTGAAAGCCCAGGTGTTCCCTAATTATATATGTGCGGGTGTAAATTACGGATCACGCTTGTGATAAAATAAAATGAAGCGGTCATTAGTTTCTTTCGAGTCTTCGTGGAGGTGATTTCGGTTGTTCTTAGTGTTATGTGCGATAAAATAAGTTGTGATATAAAAATTTTATTCAGCGTGCAAAATCGCGCTCCGTTCCATTAAATTTGGATTCCCGTCTACGACGATTGGGTTTTGTGGTGGCGGTGTTGAACAGAAAAATCAATGGATACGTTAAACACAGGAGGTCAACAGCAGCAAAACGCTCCGGTGGATTCGAATTCGTCGTCGTCGTCTTCGTGGTCTTTTGCCACGGAATACGACATAGCCAACGAGTCGAGACTTCTCAATTTCAACAACGCTTCGAACGAGAAGCTGGTGAACGCGACCTGCTATAAGCTAGACTATGACGATGAGGGAAAATATATAGAAATCGGGTACAGTACTTATCTGCAACTTACACCGGTAATTAGAATTTGGAACAGCCCAGAGTATAATGGTGTATGCAGTGCAAGTGGTCCACACAATGCGCATTACAGCGATCGAGAAAAACAATGTCCTGCTAACCATTGACGAATGGAAGAAGCTAATGGGGCTCCGCAATCATCTCATGAACGACTTTTTTCTGCAACTCCGTCGGCGAAGAGTTTAGACAGGAGTTTGTAGATGTTAATGATGGACCCATAGAGTGCATAAGTAAAACTTCTGACATATCTCGCGATGTGAAAATCGTTTACACTACAGAATATCATCCCGATTTGATTGGTTGGAACGCCTGTAGTGATAATGGTTTTGTAAACACAATCACTTTAACCCGTGATTATAAAAATTGCGTTCTAAACAAGTGGGATGTGGATTGCATGTTTGGTTTGAGAGAAATAATTAATTATCGGTTGGAGTTAATGCAATCACACAACCTGGAAGCGTTCTACAACCATGTAATCAAGCGTGTTGCAATCGAGCAGGGAAAGAAGAAAACATTGGATCAATCCAACTACGACGATGATGGCTGGAGTGTTTATGACGCGTATGAAAACTGTTAAACATTGAATGTAATATTAATTCGCACAATGTATTATGTTTAATGG
Organism: Abscondita cerata; assembly: GCA_030710515.1. Taxonomy (NCBI): domain Eukaryota; kingdom Metazoa; phylum Arthropoda; class Insecta; order Coleoptera; family Lampyridae; genus Abscondita; species Abscondita cerata. The sequence goes on from JALBCR010004152.1 coordinate 64,509, forward strand.
AAGTTTTATATCGCCGTCCTAGTTTTATTATGTCGTGTAGCGGAAAATATGCGCTAGAAACCAAGCATCGATGATGCTTTTATGTATTTCTTTTCATGTATTTTTTTAAATATATGCATATTTGTCTAGTAAATAATTTTTAATCAAGCCTACAAGATAAAAAAATATTCTATGATGTCTGTATAAATATATTTGCATGCTAATTGTCAAGCAAAAGGCGTCATGCTGGCATCAAAGAAGGGTAAAAATGAAGTGCAAACAAGGAACTGGTGTTATAAACAGTCTAATTAACAAACTTCCTGTAGAATTACACCTGCCCGGGTATCAATATTGTGGACCGGGCACAAAGCTACAAAACGGTTGGCCAGGGGCGATGCTGGTATTAATGCCCTAGATTCGCACTGCAAAGCACACGATATCAGCTACAATACCAGCCCTAACGATTTAGCTGCAAGACATCGGGCTGATCATTTGCTCCAACAAAAGCTTGGGAGCGATTCAAGTCAAAAGACGCAAGTTTGGGTGAAAGAACAGCTGCTCTAGCAGTTAGTGCGGCTATGCGTGCTAAGCGGTCATTAGGCATGGGTTTGAATAAATCAAAAACTAGAACCATGAAGCGAAAAATAAAGAAACGAAGAGTGAGCGTCGTTCAACAAAGTTCACCGTATGATTAAGAATAATACGAAAACTAATTATGTAAACGGCGGCGGAGGCGGTAACCCTATCTCGATGATTAAAAAGCCTACGATCAAGCGAAGCTGGCTGTTCGACATTTTGGCGGAAAACGAAACATAGTAATGCCTCGTATCATTCCAATCCCTAAAAGTGGTGGAATATTACCATTTCTAATACCACTATTTGCCGGACTTTCTGCAACTGGAGCGCTCGCTGGTGGTGCCGCTGGAATAGCTAGAGCCGTTAACGACGCGAAAACGCAAAGCAGCGTGCTGAAGAAGCTACTCGACATAACCGCACGATGGAAGCTATAGCCCTGGGGAAGAAAGGTAGCGGCATATACTTGAAGCCATACGGAAAACGCGGCTCTGCATTATATCTAAAACCATACACAAAGACCGGTTCTGCACTATATCTGAAACCACATCGCGGTTCAAAAACTAATAAAGCTTCCCGAAAGAGCGTTAACAGATGTCGATTTGCGAAAGTTAGCTAGAAATGCGCCATACTTTAGAGATGTATTTATGCGCGATAATTTACCAAAAGAGGGCCTGTTGTGAACGAATCAGCGATTGTAAACCTAGATAGTGTTCGAGGACCAGGAACACATTGGGTGTGTTATAAGAAACGAGGATCGAGAGTATGGTATTATGACAGCTTCGGCAATGTAAAACCACCATCTGAATTAATCAAGTACTTTCGGGGATGCGAGATCTACTACAACTACAAAAGGACCAGGAGTTTAATAGTGTAATTTGCGGGCATTTATGTCTTAAATTTCTACATTCGTAAATGTATACAAATTTTGTATAAATAAATAAAATATCTATACACATGTATCATTAATCAGTTACAATGTCGATAACATTCAGTTTGGAAGGTGTTGGTAATACAGCTTCGCATGATTTTTATCCACCGATTGAATTAGACGAAAAATACAATCATGTGATTGGTCTGGTCGGATTTTTGGGTGTAATTCTATTCGAAATATTAACGACGGCAACGATAAATTATACTATATAGATAGTGATACTGCTAAAAATCTGCTAAAGTCCTCCATATCCCGCATGGATCATACGAAATAGATGAACTTAACAATTATTTAACAAAACAACTGGTTGCTGATTATCGTACAAAAACAAATTAAGCAAAGAAGAGGGGATTGGACGACTCCTCTATATTTAAACTGCGGGCAAACAATAATACTCTGAAATGCGAACTTCAGAGTGTTTATGCGATTGACTTTACGCAGCCGGGAAATATTGGTCGTATGCTTGGTTTCGAACCCAAAATACCGTAATATTAGCCATAAATCTACCTTGGATATTCAAATAATAAAACACACCAACATACACGTCGAGTGTAATATTATAAAAGGAGCGTACAGAAACGGGAGAATTGCAAAGACCTTGTACGAAGTGGACATTTCAGTACCACCAGGATATCGTTTGGATAAAATACCGAGCAATACCCAATATTTGGAGCTAAACACCCGCATTATAAGCAATATTAGCATCAGATTAGTCAATCAAAAGGCGAACCGATAGATTTTGGCGGCGACGAGCCTTTCACTGTGAGATTGGAATTGAAGAAAGAATTATGGGGTTAAAATTTAGTAAAAACACTTTTTCTGTTGTAAACTGGCGGCCAGATCTGCGGCTCTAATAAAAACGCCGATTTCTATAAAAACAAATCATTCGCTGGAGGATCCATTAATAAACAAGCCAACAACAACACATCATCACAGATATTTCGTGCATTATCAAGTAAGAAGAAGAAGAAAAATAAGAGCGTCAGCAATCACTTGACTGTAAAAGAAAAACTTTTCTTAAAATCAATCGGTGTTAAGGTGAAACAATAACAGAAAAAGGAAAAAAAAGATGAGCGAACAATTAAATATTTTCGACGATGCTCATTTCGACGATTCAATCGTTAGATCTGATATTCACACGTACTTGCCTTATGGGTCCAATAGTTATGCGCCATCAGACGAAATCAGAATTGCAATTCAAAGCCAGGATTTGATTACGGCCACCCACGATAGTTTTCTATACATCGAGGGTTATATTACCCGAAGGCAAGCAGACGTCGCAAAACGTGTGATTTAACAAACAATTTTGCTTGTTTCTTGTTTGAAGAGATTCGATATGAATTGGGCGGACATCGCGTGGACGTTAGCAGAAATCCTGGTATCGGGTCGGCAATGAAGGGCTATGCATCGTATGGTGCTGCAGACAAGAAAGCGCTGGCCCACATTGGATGGTCTCCATTGAATGAGAACACTCTACAAGTGCAATTCAGCGCAAACGATGCTGATTTGGCCAAAAATTCGGGGTTTGTCTGCCTCTGAAGCACATATTCGGATTTGCCGAACATTATAGACAGGTTATCGTGAATATGAAGCAGGAGCTTGTTTTGATCAGATCGAGAACTGATTTGGATTGTTATTATGGGGAGGCCGATGCGACCATAACGCTTTCCAAAATTCAATGGAAAGTGCCGCACTTAACACTCAGCGATAGAGCAAAGCTGAAACTGTTCGAGAAGATTAATAGAAACCCTGTAATCACCATACCGTTTCGACAATGGGAATTATATGAATACCCGCTTTAAAGCAGGTTAAAACTGATACATGGCCGATAAAGACGTCTTCGCAATTAGAGAAACCCCGATGGGTTATTGTGGCTTTTCAGAAAAACCAAAGGAGACGCTCAAAAATGGCAAGGCGAGTGTTTTTGACAGCGGCAATATTACAGATATTAGATTACATCTTAATTCTGAGAGATATCCGTATGAATCCATGAATTTGGATTTTGGCACAAACAAGTATGCATTGGCGTATAGGAATTACATTAACTTTCAACGAGACTATTACGATCGAAACGAATGCAATATTGTTGGAGGGTGCGCCGGTTCGAATGTCACATCAACAATCTCCATTCCCACATTCGACTATCAACAATTTAAAATTGCCCTGTCTTTATAATCGACTGTGCCAACCAGAACGAGAACTTGAAGAATTCTACCGTGGACGTTAAACTGGAATTAGAATCCGCAGCAAACTTTGAAAACAATATGGGCGCATACTGTCTAATAATCCACGATGCCCTTATCCAATACAACCCGATAACTGGCGAAGTCAAAAGGATGTAATACGGTCAATATGCAAGAGAAAACGAAAAAGAAGACAAAAATATTCATATACACTCGATGTAATTTTTGATAAATAAATAAAGTGCATGTACTTCTAAAATATCTTTAGTATGATTTAAATAACCCACTCGATAAGGTCGAATCGAGAAAAATGAAAATTGTGACTCAAAAGTATAGATTACCAGTGCATAATAATGAATTAATGATGTTATGCAATAGCGGCGTCAAACAAAGTAAACATGGTGTCTTACTACCGAATACAGTAAGAGCAATCATCGCGGGGCCGTCAAATTCGGGAAAACTAACGCGATGTTCAGTCTTTTAACTGAAGCAAACGGTCTGAAATTTAAAAACGTTTACGTCTACTCCAAATCGCTAAACCAAGATAAATACAAGCTGTTGTATGAGATTTTAACTGCGATGCCCGAAATAGGTTATTATACGTTCAGTGATAATGAAAATATTATGCCTCCTAACGACGCAAAACCCGACTCTGTATTTATTTTTGACGATATCGCGCTAGAGAAGCAGGATAATATTAGGGCATACTTCAGCATGGGACGTCATAACTCGATAGACTGTTTTTATTTGGGGCAAACGTATAGCAGGATTCCCAAACAACTGATACGAGATAACGCAAATGTTGTTATCCTTTTCCAGCAGGATGAGATGAATCTGAAACACGTGTACGATGATCACGTTAGTCCTACAATTAGCATGCAGGTTTTTAAAGAAATGTGTGGTGAGTGCTGGACTACGCCGCATGGTTTTCTAATGATTAACAAAGACGCAGTTGATATAAACGGAGGACGTTATCGAAAGGGTTTCGACGAGTTTATATTACCTTAAGAACCGCAAGTTTCCCATCATATGCTCGTGGGTAAAATGGGTCAGATATATAGCAAGCAATTATGTGGAGTTATAGATAAAAAAAAGTGTGATTTTCTACAATTGTAACTATCGAACATGCTCACATGTCATTGGAACATAAACAGGCTCGTAAAGGACACTGGCATTTTTATGCAATCGATCGAGCGAGGTTTGAAAAGAATAAATCAGTGCGATGTCATACTAGCACCAATTCTCGATATAAAACACCGCGAAAACATATGAATCAGAACCATCGTAGTTGTGCAAATTTAGAAACATCTTAATATATATATATATTGGTATTATGTGTTGATTTGATTAGTCCTCATAGTTAACAAACACGCGTCACACGGTGTGAGTTAGAACAATGGATTCCAAAGAAATAAATTTAAAAAATAAGATACAGCAAGTTCGAGAATCGATTAGAAAAAATACAACGCTCTTAAACGTCAACGTTTGGACGCCGGAAAAGCATTTGTGGATACATATAAACCGATAATAACACCGCTAACTAATATAGAGTCGACAATTAATTCGAAAAATGCTGACGGAAAGACCAAAAACTTGAATGGCGAAGCAGACATCAAAGAAATCGAAACAGTTGCGGGTGCGTCGGATTCTTCTTCGAATGTCGAGTTACCTACGCCGCGTTATGAATTAGAGAGATCGTATTCGAATTTACTAGAACGTCAGTACCATCCATTACCACAAAAATATATGGAAATGTTAATGAGCGATACGCGAGGTGATAAAGTTGACTTTATGTATGGAGTTCATTACGACGCTGATAACAATAAATGGGTTATTGGAGATTCTGTTGTCAATATTCGCGATAAGGATCTTATTATTAATGGACGTTTGTATAAGGGCACGCCTGGCTTGTACGAACTGATATTTATGAAAAAACCAGATAGAAAGCTGATTCACAAATCAGATGAACTTAAGTATGTAAGCATTCTTTATGATACAAATGTTTATAGAAGAGCGTATAACCCCGACGCTCCGATTAGAGCAAACAGAAGCATAAAATATACTGACACAATCAAGCCATTATTACGCAATCAACAAACACAAAAAGCAGACTCGTCGTGTGCGAAATGATAAAGATAGCAGCGACGATGATAGTGACGAATCTTTATCGTATCATTCATCGTCAAGCGGTGCGGCGGGACGAGGTTTGTTTAAGAAATTCAGAAATAAACCCGTAGAGTATAGATACTGGAACAACATCCATGAGTTACTGGACGAATTACAAGTTTTGTGGGGAGAGAAGACTGCCGGGAACAGCGGTGTTAGAAACGAAATAATATCAATTTTAGAAGAATTATATGAAGACGGCCACATCGAAAACATGCCTTATACTATATAACAACGTTCGTGCTGTGTTTTATAATTAATACTCGAGTGATACCCGAAACAATAATGACGTCTATAGACAAATTTGGCCGCTTGCATAGCAATGCTAGCAATTGCTCAAACACATTAATCGAGCCTCTAATAGCAAAAATTAATGCTATACAAAAAACAGTGAACGGAGAAATCGCTACTCTTTTAACTGCGCTACCGGGCTATGTCAAAGCGAAAATGGATGCTGCATTCAAAGAGTTGTTTAATGAAAATCCGCTTCTGAGAAAAGCTAATCTATCAAATCGTTTGCTACACATACAGAACGCATAGAGGAGCTCGCGACATCAACAACAGCTTCGCCCATCTTGCGGGCAATGGAGAAGCTCAACAATCGTATTGTAGAACTTGATTTGACAGCGTCGGTGATAGGACAAATTCTGGTGTATTTAATGGAACATCTTAAACAAAAAAAATTGTTGCAATCAACACCTACCCTAGAGACGTTTATAAAGACGTCTGTGGAGATACAAACTAAACATAAAGCGTCGCTTTAACATGTCTGTTGATAAATTTGGACGCCGTTATCGGCCTCGATGGCGCCGACGAGTGTGACATCTCTACGAGGCCCTCCAGGTGTTGGTTTTAAAATAACGCCAGACAACAACTACGACATGGAAAATAGAAGACTAATTAACATCGCAGACCCTCTCGATTTACATAACGCAATCAATTTAAAAACTTATTTGGAAGATAAATATTTTTTAACGAAATGCAACTGAAAAACGTCGGATATCCGCAAATCGAAACCGATGGCGCAAATAAGGAATACGTGGACGCTACAAGTCGCGAACTTCAAAGATCAATGACGCTTTTCAAAAATCAACTGACGCTTATGCGAATACTATATACGCCGAATTAAAATTAGCGATTAATAAAATTAATGATATTCATAAAGGCAAACGAAACGACGCTAAAGACATCAACGAAATTATTCAAAAGTGATCCCCGATAAAGTAAAAAAACAACGGTGAACGACGCTACGCTAGATATGTTTAAGCAATCAATTCAAGACAATCCGTATGTAAACGGCCGATATCTGAACGAATTAAAATCTGATATCAAAACATTAAATGCCCGTCTAGATTCCAACGTTAAATCTAGAGATGATTCTATACGTAATTTAAGATCAGATTTGAACAAAATGAATAGTCTGTTACAAAATTTAAGAGAGAACGTAAGCGCAACACACCGATAACATGTCAAAGGAACAAGTTGTGAATGAATTACATAAGCCCGCTAGAAGAAATTTCAGACGCCGAAAAGTCATTATTAGAGGATACGACGACACGTGGGAATTAGATTTGGCGGAGTTCCAACCGTTTTCGCGCACTAATAAAGGGTTTCGATACATCTTGGTTGTTATCGACCGTTTTCGAAATATTTATGGCTGCGTTCTGTAAAATCCAAACGTGGTGAAGAAATTACTAAGGCGATGTCTGACATTTTCCGTAATTCGAGGCGCGCGCACAAAAATATACAAACCGATGGTGGAAAAGAGTTTTACAATAGTACGTTTTCGAAACTCATGGATAAGAAAAAATTAATCATTATTCGACGTATTCTACAAAAAGCGACTATAGCCGAACGCGTGATACGAACCATAAAAACCGACTCTATAAATTATTTAGTCTGCAAGGCAATTATCGATGGTATAATTTAATTGACGGTGTTGCCAGAGACTATAATGATACGAGGCATAGAACAATTGGTATGAAGCCACGCAACGTAACATCAAAACAGACTTAACTCACGTATTTGGTCGCATAAAATTGTTCTTGAACAAACCACGTTATACCACAGGAGACATCGTACGAATCTCTAAACATAAAGGTGTATTTTCAAAAGGGTACAATCATAATTGGACTAGCGAGTTATTTAAAATCGCCAAAGTCAAGTTACAAATCCTGTTACATATTTGCTTGAGGATATGTACGGTGACCCGATTCGCGGAGGTTTTACCAAGAAGAAATTATGAAAACTAGACACCCTCGATGTTTATCTAATCGAAAAAAGTATTAAAACGGCGCGGTAACCGACTTTATGTTAGCTGGCTCGGACACAAAGAAAACAGCTGGATCAATACCGAGGATGTTTTATAAGCGCTAAATACTTACTTATATGAATGTAATAGAAAGATCTGTAAAATAAACAACAAAAAATATTTGCATCTATTTATTTTAAAAAAATCGCGCGCGTGAGTGTAAACACAATTACATAAACAAATTATATCTAAAATACATTTTGAAACACACGTGTACATAGAATTAAAAAATTATTCAAATTCACACTAATTGATACACATAAAACTTATTACTTACACACATATTTTTAGCCACACAAGCTAATAAAACAAAAACACGCTATTGCTAATTTGAAAGCGTTTTATGAAGACCTACAAATTTTTAAAACGTGCCAAAAATTGATTGAATTCAAACTAAGCAAAATTCATAAAACGCATTCTACTTATTTTTAAACATATAAAACTTAAAAATATTGGTTACAATGTAGCTTATTTCTAACAGCAAAATTTTGCCTATAATTAAACAAGCAAGAGCGACTTAAGTTAGATCGTGATTTTAGTTACATAATAAATAGAAATATGACAATGACAATAATTTAATTACGGATCAGATATTATCATGCAGCTACCTTTTTCGTTATCGAGCAATGTCCCCATGCTAGCGTATTAACCCCGTCTGCTTGAACAAAACGTTTATTATCAGAACCAGACAAAGCGATTTTATTTTGACGTATGCTAAAGATGTCATGCTTGAATGTTCTAATTATGTTCTGCTCTCGTACAAATGTCACATTTTCTGTCAAACACATTAAGTAATCATCAAATGAAATGTTATTTTGAACAACCCTCTCTAAAACACCTTTAGCTTTTTACTGTTTTTACGTTATTGATTGCACTGTGTTCGTCGATATTTGAATGTTGTATTTTGAAACTATATAATTTGGATTTCAATCCAATAAATTCCGTCATTATTCTACCTGCATTTTCATCTTTCATCAAGCCAACAACTTTTTTATTGCACCTAGTGATACCGAAAACGTTATTTTTACATATTAAGCTCGTGTCAAAACGATGCGAGATCTGTTTGTCTGTATAACAACTCAATTATTATACCAAATTTTCATCATGTT
>JALBCR010004153.1:0-272500 GCA_030710515.1 Abscondita cerata
GGCTGTCACAAAATTTTCCTCTTTAATTACTGTACTTGTATTATGAATGTTTACCTTAGCATACAATTTTGTTAAACGCAGATTTATTGACAAAGTTATGATGTATCAGTTTGATGCATAAAATTGTAATAATGAGTAAACTCTTAATGAAATTGAAGCATGTATAGCTGTAAATAATGAGATCATTATTATTTCCTCTGTTTTAATTAACGCTATTCAAGTTTCATTTTCAGAAGTTATTGATGTATAAACAGTATGTTAATTGGGTTATAATACAGTTACTCAGTAGATACCTTAGTTCTTATTTTGCCTGGATTTTATTTACACACCTCTGCACTGAATAAGTACCTGAGTGTTAATTGCAGAACCAACAACCTTCATTAAAAAATGTTATTTAAATTTGATGCGCAAGCAACAATTTAGTTTCACAATTCGGCGGTTATTATTCATTTATGTTTCTTGATCTCATCCTTCAGGGAGAGCGGGACTTATTTTAGGGCTACAAAGCGTTTCCACTGCAAATTAAACGATAAATGACAAAAATGCTGCGTATTTACACCCTGAAATTTATAACGGAATATATACATTGTCCCGCGTTGTATACTATATGTTTCAGACATTGCGGTTATTTAACTGCTTCTATAAGTATGTGGGCTTTCTTTGTAATTTCACTGGTACTGAAAGTACACACATCTCATTAATTTTTAAGCAACTTATGTATTTCACTGATTTACTTTTGCTTATTTGTCAATGAAATACATGAAATTAAATAATTTTTTATTAGTTATGAAACATGTGGTACATGTTTTATATTTGCTACCCCACATCTTTTGTGGATAAAATTTAACACCCCTTTTTTCCCCTTAACGAATTAGAGTTGTAAATGCGAAAAAGGCACTACATGGTGATTTTCCTATTCTTGAAATATTAAAAATATTCATTTTTACACATTTTTCGCAAATAAGTTATTTATTAATTTAATTATACTGTTAGAAGTTTGTCGTTAGAAGTGAAGAAGAATCTAGTCGAAAGCTTTCTATAAAGCGGGCACCTGGTGCCAATCTACAAGAACTTAGTATTTATTCTCAAGCAATAGTGCTTAAGAAAGAAATCAACAAACTTATAGAGAAACATTTAATTCCGATCGAGACTTTACTTAGTGAAGATAGACACCAATAGTTGCACAATTATTTATTTATTTATTAGTATGCCACAATAATAAAAGGCAAAACAGAATGGAGATTATCACAAATAACAAATCAATCATAGTCTGTCAGTGTAAGATTTAAAGTACATGGACGCTGTGAGTTTATTTAACCGTCAGAAACAAAACTAAAATTACCGCGCTTTTAGGCTTGAACAAATATATATATTTATTGGAAGACTGACTGTAACTGCTTTTACATACCTGTCGGCAAGTTAAGTAACATTTCGTAATGTGAATCGTTTTCACGAGTCGACACTAGATGTCGAAAAGCTTATCATTTAAATATTGTGATCCCTTTAGTAGGGCATATACTGCGACAGCGTTTGTACAATAGTGAACTTTACACTGAGTTTTTCTACTCCGAAGAGTCCCAAAAGACGAAACAGCTGTCGAGTGATTCTCGGTGCTTGTTTGCTATTGTACAACCTCTGCGTACTTTACTGCAGGCGATTCCAAAATTTTTATACTTACCAACTGTTAGGTTGGGCTATAATTATAGAAGAGTCGACTATAAATGCTTTACATGCTACCTGTCGGCAAAGTTGCTAATATCATTTTCGTACGTGAACGCTTTCATTTGTCGACACTAGATGTAAAATTATTGAGTCATTCAGAATTAAAAATATTTTTCTACAAACGTTAAATATGACAGTTGGTTTCCATGAAAATTTAGAAAACATAAATTGGTTTGTAAAAGTTAAATTTAAAAAATATAAACTAGGGTATGTAAAGTGTTTGAATCTGGAGTTAAAATATGTTGCTGACTTAAAATTCTATCTAAGATATTTTAAACAACTCAGACAAATATTGTTATAATTTAGATGCAATTAAATCAACTTTCAAGCAAAACACATTATCCAAAACAAACTTAAACATTTAAATCATTCACTCATACATTCTTTTAAAATAACTAATTATAATAGACAAATTTTAGATAAATTAGAAATAATATACATTAAACAACAAACTAAATTTAATAATCAATTATCAAACAAATTTTGACAATCTTTTACATTAAATTATCAAACAGAATTTTTATGTCCTTAATATATTTAATTAACCTTGCATTCAAACATTTTACATACCTAATTTATATTTTTAAAAAACCATGAAAACCAACTGTCATATTTAACAATATTTTCTAACCCCTAATAAAGCTGACTAAACTGCACTAATTAAACGTCGCCAGCAAACGAGGATCTGACGACTGTACAACTTCTAATATCCACAAAAACACGTTCCGCAATTTACAATTAAACAACTAATTACATAAAGCTAGACTCTATCTGACATATATCGATGACAGCTTCACGTGAACGGTTACATATTAATAAAATATTACTGACCTCGTGATCTTGGTTATATCGGATAGTTTCCCGGACGGCGACCCAAGTTACCAGTGACAAAGACAGCTCCAGGTCAAAGATTCGTACTGTATACACTCAAATCAAATTTAACACCCATGGTAAAACCTTTGGACAATTATAGACGTTGATTTGGATGTTCATAGAGAATATATATAATCTGGTAGTAAAAGAGATTTAAAATCATCTATAGAAAAATCCTGAAAATTTCCAAATGGCGATATAGCTACATGGCGAGTGCTGATTAACATTCAATTTACGGCGTTTACCAAACTTAACAAATTAACGACTTTTTGGATGATTGCATTATGGACAAACAAAGAACAAAAACAATCAAAGTGAAAGCACTCCACGACCGAAAAGTTTCTGTGTTCAAAAAATCGGCCAATAAACTTTGCCTCAGTTTTTTGGGACAAAATGGAATAATTGTAATAGATTACTTTAGAACAGAGTAAACGTATCACGGGAGCATATTATACTGAGTTAAGCACCAAAGTTAGTCAGAAACTGTCGAGAAAAACTTGTTATGGGTGTGTCTTTTGCAAGACAACGTTTTTGCTCACAAATCGTTAATTGCGCCAAACATTGAGTATTGTTTGAATCAGGATTGACCATCCACCTTATTCGCCGGATTTAGCACCGTCAGACTATTATTTGTTTGCGGATTGAAAACAGCATAGGATGGTAAAAAAAATTCAACAAATGAGAAAGCCATATATGCAGTTAAGTGTACTTTAAAGACTAAAAATTTTTAAAATGTTTAGAATTACCCCATGATCGTTCTAGTACATGTGTAAGCATTAAAGGAGATTTCTGTTGAATAAATAAAATTTGAATTTAAATACATGGCAAACTATAGTAGGCTAAGTACTTCAAGTTAAAATACTATATCAATCCCCCTCGTGATTAGCAAGTACGCTTGGTTGCCTATCGCCAGGGGTCAAGAGCACCGTAAACAACAGAAAATCCGTAAAGTAATACGAAAAGAACTACACTAATAAAAAAAAATTACTGTCACAATACACATCTATTGTTTAAACAATTTTGGTCCGATAAGTAATTTCTGAGATAACACAACCGTGATACTAATTGTTTCAACAATATCTCTCAGTATATTTTATCAGTAACTCACACCTAAAGACCTAAGGCTTTACTCATAAGCTCTGTTCTATCCTTTGTTTTTCTTCCCATTTGGATCAGTCCTAGGTTTCTGAGATCGTCCCGCTCATCCTCGTCTCTTTCTTGGACTCGTCAAGTTCTTTTTTACACTATCGTCTGTATTCATTCTTTTAATATGTCCTAGCCAACTCAATCTGTTTTATGGGATAATGGTCGTTGTATATACACACTATTTATCTCCTCGTTTGTTGCCCTTTCTAGTTTTCGTTTTTTTCTGTAATTTCCTCCTATTATCTCCCAGATCTTCAAACGGTATTTCTTCTTTTGTCAGTAATCATGCCTCACTTCCAAAAGTTACTACAGGTCTGATTACTGTTTTATATAAACTTAATTTTGCTTTTTACTTACTGCTTACCTGATGACTTTTTACCGCAGGAAACACACGTACAACTTCGCCAAACGTCAAAAATGAAGGAACCGGAAATTTTAATGAAACCGAATACACGATTCAATTTTTCGCCACCTGTTAACGGCATAGACGACCAAAAGCAAAGTTGAGCGACACATGAGTGCCTGCTACCAACAATTTACAGCAGCTCCTGTAGGTGAATTGTGAAAACTTCTGTCTTATAGGAAGTTACATCCAAGAGATGTAACAAGAAAATGAAAGACGTAAATGTAGTTCGAAAAAACGTCACAAATGATCGATTTGATCTTTGTATTCTTGTCTGGGCTGGCCCATGTCGCATTATGTATTTATGTTTCTTGACATGATCATTCCTTTCAACGAGCTTAGTATTACTCCAGGTATTAGTTCTAAAACGATTAACCAAATGGCGATTGTGTTGATAAGGAAATTTATTTTAAACTTACGGCATTTGGCAGTGTACAAACAAAAAAAATTCGGCATTTACTAATGATGAATTCGTAATTAAACAATCCCACTTCGCCGAAGCCAAAAATGAAGGAACCAGAAATTTTAATGAAACGAATACAGGATTCAATTTCCACACCACCTGTTGATCTAGAGTCTAGACGACCAAAACAAACTTAAGCTACCTATACACCGGGCGCAAAACAGAACGAAAGCGAGATTTATTAAACAAAAAATTCACCACAAAAAAAAATTGCCAATGATCAAATGTGATTTGTTTGTGTTCTTGTCTAAACTAGCTCATATCACTTTATGTGTATATTTCCCTCTTTTGCATGTCACTTTTATAATTATACAATTATACAATTCATTTTTAATCTTGAATCTTCTGTAAAATCGTGTGATGATTTTTTTATTACTCAATATCGATACTTCAACCATTTATAAATTCTCCTATAAATCTGACACTGGTTTTAAAAAAGTGTAGGTATAAGTATAAATAATTCTTTTGATATATGCAATAAATTGTAATTGTTAGTTTTATGAACGCAAACGTCAATTAAAGATGTTAAAGAAAATTTTAACCTTTAAATTTTGGAAACCTTAAAAGAACATCTTGATTCAAGGATTTTCAACCTTCTTTTAATCACTATGGAAGGTGAAGGTGGTCAAAGATACTCTGTGGACAAAAAACTGCATACAAAAACCACAGTTTGGACACTTGTTTCGATATTCAACCCATCATCATTAGAAAATCACATTAGAAACTAGCGACAGCATTAGCAAACTGAAACTGGTGTCTGTTTTGGCAACGTAAATACCTTAGCTATCAGCATGTGCCATAACCATTAAGTTTTTGAGCACTGTGTGGGCCTCTAAAGCCGGTTATGATACAGGAAAACTCTTTGACGGAAGGGAGTTTGATTATATTATGATGCTTGCTGACTATGCAATACCACTGCTATTGAAACTTTATTATTACATGTCACTTACATCCACCTTCTATTATCTAGGTTCTAATTACAAAATTAAATCACGATTTGACAAATTATTAAGAAATAAACAGAAGCTGTACTTTTCCACTTAAATATTGTACATAAACATTTTGGTGCAAGAACTGGTACAATTTTTTCGATACATGATTTTAAATTTTACTAACGAGAAAATCAGCACTCAAAAATACGCTGTGTTGTAATTTTGAGCTTTGTTTTAGGATTATTATTCCTAAAGTTTTTTATAAGCTCAACATTCAATAAATTCCAACGTTTACAAAATCAAATCAATACTGAACGATGCAAAGCAAAATGAAGTACAACTTCCATTGACTGACGACAACTCAAAATGCATTGATGTTTTTAATGAAAGCAACACAAAATTTAAATTTTTCATAACTTAATAAAAAGATATAAATGCATACCAATAACGCCATTTCAATTAATTAAAGACTGCTTAATTATTTTCAATTTTGAAATTTCAACCAGTTTCAAAATCTTAATAAAAAACAATAAATTAATCTTACAAAATGATTTATAAATAACGTTTTTGAATAATAAATCAATTAGCACAAAAATAAATAACGCAAAAGAAATTTCTGTTCCACAATAAAAAAGAAATTCGAGATATTTCCTACTGAATTATTATCGTTATTAATTTAAGCACATCAATCTACACAAGTACAATTAAATTAATTTACATAACTTTGTAAAAGAATAATAACAAGTGTAATTAGGGTAATTAATTTTATTTCTATTGTACATATAATTAAGGGTTTTGCAAAAAAGAAAATGATAGACTTTGTTATAATCCCAATTTCATTTCGAAAAAAATTAATATTCATTGTTTAATAAAGATAAATTTCTATTGTTTGCCAAATTTTTTTTCCATAACTTTATTGTATCTTAAAATGTATAGGACGTATACAAATTTAAAGAAATAATGTAAAACTTTCTTGCTATGATTTGTGTCAACGTTTTATGGTTTAAAGAAAATTAATAGCAAATAAACAAAAATTGTTATACATTTTTAGTATTTATTATAAATGAGCAAAGAGTAAATCAATAAAGTAATTTAGTTTGAATTTGAGTTTAGTATATAAATTATGTTAGTTTCATTATCATATTGTTTTTAATTGGTTGCGAAAACCTAAAAATAACATAACACAAAATATTGAGGTTTTGTTCCCAAAATATGAGTTAAAACTCGAATTTAAAAATTACATCAATGTTTTTGATTTTTTATCGTCGATTACTTGATTTTAATCACATGAGCAACATGTTCCCTAGAGCAAAGAAATCCCTAAAGATCCAAAAATTCAAAATTTAAGATGGAATAAACTTTTTAACTTATTTTAAGTATGTTTGCAAGGGAAAGAAAGGTTGACTCATATAATGGTTAAAGTCACTAATCGAAGAAAATTACCACTAGAAAGATTTTAATGCAATTACGGGATCTATAGCAACAAATTTTGATTTTAGACCCTAATGGAAAAACACAAACCTCAATAATTCATTAGTACCAGTTACATTGTGCTGACAATGAGGAAACACATCCCAACAACCTTGTCGATTCAGCACCAACCTTCTTAAATGCATATAAATGAAGTGGCATCGGGTAAAGCAACACTCATTCGTGCATTATGAATCAGTTGATTTAATCAAAAATCATGCATTCAGAAACGCAACCAATCAACAAACAAGTGCGCCGCTACTTCAGAGGACCAACCAATCAAAGACACATAACTATGTACTATACACGTTACGGAACTCAGTAACCTAAGTTTTCAACGTTCAATTTTGTTAGAGCAACGCCCGGTTCTCGACGTCCTTCGCCTGTTACATACAAAGACGTGTTAGAGCAACAAACCCGCACATTTATTCGTCACAATTCTGACGGCCCTAACTCTTCTAGGTACTGCCTGCCACAAACAAGTACCAAAGCACTCTTCCTAAAACCTCACAAGGTTTACCATGTCCAGTTTCGACGTCTTAACTGTCAATCAATTCGTCTCTTAAGTAACGTTAGCATCACAACCCGTTAGTATTCGCAGCAACTCCAACAAAACCGCCACCCACGGAAAATATATTGCTCATTGGCAATAAGTAATCAAACACGATGATACACCCACAACAACACAATTTTTTTGCCTATCCTCGCAAATCTACCCCCATCGTACTTTATCGTGGATCCTGGGAAATTCGGTAAGGAGCAGTACATGTGGGTTTTGACAAATTAGTTTAAGCTTTCGCGGGTTAGATTAGAAGAAATTCCAATTAACGACTCTCTTTAGACCCATATTTAGACAACACTAGTTGCCTGCAGCAACTCTATAACATTCCCATAAGAAAATACGACTTCCAAAAAATACATAAAAAATACAAACAAAGAAACTGGTACGCCTCATTTCGACGCGGCCACTTCCACGTTAACAAATCGACAGCATCTCGACAGGAATTCACCTCGACAGGAGACTATCCATTCAAACGGTAGATTTCTTTTGAAACGAAAGTTCTATTTAATTTAATTTCTTTGTCAATTAACTATGTGGCCAAACTTCAGAATTATATTTTAAGACAAGAAGCTTATATAAACTTTGTTTTTATTACACAAAATAAACTGGTGTCGAGATGGGCCCGAGTCCTGATGATCTCTTTTGAAATGATCTTGCGTCGAGGTGATGGCAGCGTCGAAATAGGCTGCTTCGCAAGGAAACACAAACGTCAGCACTTCATTACCACAAATTACAATGAGCTGACACATCGGATAACACAACATTCATTAGTGCATCATAAATCGGTCGATTCAATAGTGAATCATGAATCATGAAATTAGTCGATTAACCAATGGGCAGGAACCATTCGGCACATTGTCGTATTCGTCTTCGAAATGATTTAAACAATAGTAACCTAGCCACAGTGGTGACCCCGACAAGTTCATCGACCCACACAAATTATGGATATAAAGTGTAATACCACGTATTGGCAACTGTGATGGAACGTAACAAGAAAGGCTAGCGCACAATTTGAGTGTCAAAACCTGACAACCAAGGCATGTGGAAATGTTATTTGACTATTTATAGGTATTTTTGTATGCACGACAAAATCATACGCATATGCTTATCAACAGAAGGAATACAACCTTTCAACCTTTTAAGACAACTTACAACAAAACTTGTACAGTATAGGTGAGAGCTCACCCAAGTGAACTTGCACAAAATGGATTCAGTGAACAAGATTTTTCAGAAAACGTAAACAAAATTATTCAGCTTCTCTCTATTCTAAATTGTAGCCAAAAAAATTTATTGTTAGCAAGAACCACAAAGAAATTGATGCTGTTATTGAAGACTTAAGCACCGCCCCATAAGAAAAATAGAATCAAGAGAAACCATTTCTTCAGAAAACTGAGCACACGCTTCTAAAACAAAGATTGTCAAAATAGTTGTTGAAATGCAGAAATACTGTTATTAAAGGTCAAACACCAAGAAAATCTTCAACAACTATTGGCCATTGAACACCGCCTCCACAAGAAAATAATGTTGCTGAAATGAATGTTAATTAATCAGAGGGTATTTGGTTAGTTGTAAGCGTGGTATTAATGTAGGTACTACATCACAAGATGATATAAAAACAAAACGCCGCAAGTTTCTAAATATAGTCCATTTGAGAAATAAAAAAGAACAGGTTGTTATTCCATAGATTGTAGTCGTTTCCTTACGACGATGATTAGTTCGCCTTTTAATTTGTAATGATGAATGATTTGAAAGAACTTCGTTCTTTATATATTTAGAATTATTGTAAATATTATATTGCAAATGATAAGATCAATCTGAATGTAAAATTTAATAGTGTCCTTCCCCGAGACCAACTCAGATGAATTTTCCGGTACAATTTTGTTTTTGAAAAGAAACCTAGGTGTCCTGAAAAAATAAGCAAATGACACGTAGAACAAGTCCTTTGGCACATTTAACCACGTGCCCAAAAATACAGCTCTAAACAATTTCCCAATTGACTCAACTCCGTACCTCCTACTCGTGGTCGATTGCTGCGTCGATTGTCCCACCCACTGATGTTTAATCCGCCAATCCTAGCAACCCTTGTCCCGCCCACAATTCCCCAATTAAACTCCCTATCACGTTATTGCTGCTTCACGAACATGGTTTTACTAGAAATCAATAACTTGCACTGCAGCTGACCGAAGAGTAAACTTCTTGATGTCTGAGATTCGTGAAACGTTTTTGTTTTACGAACCCAACCGCACCACGAAGCAGTTCCGTCGTCTAGTGGTCTTCTCTCTATCAATTTGAGCAGTTCTTCTCCATTCTGTCTATGTCTATGTGTTGTCCAACATCTGTGATTTTCCGGTATTTCATTATCCTCTTTTCTTTACTTCAAATTTGAAACAAAATAAGATACCTACAACACTTCTCAACATCGTCAAAAATTCTAAATGGGAAGAATGTAATTTTGTAGCCAATACAAAGGAAATTCTTTGGTTTTCAAGTGCCCCATTTCAAATTCATACGTGTTCACCAACAATTCCTTACAGCCACTTTCGATACTGAGGGAGACTGTTTTCAAATTGGATGCTCCAAAAATTCAGTTAAATAAACAAGTTCTTCTTTTGAAAACCCGCCTTTTTAGAGTTATGGTAAACCACAAATAAGAGGGCTATTTTTTTTCAAGGTCCGATTGGTCGCTAAAGTAAAGCTTCGAGAAAAAATCCTCTAGGTTTGTGCGCAGACGTCTTTCTGAGTACGTAGAAAGCACATAAACATGCTCAAAAAAATAGAGTCTCCCGCCAAATGTGTTTTCGGACA
Organism: Abscondita cerata; assembly: GCA_030710515.1. Classification (NCBI taxonomy): domain Eukaryota; kingdom Metazoa; phylum Arthropoda; class Insecta; order Coleoptera; family Lampyridae; genus Abscondita; species Abscondita cerata. The sequence goes on from JALBCR010004153.1 coordinate 10,377, forward strand.
GAAAGACGTTCTTTTGCCTAACTCTTCAACGTTTTCGAATGGCAATTCAGAACAAGAGAAGAGAATATTGTCGTCAGGCATTGTTTCTTCATGACAATGCGCGGCCGTATACTGCAGTTGCAACAACAATCCTCTTGCAGTGCTAAGAATGTTTTGATCACCCACCATACAATCCTGATTTGGCACCCTCAAATTTTCATCTCTTTGCCTACATGTAATACTAGCTAGAAGGACACAATTTTGACACAAACAACAAGCTGCAGATTGTCGAGGGATTGGTACATCGAGTGCAAATAGACGGAACGTTAACACATAGATGTCTATGAAGATCTTAGAAAAACTGAAAACATTGACGCGGAATTGGTACATCGACGCGAAACGATTACATACCAGTGGCGTATCAATAGAGAGATTGGGGTACAAAAGGATAAACGTCAACGAAGCAGTAGAGAAAATTCCGGGTTTAACACAAACAACGCGAGAAAGCTGCAAGGATGAAAGAATCGATGTCTAAAATAGAGAAGATCTTAGGTAAATTAAGAGAATTTGAAAAAAAGTTTAAGAAAGAAATTTAAAATTGACAGAAAAGAAAGTAGCTTCACCAAAAATAAGAAAATTAGATAAAGGGTAATAAATAAAAACAGAACCATAAATAAAAGAAATACGGAACAACATACACGGTACAAGAACTTGCATAGCTAAAGAAAACGGAAGCAAAGAGAAAAAGAGTCAAATAATTATAAAACAAGAATAAGATAATTTAAAATCCAAGCAAATAGAAGAACACGATAAATGGGGAAAAATAAAAACCCGTATGGAAAATTGGAACATAGAATGTAAGAGGGGTAATGGGGGAAAGAAAAGAGTTAGGACACAAACTTGTAAAATAAAATTTAGAACAAATTGAGTTAACAAGAACGATGAAAAAAAGATGAAAAATAGATCAAGAAAATCTCAGTTCTATAGTAGTTTTTACATAAAGAAAGAGTAGGGTGCATAATAAACAAAAACAATACGAAGAATATTCTAAACTGGATTTCTGTTGGGAAAGAATAATGACACAAGAAATTAAAATAGACACAAACCATTTCGCGACAGTATTGCATAAGTGAGTGAAAAGTTGAAGACAAAATACGTTCTGGAGATGCTAGACAAGAAACCAAAAATAACAAATACGAACTAGTGGTTTTGGGAGTCCTAAATAGCAGAGTGGGGAATAATGTACAGAAACATAAAAATGTGATAGACCCTTTTGGAAAAATGTCAAAATAGTAATAGACAGAGGTTAATTGATCGATAAAGGGATGGTAGTTGCCAACACGTATTGCAAACACAAAAAAATACACAAATTCACGAAAAAAAACCAACAAAAAAAATCAGTAATTGCTAATGTACTGGTTCAGGAAAGCAACAAATGGAAGGTGAAAGACATAAAGGATGAATGAAATAGGTGCCAAATGCAAAGACCAACAGAAAAAATTAAGTACAGACGAACAAAACCAAGACAAACACGTAGAAATCAAGAAGGAATGAGATTCAAAACAGGTATAAAAATGAAGTTCAACAATTGAATAAAACAAAATGAGACAACCAAGAAATAGGGTTAAAAGTCAGGCTTCAAAAACTAATTCTCAAAGCAGCATAGAAAGTGTGCTGAACAAGCCCAGTAAAAATCATTGGAATGGAACGTTTGGCATAGACATTGAGAGGAGAAACTTTAGAAAGAAAGAACCAATAGCGTTTCTATAAAATAATCAAAAAGCTGAGCAAAGCCAGAAAGAACCCGCTGCAATATGTTAAGAATAAATTAAGGAAAAAATAATCACCATGGAAAAAAAAAATAATTTAAAGGGAAAAAGGAATATTTTCAGGAACTAAAGGCCACAAAAAACTAACTACACAGAAAAGTTATCAAAAATGGGAACAGGCATAGATGGAAGATAATATCAAGAAAAACAGAAAAGCTTGAACAAAATGGAAGACGTGGTGAAAAAGATTAAAATTACAAAACATCGGGACACCTAAATGTTGAAACACATGGGAAAGACTGGGATGTACCACCTGCACAGAAACATACAACAAACCTGGAAGGAAAATAAAATTCTCAAAGATTAGGAAGCGGCAACAGCACAACATGCAAAAATTATAGAGAAATCTTGCTCCTTAGCGTACCAGAAAAACAAATGATAAAATAATATTAAAGTAGGGGAGCGAAAATTATAGACCCAAAGTTAAGAAAGAAACCCATAGCAGATTCAACAAATAAATAATATTTCGACTTAAACAAATAATAGAAAAAAACATGAACACATGATGAATAGTTTAATATATGATCTGTAAACCTAGTCAAAGTATTTGACGCGCTACCAAGAAGAATAACTACGGAAAACGTGAAGATGAGTACAAGAGAGGCAAACTAATGAATAAAATAACAAGAAATTATGTAAGAACCGAAAGTGAAAGATCAACAGAATTCGTATACAAAGGAGTAAGACAGGAGAAATCCTGAGTCACATTCTATGCATCACCGTGGTAGATAAAATAACAAGAGAAATAGAACAAAAATTGAAGGATACAAGATAAGGCTTAAAAACATGGAAATTGTACGGGTAGTGGAATAAATGTTTTCAGACTATATAACCATATTAACAAAGTGATTGTAGCCAGGGATGTGTAGTTAAAAGTAAAAGCGACGTTTGCATTTTATCAACACAGTCGCACTTTCCACAAGAAGTCCATAGACCTCGATACGTCCCTGGCTACAATCACTCAATATAAATTACAGAAGAAGAAAAAATTACACCATCATATTAGTGAATTCAGAAAGAAAACTACAAAGAGCAGTAGAGTGTTAGAAACAAGCATTTAAGAAAAGAAGAATAAACATAAACAAAGAGAAAACAGTAGTACTGATAGTAGCAAGAAAATCGAGAAGCATTTACATTACTATAAATAATAAATAAATTTAATCAAAGAAAGAATCCAAATGTCTATGAACAACGTGTGAGAAACTGAAAGAACAAATAAACAACCGAATACAAACAGTAATGACGATCTACTTCGAAACAAGAGATGTCAAAAAAGGAAGATTTAGAGTGTGTAATGCAAAATTTATACCAAAGTTAGCATACAGCAGTGAACGTGAACACTTAGTAAAAGATTAAAGATGTAACTACAGGCATTTTAACTGAAAGTCCTAAGAAGAATGGAAAGAGTAACATAGATGGACAGAATAACAAAACACAGAAGTTGGGATAAGAGAAAATCGAAGCAAACCAGTTGAGATGGCGCGACACCTTTCAAAACAAACAGCGAGAACATACTAACGAAAATATGGGAAGTCAAACCGGAAGAAAGAAGACTAGGGGAACACCAATCACAACGTCGAATAAAAGAATGGGAGAAATACTAAAAGGCAGAGAATTAAACTGAAAGAAAGCAAAGAACAAGCAAGCGATATGAAGAAATGGAAAAAACTATGTGCTGGAAAGGATGTGCACAATAAGTAAAAGATTTAGAATGTACATAGTAATGGAGGATTGGAGAAGACGAACAAAAGGAAGAATCTTGACTCTTGGGTGCTTGGTCAAATTTTGTTAATAAAGTTTCTTTTAAAACGATTGTTACTCGCCTCTCACATTCAAGTAGAAATTTTCGAATTTTTCTACGTCTTATCTAAATTATCCAGACAATCGATACTTGTGGTGAAATAATAAAGTCATCCATTTAGAGATCGAACTTTTCAAAGTGACATTTGAAGCTGTTTTGAAGTGCAGGTTTTTGGGAAGCTCCGATATCAAAGTCAATTTTGGGCCGTATCGAGTGTACTAAAACATCAGAAGAATAACTAAAAATTATTGGGAAGAGAAAATAAACTCTTCAAGATAAAAATCTATCTAAGGAAATAAGTGGTATGATTACAGGCATAGTTTTAATATTATAGTTTAGGTTAAGAATATTGACAATACAGAACAAAGTTGCATGAAACAATAGATAAGATTTGATAACAAGTACTGCATAACGACACGTTCAAATTTATAAAGTAGACAACACACCATACACCATAATAATAATAATAATAAATAATAATAAAGCCAACAGTTTAGGTTTAAAATCAGAATTCATTACTAAAAGAAAAGAACACCAACACAAGCAACAGAAGAAACAGAAGTAGATTTGTTTCAAAGGAGTAAGATAACAGTAAGATCGCCACAAGAAAAGAAAGGGACAACAGAAACACAAGACGAAGAGGATCAAAGAAAGATGGACTATCTGCGCAGATAAAAGAAATTAAAAGTAGATACCAGTAGTACCAGCACAGCTATTCGTAACATAAACGAACAACTGAAAAATATGAAGATGAAATACGAATTTTGAAAGAGGAGTCAATAAAGAAAGAAGAAGAATGGCAGAAGGAAAAACCAAACTACGTAAAGAAATTGAAGAAATTAAAGAAAAGACTAGAAGGACCAAGAGAAAAGAAAAAGGAAAAATAATATAATTATTAAAGGCAACTATTTTAACAAAGAACACGTTAAGGAAGAAGTAAAGAGTTTATTGAAAGAAATAGGGTTGAGTAGAAGTCAAGGAGAGGAGAATATGAGTGTAATAAAATTACAAAGCTTTGAACAGAAGAATGAAATATTAAAACACAAAAAATAAATTAAGACCTAAGAAAATATTTATTGAAAACAATCAAACACAGGAGGAACGAAAAATTCAAGCAACCATTAGAAAAGTAGCAAGAGAAGAAAAGAGCAAAGGAAAGAAAACAAGAATAGGTTACATGAAAATTGAAATAGATGACATCAAGTATAAATGGAGCAAAGCGAACGGAAGAAGCCTTATCAAAACCGACGATCACATTTCAAAAACTAATTAAAATAGCAAAGAATAACGAAACGGCAACGAAAACGGACCGGAGATGGGAAACGACTCTGAATACAAAACACAATCAAAAAGCAAAGGAAATTGATAAAGAAGTAAATAAAGTAAATAAAAGTGAATTAAACAAAATACTAAAAATAGGAACTTGGAACGTAAGAAGTATGACAGGGAAAGAACAAGAGCTCGTAAAAAGAATTTGAAAAAGCACAACTAGATATACTTGCAATTACAGAAACTAAGAAAAAGGGACAGGGAATGTTTGAATTGAATAAAAACACGATAATATACAGCGGAGTAGCAAATACAAACAGAGCAACACAGGAAGTGGCATGTATGATAAAAGGAAAAACGTAAAAAATGAAAAAGCTGGGAATTCGTATCACCAAAAATATTAAAAATTAACATGAACCTAGAACAGCAGAACGACATAACAAAAGTAGTAATATATAGACCAAACGATGACGATAAAATAAAGAACAAGGAAACTTTTTGGGAAGAACTAACGGATACGATCGAAAATGAAAATTGAAGAATCTTAATAGCAGATGATTTTAATAGCCAGATAGGAAAAAAAACACAAACGACGGAAAATGTACTAGGTCTTTACGGAGAGGACATTAAGAATAATAACGGAGACAGAATGCTAAATTTTTGCATGGAAAATAACATGGTCATAACAAATACATTCTATAAACACCGGGATATACACAAGTACACAAGAGAAATTAAAAGTCAAAACGAAAAATCCCTAATAGGCTACGTACTGATAAGAAGAGAGTACAAAAAGAAATATTAGATACTAGAGTCAAGAGAAGTGCAGAAATCTACAGCGATTACTACTTGGTTACTTCAAAACTGAGACTAAAAACAGGAAAATATGATACCATAAAAGAAAAAACACCAAACAAGATAAATGAAAATATACGATTGTACAAACTACAAGAAACAAAAATAGCAAAAAAATTCAGACAAGAAACAGAATCAGATGTGACGTCAGTAAATAACTGGGAGACCACGAACCTAGAACAAGTATGGGACATCTTCAAAAACATTATAATACGAGCAGCAAGTAAGACATGTGGAATAACAAAGATAAACAAAAGCAAAAACAAACAATATGGTGGAATCACGAAATTACAACAGAAATTGAAAACAAGAAAAGACTATGGAAACAATATCTACAAAACAAAACAAAAGACATATATGCAAAGTACAAAAACCAGCGAAATATAGTTAAAGAAATGATACTTCAAGCTAAAAACAAGTCTTGGGAAGAATTTGGAAGAAAAATAGAAACAGACAGTAAGTCAAATCAGAAACTATTTTATATAGTAGTAAAAAGCTTAAGAAAAGATAAACAAGAGATAACAAAACATGTGAGAGGAAAAGACGATACATTACTGACACAAGACGAAGAAATCATGACTAGATGGCGAGAATACTTTCACGAATTACTTAATGACACAGAACAAAACATTAATAAAATAGAAGAAATAACATACTACAATAAAGTCATAAAAGAACCCATACAAAAAGAAGAAGTAAAAGAAGCAATATCACATTTGAAAATAGGAAAATCAGCAGGACACGATAGAATAATTTCAGGGATGCTAAAAACTTAGGTTTTAAAGGAATAGAAACATTAACAAAAATCTTTAACAAAGCATGGGCTGCAAGCAAAGTCCCGAATGAATGAAAAATGGAACAATCATCCCTATATTCTAAAAAGGTGACAAACGAAACTGCAACAATTACAGAGGTATTACACTGCTGAATACTGTGTACAAAACGTATGAATATATATTAGAGAAAAGACTACGAAATTCAACAGAAAACCAATTAGATGAGATGCAAAGTGGATTTAGGAAAGGTAGAAGTGCACAAGACCACATCTTTACGTAGAAACAAATAATAGAAAAAATGAGAGGAAGGGGCTCAAAATTGTATGTAGCTTTCCTAGACATGGAGAAGGCATTTGACAGAGTATCACAAAAAACCATATGGGAAGGACTTAGACGAAGGAACATAAATGAAAAACTAATAAAAGGAATAAGAAGTCTATATGCAAACAAAATGAGCTATGTGAAGAAGAACAACCTACAATCAGATACATTCCACATAAATGACGGGCTACGACAAGTAGGCATAATGAGTGCGACCTTATTCATTTTGTTGTTAGACAATGTAATTAAAGCAGTAGAAGAGAAGATCTGCAAAACTCATGTTGGTTATAATAGATTAACACCAATATACTTCAACGGATGTGCATTTGCGGACGATCTTCTAATTAGTGCACCCACAGAGAAAAATCTTCAAGATAATATAATAATTTGGGAAGAAGAACTTATGAAGAAAAACCTAAAAATCAACACAAAGAAAACAAAAGTGATGGTAATAGGAAAAGAAGATAAAAGAATTAAAATAAAAATAAGAGAAAAAGAAATTCAACAAGTAAGCGACTTCAAATACTTAGGAACAATACTGAACAGAGAAGGAAACATGGAACATAAAATAACAGAAAGGATAAACAACGCAGCAAAATTATATCACAGTATAAGTAAAACACTAATAAGAATAAGAGAAACAAGTAGCAAGACAAAAATAACAATATACAAAACTATCTTTTAAACCGATCTTAACCTATGGAAGTAAAAACAGAGTATTAAATCAAACGCAGAAGAGTAGACTACAGGCTATCGACATGAAATACCTAAGAGCAGTAAAAGGCATAACACGCAGAGACAGAATAAGAAACGAAGTAGTAAGAGAAAAATTAGGAGTTGAATCTGTAATAAAAGCCATAGAGAAGAACCAACTAAAGTGGTTTGGTCACATCACCCGCCTGAAAGAAGACAGACAAATGAAACGCATATGGTCAACAAAAGCCCAGAAAAAACGGAATAGAGGAAGACCAAAGAAATCATGGAACGAAGAGCTAGATGCAATACTAAAGAAAAAGAACATAAATTGGAGAGAAGCAACAACTTTAGCTAAAAACAAGAAATAGTGTGCTAAGTTCGTGAACACTTAATAGATAATGAAGTGTATAATTAAATAAGGAACGATTTGTAAGCCTTACACCTTAGGGTAAAAGGGCTATCAATTATATATATATTTTTTTTAAAAAATATATAAAAAAAAACTCGGACCCCTTTTAAGTGTTGGTTTATGCTGTTGAGAATTTAAGAGTAATCATCTGAACTCTTGCTTGAGGTGGTTTTCCCGATTTTGCTTTTTAAATAATTTGCTTAATTAAAACAACTTTGTCGACAGATGTGTGAACAGTTAAATAAGTCGATTGTTTAATTAGTTAGCCAACTAAGTGTTGCAATAAAAAACAATTTCGATTGTACATTAGCGAGGGCTGTTGATGTGTTACGATAGCACGTGACCACACTAGATGTCGCAACACTTATTGGTTGTTTATGATGTGCCCTCCTGTAGAGAATATAGTCGACGGTGGGCATTGATGAACTTAACTCAAGTTCTATCACCCCTGAAGAATCCCAAAGGACGAAACAGCTGTCGAGTGATTATCGGTTTTTTGTTTGCCAACCTACAACAAGCGATTCGAGATTGTTATTTATGTAATACTTAGACGGCTATAATAATCAAAGAATCGACTTATGTCGACAAAGTTGCTTTTTTTAAGGTTATAGCTGATTTTGTGCAGTTAGCACCCAAAGATTCATTAGTCGATTGTTCTGCTGAATCCAAGAGAATTATTTTTGAAATTAATTCTGCAACTTTTCGGCGTTAACTTAAAAATTGTTCTCATCGAAAACTACAGTTTTTCATATAAGATGTCAAATCAAGTTAAACACCAAATAAAGAAAAAATATATAAAACAAATATAGCACTTACGAAAGAGACTGTCAGAAAAAGAATTAAACAAGCTGTAATTCAAAACAGAGTAAATTTTTTGACGTTTATTAAGAACATCTCACCAACTCGAGCATATCACAGAGCAACAAGTAGTTAAAAAGTTGAAGCTGCAATTTTTACGTTTCAAACTCGTATTACGACTTCTCAACTGTCTTTAGACCAAATTCCACAGTCAAAACAGAAAACATTAAAATAATTAAAATGCAAAGTAAACTAGTTTTGATTGTAAGTCGTAATAAAGATTCAAGTTCGATTACGTTCCTTCAAGGAGTTGAGAAATTTCAACCCAGGCGATTTTCTCTTTATTATCCACAACTCCCAAGTGATAAAACAACAAACAATTAAATCCATATTTACGTTAACCGAAAACTTTTTCCGTCTTATCTACTGCAAACAGATTTTTAAAAAATAAAGTTTGTTTTTTTCTCATACTTCGCCGTATTACAAACAGGATGTCGACTTAATTGAAAGGATTTTCCCCAGTTTAATTAACATAACGTAAACAAAAACTTGAGATTCACAGATTACATAATCGAATTTTGAATAACTGTTTAAAAACTTTGGATATCGAAAATATCAAGAGCTCTACTTGTTTGTCGAACCTAATTTCGGTACTTTACCTAAGTTTTCATCGAAATCATCGACCGCAAAATGAAAATAACGTCTAACAAATAATGCCAAGGTCCCTATTAAAAATATAAATAATAATGAAAAAACTTGTAATTGTATGCAATTAAACAAAATGAAGGAGAACTGCTTAAATTTTTGAGTATTTTTAAATAACTTTCATAATTTACTCAAACAAAGCCTTACAGCAGGTAGTCCAATTTTTTTACCTTGAAAAATTGTGCGTAATCTTTAAGAATTTAATTATTTACATTTGTTGCGTCATTTACTTATAATAAATTAAAAGAATATTTTCTTTACAAAACTAATTAGTACTTCCACTCTAGAGGGTAATTGTCAATTCTAACCTTTTACTTATTGGTGTAGCTGGGCGTCCTTTTCAGAATAGCAATTTTAGAGCGATAATTTAGTTGTCCTTTATATGGTATCCTTTCTACATTTTGTTAATTATTTAATCTTTTCACTTAGAAGAAAGTGTTTCATTGCAATAAGATCGGATCAATAATTATAAAAGGACAATACAAACTTTGGATTCGAATATTTTTTCGATAACATCTTTACAAGAGCGTTGAATTAAAGAAAATTATTTCAGACACGTACCTTGAACTACTTCTGTATTATTTTTGTTTGGTTCAAGTTCAATTCACGTTGTGGCAAAGTTAATTGCGGTTTCAACATAATTACTTAATGAGGAAATACTATATCGAAAAACAAGACTTTTTTTCGCACGAAGACGAAGTTTGTTGACCGACTGAGTTTTTCTGTTTTGCTGGAATTTGCTCTCTAAATTTGTTTAAAAACAATAAGCATCAAACATTTGACGTGACAGTAATATTTAGATTACTGAATAAAAAGCTGATTTTCAACATTTGCGAATCACTGGTACTGGTTAATGAATAAAAAAGAATCGTCCCCATATTGACAAACGTAAAGCGTATAGAAAGTGTACATAAAACGGATACGAGGAATGTACTTGATGTTCAAGACCGTCGTACGATCGCCCCTTGAAGAGGTTTTCAAACTGGAATTCACTTGCTCGGAAAAGAGGAATAAATTGAGATTAGAAAAAAAGCTATACATAAAAATACATAGTGTAACCAGTCAAGTCCGCATCATAAGATATTTTTTTTATTAATAGTTTTTTTCGAAATTTGATTTCGGCATCAGTTTCTGCATCGATTGAAATTAAAAGTTATGAAAAAATTGAAGGCACTTGATTCACACTTATTTGACAAATTTAAATTTTTTCCAAAAAATTACCAAAATGGGGTTAGTTCTCAGAATAACAAAAACAGTTATAAGAAAACTTGTTCTAAATGCAATTTTGAGCCCGTACTTCAGCGTCATAAGGCAATTTTGATTTTGTGACTACTTTTTGAAGGAAATTAGACTCAACTCAATTCTTCTTGATTCTGACAAAGTTTCATCTCAGACATAGTTTTTTGAAGTATTGCCACCTAAATGTGTATTTTTCTAAAATTTCAAACAGAGCAATTAAAATTTAAATGAAGCTAGGTCGAGCCGTAGGTCCGGATGGATTGCCGTCGGAATTTTGGAAGTCTGTAGGAGACGAAGGAAGCACGATACTTTGTATCCTTTTCAATAAGATGAAGAAAGAGACAAAATGCCTGCTGGATTTCGTGAGAGCTTTTTACTGCATTTTTATAAACATAAAGGAGATTCACAAACATGTCAAAATTATCGAGGCAGCAAATTACTTCCTCACTCAATGAAGATACGGGAGCGTGTGGTGAATAATAGAATACTTCAGATTGTTTTGCCGGGGATCTATATGAACCAGTGTGGATTTTGCCTGGTAAATCAACAGTCGATGCAATTGAGGCCATGCGTATTCTTGTTGAGAAACCGAGATGCGAAGCGAGACCTACACTCAATCTTCATAGATTTGGAGAAAGCGTTCGACCGTGTGCCGCGAGAGCTTATATGGATCGCCATTAGAAGCCATGGAGTCCCAGAAAGTTACATCAGAATGATAATGGACATGTATGATGCCCAGCAGGAACACTGAGAGCCGTTCCTCGTGAGAGTAGACGTACACCAGGGAAGTGTAAGTGAGTGTGTCGTGAAGATACAGGAATGTTTCAATCGTTGGTTAAAGATACTAGAAGACAATGGACTGAGAATAAGTAGAGAGAAAACAGAGCATCTGTTCCTCCCATTTAGCGACATTCATGCACCCTGTCCAGATATCATGATCGATGAAAATGTAGTAATGGCCAAATGTTTAAACCTCAAGTATCTAGGCTCAATAGTTTCAAAGGATGCAAGTTGCGATAAAGATGTAAACCACAGAATAAGCATTGGCTGGTTAAAGTGGTAAGAAAACTCGTCTATACTTTGCTATAGAAGAATGCCACCCAAACTGAAGGGAAAAATTTACACAACAGTAATCAGACCCGCCCTGACGTACGCTGCCAAAAGCTGGACAATGTATGAAATGTTCAACCGATCCCTCACAACTGCTGAGATGAAGATGTGTCGCATGTCCCTTGATGTTACAAAGTTAGACCACATAAGCGAAACAAGAGCTGTTAACAAGAGAGGAAGACCAAGAAACAGATGGCTAAGGCAGATGAATGACCAACAGAGGAAATATGGTTTATCAGACGCCGAACTCTAGAATGACGTTGCGATCCATGACGGGAAATAATTATTTAAAATTTGCTGACCGTAGAGGTTTTTTACCAACAAAACTAGGAATATTTTTTGTGATATTAGTCATTATGAAGAATAAAGCAAGGAAGAAGAAAAAGTGCAATTAAAATTTGAATTTAAGTTTATTTGTTTTGACCCTGTATAAGGTAACTTTAAGAAATATTTATTTTTGAATAAAAATTGCCCTAGGAAGCTGATATTTTGTATACCGGCTTAAAATTGCATTTAGAATGACTTTCTCTTGTAACTTTTTCGATATTCTGAGAAATAACCCTTTGTAATTTTTTGGAAAAAATTTGAATTTGACAAATAGTGCGAATCAGGTGCCTACAATTTTTAGTAAATTTTCATTTCAATCAATGATGAAACTGATGCCCAAATCAAATTTTGGAAGAAACTATTATTAAAAAAACTCCCATGTGATGCGGACTTTACTGGTCACACTGTATATACAGTATGTCTGCTTTTGTTGGTATACCATAAATTTAATTTAAATCTATTATCATTGATTCCATCATTATAAATCAATAAATTAGTATTATCTTTGTTAATGGTTAATCAATTTCAATTTTAACAACTTACCGTATTCCTCCAAATAAAAAATAAAGTTCTTACCTGTAACAAAAAAAAATTAATCACAAAAACACAAAATTGCATCATAATACTTAGATATGAACAATAATTTTGAATGAAAGAAGCACATAATCATTTTATTAGTATATCCCGCAAATTTTATAGACACTCGAGATCTTCTATCGTAAAATTAAAAAAAATAAATATGTTTTAACGAAAATAATAAAAACGCTATAGTTTTCAAATATTATGCCTAATACGATACAAATTGACGTTTTGCTTAGATAATCATTTCTATCATCCATATCCTCTAGGTCATTACTCTGTTTCATCATGTATGATTGTTAAAACAAGCTTTCAGTTTCGTTATTTTAAAATATTTGAAGTTATATAGTGTTACAAGTACTGATAAGGAACACTACGCAACATAACAAGCTGATTCAATAAAAGTAAAAATTTTTCAATGCGAAATCACACTACCATCCAGAAATGTAGGTTATGTGAAACTGGTAGAGCTAGAGGGTGTCCTTGCTTTTGAGTTTCAAGTTTAGTATCAAAAAAGGTAGGACATTTGCGTTAGCCTATGAAAATAAACAATGTATTTTAAAAAAACTATCCATGCTTGTTATAACACCTTAATTCCATCAGATCACAATAATTAAAATACGTCAGAACATACTGCAGTGATTTGAAGCTATGTGTTTTGTATAGTATTAGGACAAACTTGTGTAGTGTATAGTATGAGGATAAATCAATATAAAGTGTACGCGTTAAAACAAAGTAAAAGTGGGGAAGACACGGTTTTGAGCAGTGAACGATGATGGTGTAATGTTTTATTAAGTCAGCTATATACCTTAAGCCCGTGCATCGTACTCACCCTACGAATTGTAGTCAGTTTGCACATCGTAGAAATAGAATTGATGGAAACAAAACCAATGGACAATAACAAATAAAGGACGCCATAAAGAATTAATAAATGAAGTACTAATAGTCTAAGAGCCAGCAATTGGCAGACTTACGGAATTTTAGCAAAATCCGTTTGATGCTAATTATTTTGTTAGACCTGCCTCGATTGAAATTAGGATTCACTATCCCGGGCAATCGTTCCTTCAGGCTTGTCCAAAGTCGTCAAAATTGGCGTTTAATTAATTATTGGTTTTTTGAAATAAAGTTATTCTTAATCAAAAGTTCTGCATGCCCCAAATATCAATTTGCAGTTATAAATTTCAGGACTGAATTTATTCCTTTTGATCTGTTAAAAATACGATAACGTTTTCATTTGTTAATGTTTTGAACAACTTGAATCGCTAGTCTATATTCATATAAAGCAGGTGTATTATTAATAAATCGAGGCTGCAGAAGAATGATTTCTGTCATACTCATTCGGTCATCATATACTTACAGGCGGTAATAAAAAAAACACCCAGAAAAGCATCAAAACAGGTGGCGTTAAATTACGTACTGATCATGGTCTCCGAAACCAAAATCAGACAAGAGAAGATCATAGGGCTCTCAGAGAAGTCAGCGAGAAGTGCCGAGAGTACTCAAAAAATATAATTAAAAAAAATTATGTATAGGCCCATTGAACATACGAATCATATTGCAAGCAAAAAAGCAGACAATGTGGTTAAAGGAATATGACATTTAAATATTGGACATATTCGGATGCAACAAAATGAGATGGCCAGGTAAAGAAACAATATCAGAGTTACCATGCTAAAATAAAAGCACAACTTTGTAGTTTGAACATAATACAAATAATACAAACTTAAGTGCGTGGTCCCAAAGTTAGCAACAAATTAACCAAAGAAACAGTAGGAACACGTGGACTCGTGGGTACGTAATGAGCGAGGAGAAATGCTGATACAGTTTTGCAAAGAGATACAATTTGCTATCATCAATACTTATTTCAAACTACCAAGCAAAACTATATACAAGGAAATCACCTTCCGCCAGAAACGAAAACATAGTAAGAATTTCACAATTCGATCACATCGGTTAAAACATACCCAGAAGCGGATGTTTCGTCTGACCACAATCTCTTGCTAGCTACACTGAGATAACGATTAAAGAAACGAACTAGACCAGGTTCAAGCCAAACATGAATAGACAATCAGAAATTGAAAATAGAGAACGACTAGAGATAAAACAACCCAACAACCGAAAATCGACATAAATTCGAAAAACAATACAGAAAAAATGGGAAATCATCAAAAATACACTAAAAGACATTGCAACAACCTAGTAACGAGCCCAAGAAAGAAGAACGACGAATGGATGACAGACGAAATATTAGACTTCGTAGAAAATGTTTTTTTCTCAATTCTCAATTTTTAAACTTAGAATAAAAATTGCCACCTCCTGACGGCACTTTGGGGTAATTTGTTGCCAGGGTTATAAATCGGCTTACAATAAACAACATATAAAAAACCTGCGGGTGTATTATTCCATAATAGGGAATGTTTAATGCTTTTGCTCAATTTTTACACTTGTAATAAAACTTGCTACCTTCTGACGGCACTTGGGTGTAATTTGTTGCCAGGGTTATAAAATCTGGTTTACAATAACCAACATATAAAAACCTGCGTGGGTATAATCCCATAATAGAGTATGTTTAATGTTTTTGCTCCATTTTTACACTTAGAATAAAATTGATTCCCCGGACGGCACTTTGGGGGTAATTTTTGGCAGGTTTATAAAATCTGACTTACAATGAGGAACGTATAAAAAATCTGTAGGGATACAATTGAATTTTTAAAATCAAATGCATCTGATTTCAAATGCAAATGTAACTTTACGACGGTAATTCCGTATGTTCAAAAGACACACGGTATATTACTAATTCGAAGGCGGACTTTGCAACATCATACGTTAAAGTAATGGAATCATAATACCAAAAAATACGGGTGACAAAGTTCACTGTTTTGTGATTAATTTATGTTGATTAATTTGTATTTTTAAATAATAGATTTTATTCAGGAATTTTTGTCACTGATTTCGATCCACCTTATGTAGTATGATATATTAATAATTTATTTAATGAGAGGTAAATATTTTCTCAATAATAATAATAATGATAATAATAATTTTATTTGTCCTTGTAGATCATAGCTGATATAAGATTTGTCATAATCATACATATTAAAAAATAAAGTAATGAACAAAAATATTGTAATACAGATATGTTAAATTAAAACAAGAAAAGATTAAATGTCACTGTTTTAACATTCCTCTGCACTATAAAGCGCGTTACATAACAGTATCTTTTTACATAAGTTACAAATTTACGCAACGAGTAAGTTTTCAAATATGGAGGAAGTTTGTTGTAAACTAGTACTCTGATGTAATATGGATTCGACTCATAAGCCACAAGATAATGCCTTTCGAACTATAATTCTGAACCATATCTGGTATAATACGTGTGAGTGTCATTTAGTGGAAAGAAATCCTTAAGATTATTTTGACAAATTTTAATAATTCAAAAATAAGGTAGAGTTAAAATGTTCTCCTTCTTGAAAGTATAGTTGCATGATTCTCTACACTTCAAGTCAAACATACACCAAACAACCCTTTTCTGAATTAAAACAGTCGTTGTGCAACAGAAGAAAAGTTTGAGTGGTAGAAAATTCTAGTTGCTTCTTCTAGATATAATCATACGAAGTCGTAACAGTGCAAAACAATTTTTAACACATTGTGGGGTTGACATCGCAACCCCATTCTAATCAACTCTACATCCGCGTATTACATATGTAGTAAACGCGGAAATCAAAACATACTATTGCAAGTAAGCAAGTGCAGTCAGCATTTCTTAACGGCCTTGCATACTAAACACATTAACCTACTTGGCATGTATAAAACGAAGTAGGTACAACAGAAATCAGTTTAGTTCAGTTCAGTACAGTTCGAATCTACGTTCAAAGTATGAGCTCAGTTTAGACCAATACAGTCACAACCAAATAATGAGGGCAGCCAAGAAGCTAACAAGTCAAAAACCAGCCAAGTAGTCACAGCACCAGCACCAGGTGAAGACCGGTCGAAGTTCAAATTCATCGGTGCAATTCATTCCGGGCCGCCGTCTTCAGCACGACACATAATACCACGATATGAGGGTGACATTGCACCACACATAGTACGCCAATTACTATGTGCTGACCTACAACGTTTCCATTCATAATTATTATAGCTCGATCACGCTATGTCTAATAATAAACGCTACATTAAACCGACTCATCCACATTCTTTCTCTGATTCAACCGGCGTCTAGAGTATACACTCTAAAAGTCACAACTTTTTACAAAATGAATTCACATGTTCCCCAGAAGGAGATAAATCCATAGATAGGTAGTTTGTGAGTGGAAACTTGTTGAACACATGTAATGTGTAAGTGTGATTAAAGAGCTGCATGTATAATTATGTTTCTGTAGATGATATTGAAGTGAATATGTTTTATTGCAATTTAGTGTTAACGTTAAAGTAACTGTTGAAAGTTATTGCATAATTTGCTTGTTATTTCTTTTACATTTTTATTTGAAACTATTAACCCTCCGACTCCCAACGGTGGGTAAAAATGTCCAACAAGTATTTACAAAGCTATATTTTTCTTAGTTAACGATTTAAAAATCTGAAAATATTATTTATTGTTGAAAATAAGTATTTTGATAAAATGACAACTTTATAGGCTTAATTTATTATAAATTACATTTTATTTTTTGAATTATATTGCTGTGGATATAAAATATCCACCCTTGGTAGGAACTGTTACTAATTTAAATCTGGCAACGTCCAAAACCTACGCAAGCAAACTTGTCATTGCTTGTACTTTTGTACTTTGCGGAATTATTGCATTTCGTAAAAGTCATATCGCCGTGTTAGTTTTTTCGTTACGTCTCAGTTCACTCTTTGTTATTTTCTTTTTATGACTTAGAAAAAAATACAACTTAAGATTGTTATAATTTCGTGCCTTTAAAATTCCTAAATATTTAACTCAACGTGAATTGGAAGAAGAAATAGAAAATATGTCACCCTTTGAATGAAGATAATGAATCAGATGTGAGTGAAGTTAATGAAGATAATACATTATTATTGGAAGCTGACGTAAAGGAATAATATAAGGAAGAAGATAGCAATGCTAGCAATTCTCAAAAAGAGGTAGTGACAGCTCCTGTTCAGTACAAAACCAAACTGGTAGAGTATATGTAGCGCATCCTCCTCGAATTAGTAGAATGTCAAACAAAATATTCTACCCTCTAATCCTGGCCTACGTAATGAAGGTAAAGTCAACTCGATACTAGATTCATTTTGAAATTTTTTCATGAAGAAACACTTGATACATTGCTTACATTGCTAAAATATATAAACGACTAACAAAGATGAGTTACAGCGACACTAAGTTGAATTGTCACGATTTATGGTCAAAAAACTTTGGTAGAGCTGTATACATTGGAACCATGGGTAGAAATAGATTCTTGGAGTTGATGAAGGTACTACGTTTCGATAACAAGCAAACAAAGGCAGGAAAGACGTGAACATGATAAATTCGCACCAATACGAGATGTTTTTGAATCTCTAAATAATACTTTCTTAAATTATTTTACTCCAAGAATGAATATTGTCATTGATGAAATGCTACTATCTCTTTTAGAGGAAGATGTCCTTTTAAAATTTTATGAATGACAAACCAGGAAAATACGGTATTCTTATAAGAATTTTGGCAGACTGTAATTTTCGTTATGTTTTAAAAAATGGAGGTATATGCTGGAAAAAGGAAAACCTGAATCTAAAGGATTGAGAAGTATCGTAAAGCGTCTATTGGAGTCAATCTATTGAGTTAGCACAAGAGGTATAAAATTTTTGGGTATGGTTGGGACAGTGCGAAACAACCGCAAACATATACCCGAAGTTTTAAAAAAAGTAGATGGGCGAAAGTTATTTTCGAATATGTTCGCCTTTACAGATCCTCAATCAGGACGTCCACCTGTAACTCTTGTCTTGTACGTAACTAGAATAAAACCAACCAAAATTTTAATTTTTCTATCAACGTAACACAACGATGATACAGTGAGTCAGATATAAACTTGTTTTACAACGAAACAAAAGGTGCTGTTGATACAATTGATCAAATGGCAAAAAATATAGTTGTAAGAGGTCTACTGGAGGTGGCCCTTATTTGTATTTTTTACTCTATTAGATATTGCGGTATTGAACTCGTATACCTTGTTTATTAAACTTTCCACATTGGAATGAAAAGAAACATAACAGGAGGGTTATTTGTTTTCAAGAACTAGGTCTAGCACTTATCAAATCACAAATTCAGAAAAAGGTTAAAATTTAAGTGGATTAAATAGATATGTAATAACGCCAGTGGAAAACGTTTTACAGAAAAGTGTAAGATCTGTAAGCGAACACAAACCCGAAGAGAAATTATGCACTGGGAGAAACAGATGCTCAGTCTGCTCATTCAAAAATGAAGGAATATAGAAAATTTCAAAAACCACAATACTATGTTCTTCATGCAAGAAATATGTTTGTGGAAACCATAGTGTAAAACGAACTTATGTCAATCTTGCACTGAAAATGCCGAGGACAGCTTTGAGATGAAATAGAATATATTAAAAAACATAGTTTAAGTTTTGTTTGTGTTTCAGTTGTTTATCTACGTGTAGTAATTGCTTTTGAGGCAAAAAATATATGTTGTAATTAGAATAAGAAGAATTTGATTTCAGTTTGTTTGTGTCTCAAATGTCAATAAAATATCACCTATTTCATGGTGGACATTTTTTACCTACCCATGGAAATACTTTGAACTAATATATGCTTTGTACTTTAAGGGTTAAGGTAATACCATCAGAGAAGGCACAGTAATAGATGTTTAAATAATCCTCAACATCATAAAGACAATAATGGGCCCAAAACGCTGCCTTGAGGAACGCCGTTTTGTATCAACACATTGGAGGAATTGGTATTATAGTAGCTGATATATTGGTTTCTACCAGTTAAGTAGCTGTAGAATATTTTATTACATTTACCCCGTAAACCATATAAATTTAACTTTTGAATACTTGGAAAGGTCAATAAAAATAGACATAACTTTATCTCCATCATCTATATATTTCTCCGTTTCACAAAGTTTTATTTAAATTATACGTTCTTCTTTGAGGAGGGGTACCAAAAACCATTAAGTCGTTTTGCAGGCAATGTTTCGTGTAACGAATGTGCACTTCCCAGGTCTTTAACACAAAGAAATGGTCAGCGTCACTTAAAAATACGTCAATTAAAAAAAAATTAAAATAACATTCGTTGCACAAAACATTGCTTGTGAAAACTACTTGGTGGTTTTGGTGCCCCTCCTCAAGAAGAAAGAATTATTTAAATAATTTCTTTACCTTTAAGATTAGTATCTACTTAACTTTCGTTGTATAAAGACGTGTTCGAAATATATGTGAGTTAAGTGATAACTTATCGTGCTAACCGAGAGGACAAGTGCACTTCTCATTGACAATATCTAATCGTTATTCTGTAAGTAAATAACATACATAATTGCATAGAGCAAAAAATTTGTAATCACCGCAGCTATGCTGCCAGTCGGTAATGGCTATAATGGACAACAATATCATTACAATCAGTCACAATACGTAATTAATTCGCCAACGAATGTTTCTCAAACCAATTTCCCATGTACTATGATACAAAATCAACCACACGAAGAACAAAACAACCTCCTTACTACAGATGAAAGTGATAGTGATAAAAACAAACAAACGATAACAGCAACAGCTAGCAAGCAGTTAAAAGTTATTTAACAAACGAGTGTATTAACAATCGAGATATTTTAACGCGTGAGCGAAGCGAGCGCGTTAATGTTTGAGATTGTTAATCGCCATTTAATTGAAGAGTTAGTTACACAACTTTTCCGTCGACCGTACTTTGTAATTTTAAAAAAGTTATAATTTATTAATTTTAGAAAAGATATGCTATTGTGAACGCACCTTTAAAAATTACCGTTTTGTGAACTCACCACAATTCTTATTTGTATAACATAACCTAACTTCATTGTTTCTACTTTTTGTGAGCTTTGTAGTTGATCATTGTTTGCCGTTTCGTCTTTTGTATGACTATTTGATAACAGTATTTTAATTAAGTCACTAAGTTGATGAAGAATTGAGGTACTGAATTCCGATTGTTGCGTCGAAATATGATAGTTTTCATCACAGCGAAACAAAGAATATAAATCTTTTTTGTGAGAACGGATTGGTGCTTATTCAAAATAGTGATGCACCTACAAAGACCGAACCAGAAATGGTTAACAATGTTTGATAACTGATACAAGAAGTCCAAGTACATCTGTACGTTGCCTGTAAACAAGTTCAACTTTTGATAATGACTTGTCACATCATACCAAACAAAGATATTCATTCATATCGCATTGTGTACAAGTGGTCCGCCAACCTATTGAGACAGGATTGATTATCCTGTATCTGTTCCAGCTTAAGATTATTTAACGATAAAGCTTGATTTCACCTTATTGTTATTTCACACAACATGCGCATGTACAGTGGTAAAGTGGTTTTACTACACTTCCAAAAGATATTTTTAGGAGTCGGAATGTTTATCCGGCCATTCCTTTTTATAGTTTTTATTTTCTCTTACAACCCTGCTTGAAGAATTTAACTTTTGAACAATGAGTAAACAATATTGAAAAAACTGTACGAGACAATAGTTTTTATCATTGAAATATTGTGTACAGTACAAAAATGTCTCAAAGTTTGTGTGAACAAATTGAAGATTTAATACAACTGTAAATTAATGTTGATTTGTTATTATTAAAATTTGCTTTGCTACAAATTATTACAGATGTTTTATTTACATTTTCATATTGTAATTGATTGACAGATAAACGTAAACAAATTAATTCGCTCCTATCACAATCCCAGCAACAACTACCTTTATTGATAACAAACAAATTTTCTAAACTAGCACAAGCGCCTCTGCATAATACACCAGCATCGGATATACAAGCATCATCTTCAGAAGTAAATAAACCTCCGCCTATATTTGTACAAGGTGTGATAAATTATGAAAAAATCTAACAGCAGTAGCAGAAACCGAACAATACACATTTAAGAGCCTAACTGATAATGTCGTAAAAATAAACGTAAATACTTCTGACATATACAGGAAATTAAGAAAATACATGAACGAACATAATATTATATACCATTCCTATCAGATGAAACAAGATCGACCATACAAAATAGTTTTATAACATGTCCATCATTCCACTCCAATCGAAGAAATAATAACACCCCTCAAAGAACTAGGACACAAGGTACGCAACATTATTAATATAAAAAGCAAACCATCGCAAGAACCATTACCAATATTTTTCATCGACCTCGAACCGGCCGAAAATAACAAAGAAATATTTAAAGTCCGGTTATTGGAAAATCCCCCCAGGAAAAATGCGGATATAGTACAATGCACACGATGCCAAAATTACGAACATACTCGAACCTATTGCAATAGGCCATATGCATGTGTAAAATGTGGAAAATCCTACGATACTAAAACTTGTACTAAGACAAGGGGCACTAAAGCCACATGCGTACTATGCGAAGGAGATCACCCGGCAAATTACAAAGGGTGTTCCGTTTACCAAGAACTACAAAAAAATATCAACCAAATAGTCAACAGACAACTCGACGAGCTATTCAACATCAACCAACAGATCCTATACCTAAATCGCCAAGAACCTCTCCAACAACCCCCCAACCAACTCCATCCAACTACTCCACTCTACTCACACATAGCCTCAAACCATCCCTACCCAAAGCAAGACCTGACACTTCAGCAGTTCCTTCACGAACCTATTCAACCAGCTCCTTCAGCAAAATAATATAATCCTACATTTGTTAAGCACCGTGATCATCAAATTAACTCACTAATGGCTAAATTTCTAAGAATCGCTTTGTGGAATGCCAACGGTCTGCAACATAAAAACCTTGAAATCGAAAATTTCCTGAATCTTAACAATATAGACATTCTGCTTGTCTCCGAGAGTCATTTTACTAACAGGTCGTACATAAAAATACCATATTACTTAGTTTATCAAACAGAACATCCTGACGGTACTGCACACGGTGGTTCGGCTATAATTATTCGCAACTCTATTACTCACTCGCAACAACCAGAGTATTAAACAAAATTTCTACAAGCTACGACAATCCAGGTGGAAAAACTCGCAACTCCATTACTAATTTCGGCCATTTACTGTCCTCCCAGGCACAACTTGACTTACCATTTTTTGACACACTAGGCCAAAAATTCTTGGCAGGTGGTGATTTCAACGCCAAACACACAAACTGTGGATCCCGTTTAACTACATCAAAAAGCAGAACATTCCTTTAACTTATTACAGATAACCATTACAATTTCCTATTTACTGGAACCTTTCGGCCAACTGATCCAGGCAAAATTCCAGATCTCTTGGATTTCTTTATCACCAAAGGACTTTCATCAAATTACATTGACGCCATTTCAAACTACGATCTCATGTCTGATCATTCCCCGATTATAGCCACAATTAGCACAACCATCATTTACAATACACCAAACCCTTCGATCAGCAATAAGAAAATCGATTGGGATACTTTCACTGCTTACATTGATCAACGTCTAAACAATAATCTTAAACTGAAAACCACAGAAAACCTAGAATATGCTACACAACATTTCATAGCTACAGTTCAGAATGCGGGTTGGACTGCCACACCCCAAACAACTAACATTTCAATTCATAATCCCAACAAAGTTCTGGAAATCGTGAAGGAAAAAAGAAGAGCAGGGGCGCAGTGGCACCGCACACATAACATCGAAGATAGAAGAAGATTGAACCAACTTAACAACAAACTCCAAAATAAATTAAAAGCTGTTCGGAATGAGTCATTCCAAACATACTTGCAAACTCTAACTGTAACCGACAATTCGATATGAAAAGCCACCAAAGGTATTAAAAACCACAAACTCAAATTCCGCCAATACGTGCTCAAGGAACTTTATGGCTACGATCGGACCAAGAAAAAGTAGAAGCATTTGCAAATTTCCTAGAAGGTGTTTTCCAACCAAACTCTAACACAATAGATGTCCAAGTTGAAAAAGAACTACAATCTCCACTTCAACTGTCACCACAGATGCGTAAAATTCGTTTTCAAGAAATTGAAAAAGAGATTAAATGGTTAAAAAACCAAAAAGCTCCGGGCCACAACCTCATAACGGCAACTGTCCTCAAAAAATTACCTGTTAACAGAATCCTTAGCCCTACATACTGGCCCCTGCAATTAAAATTTGCGCAAATATTTCTTATCCCTAAACCCAGTAAGCCTCCCAACGAGATAACTTCCTATCGTCCTATCAGTCTTCTTTCATTGGTGTCAAAGTTGCTTGAAAAATTAATATTACGACGTATCAACGAAAATACGCCGCAAGAGACATGGCTGCCTAAACACCAATTTGACTTTAGGCAGAAGCGTTCAACAATCCAGCAATGTCATCGTTTAACGAACATAATTTCAAACTAAAAAGTATTGTACTTCTTGGATATACGACTAGCCTTTGACATAGTGTGGCATACAGGACTCCTCCTTAAACTTAAAAAACGTTGGCCCAAAAGTGCTATCTACTCCTACGCTCGTATCTTACTCACAGAACTTTCCAAACAAAGCTTTGTAAGGAAGTGTCCCAAATTAAAGATATCCATGCTGGTGTACCACAGGAAAGTATACTAGGGCCTCTGTTATACCTCTTATATACATCAGACCTGCCTACAACAGAACAAACTGAAATTGGTACATTTGCTGATTACACAATAATACTCACGTGTAATGAAAACCCTGTTGCAGCATTCGCTTCTTTACAAACTCACTTAAATGAAATAGAACTGTGACTAACAAAGTGGAAAATGAAAGTGACTGAAAGCAAATCATCACACATTACCTTTACGACTAAGCACCAAGTTTGCCCGCCTGCCACTCTCCATAACATTTTTATTCCCCAATCCAAACAAGTCAAATAATACTTGGGTCTACACCTTGACAGTAGATTGACATGGAAACCCCACATTGCCAAAAAACGCAAAGAAATGGACTTAAAGTTAAAGAAAATATATTGGCACATCGGACGAAACTCTTCGTTATTGCTAACCAACAAAATACTGATCTACAAGTGCATAATACGACCCATCTGGACTTACGGTTGCCAGTTATGGGGCTGTGCAAATAACCGTTGATATTATTCAGCGCTTCCAGTCCATAACCCTTTGCTGTATGACAGACGCTCCATGGTATGTGACTAACAAAACTCTTCATACGGACCTTGGCATTCCCTATGTAAGAGAGCAAATTAACCAATATGCTGTAAAACATTAAACTATTTTGGAACTGCATCCCAACGAACTTGTGACACCTCTCAAAGAAGATCCTTCCCTTAGACGTCTTAAGAAGAAGTGGCCAAAAGATCTTATACAACAATAGCGGACCGACTCCACTGGGGTCTCTCCAATCACGTCTTGACATGTACATATCATACTATAAGCTCAGATAATGTAAAAATTATTCTGATTGCTTATTAAATTAAAATTTAAAAAAAAACCTTTAAGATTACTATTGTGGAGATTAGTTCTAAAGAACAAACCATACCACTTTAAACTTTCAAATTATAAATCAACTGCATTGCGGAAGGCGGCTTATACCACACCTACAGGTGTAAACACTTAGTACACGAGGAGTCCACATAAAAAGGGTAATTGATTGATAAAATATCGTTTTAGAACTATAATTTTGTACTTACGTGCCGATGAGCACACCATGGCAACAACAACACATACTAACCCCCATGCTCACATCATTTTATTACAGCAAAAGTAATTAAAACGTGAACAGTGAATGTGAAAAATGGCACAGTTACACAATGAAACAGATAAAACTCATCATGCGCGATTATGTTAATGAAAAATATGAATACACAATGAAGCACGTTCTATTAACATAAAAGCTTTAAAATTAAAATAATAAACAAATCTCCAAAAACACATATTTACACTCGTATTTTACGCTACGAAATCTTATACAACAAACTAAGGATCTTTAAAACAAGCAAAACATTAGGTAACAAAACAACATAGTAGTATAATGTTTGCTTCTAGACGGAAAGGTTGTTGTAGCATAAATTATGTGAAGCAGGTCATTCAATTTACGATTTCTTATCTATTATCTTAAAAGCAATAATTATTACTGTACCGTGATATTTTAATAGACTTCTTTCTTTATGATATTATCTCAATGCTCAGTGTATTGGAAACATTTAACGTTAACCTCTCATCAAAAACTAACTCGACCGCTATCCATGCCTTGCGGCAAGGTTGCTTGTACGAGATGACGACCATTTACTCATATTGATTCTAAAAGTGGTTTATTGCAGAAAAAGGATGGTCGTGCATTTTTTTACAATGACAGCAACACTATTTAATTTTTTTTATTTCGCAGTGTTATCAACAAAATTTGCAATTAATGTAAATTATTCTTATAATAACTCGTGGTATACACGACAACAAATTTATGCAAATTTTATACAATTTAAAGACAGAAGTGATTTTTAAGTTCTATAATTAAGAGACCAACATATAAGAAAATCCCCAAGATCGATGTGAAACAACGTTGTAATAACGTATAATTTTGGAATTTCATTGGTTCGCTATATTGTTATTTTTAAGGCAAACAGTTATTTCCAAAATTTTTATAGCTTCTTTTCTGTATAGTAGACGATATGGAAAGATAAGTCTTTCCGCACTATTTTAGGAATTACGTTAATAATACCAATCAAAGCTGCCAGGGTATCTAAACGTAAATATTACTGTCCACATGAATTTTTTCCTGTTCATTTTTTAAACAAATTTAAAATAAATATCGGTGAAATAGAAAAAAATAGTATGAGAAAAGTGTGTAACAACTTCACTTTATGACACGTATTTTTCAATATACTGTAGCAACCTCTACCTAAAAGAGAACCATTGATTATAAACTTCTGAAAGATACGTAACTACATCTCCGACAAGCAACGGATGCCCCTTCACCCTTGATCTCCAAACTGTTAATTTGTAAACTGCAGCCACGAACGGTAAATACTGTAACCATTGATTCTGTTAGTGCATCTCATAAATGCAACATCGGTGTCTACATTTGAGAATGATTCAAGAATCAAACTCAGCAGTTTCCAAAGCCGTTCGTTCTTATCGCAAAATAAGTAACTTGCACGTGCACAATAAAAAATAAAAAATGTGCACTCAACTAATTTAGCTTGCTACAAATTTATCCCAGTGCATCATAATAGTTGGATTTGCAAATTGTTTTTAAATTTTGTTTCTAACTTCAATAAAATCATTCATTATAAATAAAACCACAATTTAATTTGTAAGAAATAAAATTTATTTGCCTCAACACAAGTTATAACATCATATGATACTTTATCATAAAAACGACGTCGTATTTTAATTAAATCAAAGTTCAAACAAAAAGTTAAAACTATTTGAAAATCCTTATTTTTTTAAAATCAACTAATTTTGAGGGATCATATTTCGAAGTGTAATTATAAAAAAAAAAAACAATAAAAAATTTTATATTATTCTTAAAAGTTTGCATCAAACAAAAAAAAAAATTTAAAAAAAAATTTTTTTAAAAATTTTAATATAACAAAAACATGGAAAATAGGTTAAATTTTGTAGAAATTACCCAAAAACTCCTGAAAGATCTAAACGTTTGTATATTTTTTCGAAAATAGAATTTTAAAAAAAAAAACGCGAACAAAATGAGGTCAATCGGTTAAATACACTCAGAAAATTAAATTAAATTAAATACAACTTATGTAAAGGCGTCAATTTTATGTATTTCCATGTAATTGTTATTTACATAAATAATTTATTTAAATTGACCCAGTTGGAAAAGATGAATCTGCTGAGTTTTTTTAACGAGAAGGACGTCCTCGGTTGTAATTCGTTTCGCAAGTTGATGCTAATAAGAAAAAAAACATATAATTCCCTGATTTATGCTGAGTCAATTGTATTTAATTTTGAATATTCTTTTCAAAATTAATTACACAGGCAAAACTTTAATTACCAAAAAACTTTTTATTTAATAAAAATAAAATTGTTTTTTTCCTAGAAACCCTTTTGATCGCTGTATGCTACACGAATGCAAAGCATTAATGTTTATATCATCAATTTGGAATTAAAAAGAAACCCTAACGGGTAAATAAAAATAATAGTAATTTTTTTTTACCTTCTTTCTCGAATTTTACAGGCACGATTTTACACTAAGTAAAAAGAGGAACAAAGTTTTTATATATTAACTTTTCTCTACCAAGTATCAATATCCAAAACCGAAATAAAAAAATTTTTTCTTTTTTACGCTTTACATTTTTGTAGAAAATTTTAAAAAAAAACTGTCTACGGGTCTAGGCTGTTCTTTTATTATTTGTGCAACTGACGTGTTCAGAAAATTAAATTAGAATTAAATACAACTTATGTAAAAAAAAACAGAAAACATTTAAAAAAAAAAAAAAAAAAAGGAAAAAAAAAAAAAAAAAAAGAAGAAGAAAAAAAAAAAAAAATAAAAAAAGAGGAGACGCATCAATGTTTCGTCATACTTTTGTGTCGTATTTCGTCCATATAGGATGCGCATCTTTCAAGGTTTATAATCAATGATAGAACCTTGTTGGTTAAACCCAGTAAAAGAGTGCACTGAATGAGAACATAAAAGAAAAGTTCAAAGGAACAACTTTCTTTTCTCCTACGATTGTGGTACATCACTAGCATTGTAAGAGTCGTAACAAGTGTGTTAATAGATAGATAGATATTTATTTTTTTTTTAACATTAACATTACTTCACTCTTTATTTCTTCTCTTTTTCTCTCAGATTTTTTTCCTCTAACTACAATTTCTCCTAACCCCCACGCCTGCAGCAGTATCATTTGACGCTTCTTTGCTAATTCTCTTACTTGTCCTTCATCCTTATTCCCGTACCTAATTGAATAGCCTAAATATTTCCACTCATCCACACTTTCTAACTTCTCTTCACCCCACCACTATTTCTCCTTTTTCCTTCTACCTCTTCTCTTCTGAAAAACCATTATCATCGTTTTTCTGTATTTAACTTTCACTTATATAAATATAATGCCCTTATCATACCTTTCTCATCCTTTGCTAACACTACAATATTGTCCGCATATGCCAACCCTCATATTTTTACAACCTATCACCTCCCCACTTCTTGGCTTCCTCTTCAATTCCTCCTCCAAATCTCCCATATATAGTGGGAATAGGCTCAGACTCAAGGACCTTTTTCTAGTCCAAAATGTTCTCCCAACCTTCCTTTCACTTTTACCCTACACATCGTATCCTCGAATATATCTTTAATGGCATCCACCAAGTACCCACTTATATCACTTTCCTCAGTTCTCGACAGACATCAAATATATTAGAAGAGAAAGATGAGGAATTGATCGAACTAAAACAGAAACATTCCAGACGTCAAACTGTGGTATGATATAACAACAGCAGATCAAAGAATTTATATTCCTAAATCATTAAAGAAGTCAATCTCCAACCTAGCAAAGCAAGCGACAAAGCACTATTTCTGGCCTAACATGTGGAAGAATACAGCTAACTGGGTTCCGTGCCAAAGAACAACAGTCAGTCGTCACATTAAAGCGTCAATCGCAACATTCGGCATACCAGACGATAGGTTTTCTAATGAACACATCGACATCGTAGACCCACTTGCAATTTCCGATAGTAATCAATATCTTGTTACAATAATTGACCGTCCTTGTAGAAAACAATAGCGCCAAGACAGTGGCAAAAGCATTTTTTAATTGCTGGGTGGCAGTGATAGTCCAGTAATAATAATGACCGACAGGGAAAGACAGTTTTACCCACTGGTTTTTCAAAAACTGGCTGAACCACAGCATATCATACACAATGTAATAGATTAGTGGAACGCTTTCATCGCCATCTTAAAGTTGCCTGGAAGTGCCAAGACTCAAAATGGATTGAAGCTCTTCCCTTAGTTCTCCTTAGAATAAAAACCACAGTTAAAGAAGATATAGGTGCTACACCAGCCGAGTTGGTTTATGGAACCACATTGAAACTTCCAGCAGACCTGGCCGAGCAACGAACACAATCACACCAATTGTCAGAAAAAAGATATACGTTAATTTGTAATTTTACATAGTAAATGCCTATGTCAACTTTTCCGTGGGACACACGGTAAATGATATTATTAAAAACTGAATACAACGATATGTACAATCATTACTAAAAACAATTTAAATAATTCAAAAATTCATGGAGCACCTGATATTTGAAAAAAACAAATTTTGTTAATTTTTTATTTTCTTGCCATTTCGGAGCTTAGTCAAATGGTGCGCACAAAGGAAGATCAAAGTGGAAAGTTCTGGTGTAATTGGTTTTAGTACTTTATTCTATGTCTTTTAATATATTGAATATGTATATAGAATTGTTCAACAAAAAAAAAACTTTTATTCACTCAAAAGTCACTCGGTGATCAAATAAAGAGGACATTTTTATAAATTATGTTCCTAAATTTTTTTGTACGTCGTATGGTTTTCACCCAAAAGGTATTAAAATATATAGGGCAAAATCAATAAATTTTTGATTTTTCTTCCTAGTGTATTATTGTTTCTATGGTTTGTTGTGTTTCAACAATTGAATTAGAGTCCTTTGTGACAGTTCATCTCCCACTTTTCTAAATTGCAAACGAGGGAGTGTTTTTGTGCCTAAAAGTAGACGGGCGTATAGTTGAGTTACCTAGTTCGTTCACTACCGGGTTGGTGTCATTTTTCTTCTTCGGCAGCGGAGTTCGGAGTTCCTTTCAAAAAGTATTCGTTGAGATGTTTCATTTGTGAAACAGGTTTCAGTGCGGGTCCAGTGTAAATGATCAAGGGAAATGAAATAGAGTCGTTATATATAAAGTGAGTATGCATCTTCCAAAGGTGAAGATTTTTCCTTTTTATAAAGTTATTGTTTTCACCCCCTATCAGATGGGAGCTTCTTCAAATCAAAAAAAACTTTTTTGTGCCGCTATTTTGTGTTTGACAAAACGTCCCAATAGAATGTTTTTTCGCCTTGAAGAAACCCCATATGATAGAGGTGAAACGGTGGTAATAACTTTATCTTGTCTTATTTTTATCTTCTCATTTAGATAATCCTAAAAGGAATAATTTTTAATAGAATCGTTACGTAAAGCTAGTAAAAACACAAATTATGGAAAATAGCTGTTTTGGTCAGAAACACATCTGCTAGCGCACATGTTAGCGAAAGAATGATAGCTGCTCATCTAAAGAAAGCTGCCGAGCTAAAAACATTTTAAAAATAAGTTAAGATCATCCTGTGAGTATATTTATTTCAAATTGTATTGCATGTGGTACACATATTATTGAAGATTACACAAGGTCACCAGAACGACTGCCTCGTCAAAAACGTAATTTGCAAGCTCAGGTGATAAAAATAAAGATGTAGTTAAAAATGAACTCATCTAGTGGAGATGATTCCGGTGCATCAGTACCATGATAAGTGGGGTTTTACTTTTATGAATACCAATGAGTATCAATGTCAGTTTTTTTAGACCAACTAAGGACTGTAATACAACATTTAATTGAGAGATGTGGGGAAAACGTTCTCACAGAATACAATCGTATGCTTCAAAAATACTGGCCATAAAATTTTAACTAATGCGTAAAAACGGTCATCAATGATTAGTTGAGATAGCGGTTGATGTAATTCTTGAAGAGATACAATTAGTACCATATGTCATTGATGACTATCGTCCATTAGTCTTACTTGGACTAAAATGATAGCCTTCTATCTGAGTCTCTCAACGTATTTTTAGAAAACATGATACTCAAGAACAAGCTTGTGAACTCTGACAAGAAGACCGAAAAAGTTTTAACCATTTCACGCAGCATTATTAACGCTGTCAAGCCAACTTCTTACCTTTCCCCCTTACAAATTGGGCTAACAGCTTTTTTTTTTATAAGAAGTATCGGTCACTAAAACTGATTGATGTTGTGTCATCTTTATAATTTTGCGCATCTTATTTAGTTTGTTCATGACAACGCCGATTTTAACACTCATAATGTCTTTCATGAATACATTTGATAACCCCTAGAAATGCTATTGTCCTAGAGTAAAGAATTGTCTTGGTAAAAAAAGCAATACCAGCTCAGTTAGTAGGTGAGGTAAGACCTGTTTCTTTGAAACTCATTAAGAAAGCAGAATTTCCTTGACTTAAGCAATATCAACATTTAGGATCTCTAGCAGCTATTTGTTTTACCATCACACCTTCTGTGACAGACTTGATTTTCTTTAGGACAAGTGAAAGAAGTGCTCTGTATTCCTAAATGGAGTGGTTTCATGCATCAAATTACAAGCGGTTTCCCCTTTGACACAACCTCTGTTGCTTGCCTGTAATTTATAAATGCTGCACCATCGGATCACAAAAGAGCAAATCAATGATTCAACAAATCACTGTAAATACTTTGGATTTTTTAGATATAGAGGCTCTATTCTAAAACTGAGACGGTCTCATTTCGCCTGTCTCAGTTCGCTGATGATGATGATGATGATAGCTTATCAATCGAAACACGTGTGGGATTATAGTGTATTTCTGCAGTTTTTGGTATTTTCTTTCGTGAGATAGAACTCAGTTTAGGTTTTATTTGTTGAACAAATTTATAGTATTGTCAACAAGGAGCTCTAATTTTAATATGTAATAATTAAGAATCTCACCTGTTCATGTCGTTCTAAAACCGATGCTCCTTAATAATAATAAATAAAAAAAATCTAACAAACACCCTATTCGAAATTAATCATGGTTATAAATAATCCTGAAAATCTTGAGAATGAATAAACTGCAAAATTCTTAAATATGAACAGTCATTGTTTTGTTAGACTGAAAAAACATAAGGAATTAAAAATAAACTTTTCTGTATAAACCAAGCCATATCTAAGCGCGATGATACTTTAAAAGTCATGGATTCAGTTTTTTGAAATGGTGACGCTTGTTAAATCATTCATTGAAGCTGAAACTGGAACTTTTTTTTTTTCCTCCTGACTTCCAACCAGACTAATTCATCAGGACAACATGTTTGATTTGCATGCCATTTGAGGGTGTGATATAACTTCAGCCTCATTCAAAGTAAGAAAGATGAGGTTTATCCAAACTCTTAAGAAAAACTCTGCTCTAACCAAAGCCACTGAAATTTTTAAAGATCTTACGGTACATGCTGACGCTGTTAAATATTAATGTTGGGCTCACCTTTTTTACTATATTCCACAAATTGACTGACAAGGAAAGTAGATCTTTAGAGTCCTTACCACCTACCGAAGCTGCAACACAACAACATTCGTTGAGGGTATACTTTCAAGTATAGTAGTGGCTTGGCAATGGAAAACATTCTGGTCAATGGGGTTGGAAGAAAACTAAAGGTGGTCTGCAACCAGTACCAACGTTGCAGCCACCAGCACCATACGCAGTTTTAAAATTTATTTTTTGAAAATAAAAAACAGTTGTAATAACATGCTTGCTGCAAAAATTGAAGAAGAAGCAGAGAATTATCAGGAGTTTTCGTCGCCACACAATACATGTTTATGTTGATTTTCTGGGGCCCCATACATAACACTTACATCACAATACAATAATGAAAATGAAAACTATCCGAATCAATAAATAAATAAAAGAGTTTTCTGTATATAATAATTGTCTCACTTTATTTCTTCACTCACTATTTATTTGTGTGCATAGTGTGATTCATAGTGAGTTTCTGCCGCTACCATATTTATTAAATAAATACACTAATTTTTGGAAATCACTGATATTTTGTAGGTGTAGAAGTACTGGAAGGATGTCCTACAAAAACTATAGGACTATTAATTAAGAATGCTTACCTAAATAAAATAGGAAATATAAATATATACATAATGGTGTTTTTCGTTGTTCCCAAAATTAATGATTTCAGTACTTTTTGCATGGAAACCATACGACATACATAAGAAAATGTTAAGAACATAAATTGTAGGTAATCCGCTTTATTTTTTTGTAAAGTTATAATCTAAAAACCACTACAAAACCATTTTTAACTGTTTTTTGATGATTTTTCACATTTGATGGACAACACCACTCCATGTTCACCCCAAACATTCCACTTCAAACTAAAATTTGACTATGTTGTATAATAGGATAATTAATTACTAAACGTTAAATGCTGCTTGAATTGGGGCTATCAAATTCCATCTGTTACGGTTTTCAGGATGGCTGCATTTTCAACTGAAATAGATTATATTTTATTGAATGTTTGATAGAGGGCAGCGTTGCATTTGCGATGATGATTGCATACCGCTTGATTTTGGCCGTTATTTAGTTTTAATTTTATTTGATAGTGTATATATTATCAATAATCGAAATAAATCAAAATGGGGGTGGTTGCCAGAAAAATTAAAAACTTCTAATGGAAAACCATATCACGTGTTACGGTTTTATTTTATACACTGAATAAATGTGTATCGTGAGCAATATGTCATCACGGAATATAAAACGAGGAAACGTATATCGCGATTAATACGTTACGACGAAAGTCATATTTGGCGCGCATTCTGCGAATTTTCGATTGGTTGAAAATAAATATCGATGTTTATTTCCAAAACGAAATCCGACATCTTGTAACTATTTCCTTCTGGCTGGAAATTGGTAGAGTTTAGAAGATCGTTAATTCAAAAGTTACGCGAATAATTGAAATGTGTTAACATATTTCAAATAACAGTTGGTTAAGTTTTATTCGTCTAAAGCTACCGTTAGTACTCGTTCTTTTCTCTTTATCTTTGTGCAATTTTTAAATGCCAAGTGGGATTCTTTTAGAGTTTACGTTTCCTATTCTCTGTGTCGTTTGTTCCGTCTCTGGATAACTTCCTGAACTTGTGTTCGAGTTGCCGATTAAAACATTCCTTTTTCTTCATTGTGGTCTAACCAAAGGAGCCTAACGCCTTCAAGTTCTCTTCGAACACCTTCCCCAAGAAGAATCCTATAGGACAATTGAGAACCTGTCGATATCGTCGCCAGCTGTAAAATCCTACTCTCGGGACTTCGTTCACACAAAATGCAGCTAAGTTTTAGTATTTAAGTTATTATACTTATTGCTTGTAAGTGTGAAGCTCATGTACATACGACATAAAACGACGTTAACTTTTACCTCTAAGTAAAACCATATTCAGTGATACGCTCAACAACCTAGAGATTTTATCGGCTCACGTTAATTTAAACGGTTGTCGCGAAGTCAAAAGGCCTTTTGGGTTTGCGGGAGGTACTTACCCCGCTATATTTAATGATAAGCTACTTTTAAGCGTAAGTGTCGTTGCATGTCCGACCAGATTAATTGCCGTGTGTAAATGGTATATGTACTCCGAGTGTTCCTATCAGTTAGTACTCAATTGAAACGTTAAATCTAAGGATAGTGTTGTTGAAGCTTCTCTGTATGTTCGGTGCTTTATTCATATACAGGGTGTTTCAGAATAAGATGCTGATCCTTAAGGGTGTCAATCCTTACGCGATTTTAAGAAGAAAAGTTCAAATAAACATATGTCCTAAACCTCTTAACTTTTGATCTACAAGGTGTTCAAGTTTTAAGAAAAAAATTTTTCAAAGAGTACGAGACTCAATGAGGAAAAGAGCTGAAGCATGCATACTTGCAGGTGGTGGCCAATTTCAACAGCTAATCTAAATTATTTTCTTTTTTTAGGTTATTTAATGTTAGTTGTTTTATTTTAATGTTAAAATTATTATGTATTAAATAATCAATAATTATTTGCCAAATCTTTTTTTACGCGAAAACCGCTTGCCGGACGAAAAAAAAACAAGAAATCAAATTTACCTTAAAATGAATGGAGATTTTAAAAATAATTTTTATTTTAAGAAAAAGCAGTGGCGTACATAATATTTCTCTAAAAATATCTAGTCCTCATCCTGTACGGACTCCACTGAATAAAAAAATTTTAAATTTCTAAATCAAAAAATAGTTGTTATTGCTTAGAAGGCATATGCCAAATTTTATTAAAATATCTATAAAGATATTAAAGTTATGATAAAAAACGTTTCTTTTCTTAAAACTTGAACACCTTGTAGATCAAAAGTTAAGAGGTTTAGGACATATGTTTATTTGAACTTTTCTTTTTAAAATCGCGTAAGGATTGACACCCTTAAGGATCAGCATCTTATTCTGAAACACCCTGTAGATTGTTTATTATTAAGCAAGACTCTCCTGCTACTATAGTAATTTTTAACTGTCTGTCTTCCTAGTATGGTCATTTATTGTTGTCAATTTGTTTGATCTAGTGTATCTCGTATTAAGATTAAGTAAAACTTTTGATCTCGTGTAGACCGGTTTTATTTGTCTCTCTTATCCAGCAGGTGGCGCCTTGTTAGGACAGCGGTTTAATTGTTCGACCTCCCCCACTCTACGACTACGCCGAGAAACTGCTGTTCTACCTAAACAATTTATTTCTACAAACCTACTACGATACACCGATCTGTACTTTTTTTTCCTTTTAGTGTCATCTATTGACTTTGTATATTTGTAAACTGAAACCGTTACACACGGTATTTTAGAAAATATTCCTAGAAACGGAAATGCACTTTTCTAAAGTGTCCTTTGGTCATGTTTTTTTATTGTATGGAAGCGCTAAATCCTAAGGTTTTAGGCAGAGTATTTAGCTAAAAAAAAGAAACAAAAATACTATATTGAAGCAAAAATATTTTAAATAAAAGTTGTAGATAATGTAATTTACAACAACTTTTCTTTTCTATTTTCTTTGTATAATTAATATTCTTAAAGATATTGTCAAAACAATAAATGTCGGTAAACTCACATCAGATGAAAAAAATGGATAAATTGAAAACAATTTTAATCAAGAAAAAACCTTTCCCAAGATGAAGAAATAAATTAAAACACGAGCATTTTTTTGCTTTTTTGCCACGTCACAAATTGATTGATTTATTAAACAGGAAGATTTTGTGTTTATTGTCTGGTACAATTGCCTCAGTATAATTAACCTGGAATCCAGCGATCGAAGGCAACAAAACGAACAAATTAAAAGAATATTTGCAGGCAAACTTGATGCAGAAAATAACGGAAACGAAGAAGTATGTAAAATTAGTAAAGTAGAAAATTACTCGCGTTAAATCTTTAAATAAATGTTGAAATACATGAACTACTTAACTAGTCACCATCCTCTTGAAATTTAGACGTACAGAAACATTTTACAATGTCATGTAGCGTAATTTTATTTGGTATTAACGAATTTATTAACGTTAATCGACACTGAATGCGGTTAATCGCAGAACATTAATTTATGTTTATTTGTTTTAAATTTTAATGAACGCCATTAGCATCACATTATTTTACAATTTCACAACTCAAACTGAAATCAAATAATAAAATGTGAGGAGTTAATTTTTGTAATGCAATTGCAATTAGCATATGATGTTATTAATATTGCTATAATCTTCTATATTCAAAATTATTTCAAACGTGCATTAAATATTTGTCTCCTTATATAATAAAATAATTAACAACCCTTTTACATTTATTTAACAGCGAAACATCACTACTGAAAATAAATGAAAAATATTTCCCTGAAAAACATGGTTTTAAATAATATTTTCAGATTACATTTTAAATAAAAAAATGTAGTTACATGAAGAGAAATATTTTTTATGTCATTAATTCCAAAACAACAAAGTTTATAATTTTGTATTTTTTGTGTTTAATGACTATAACACATACTTCCAGCATTACATTTTTATTAAAAATAAAATAAAAGTAAATTCGTAACGCATACCAGTGTCAAGTTAAACTTCATTCCAAGCTAGTTTCAATTTCATTCATTTTTATTTTAAAATGACATCACGACTTCTATAATTTATAATGTAATTATTTCTTCTTCTTCTTCTTCGTCTTTGCAACAAAATGAATGACGGGATAATTTAATACGCACAAAGATTTTCTTAAGAACAAGATTCGTTCGTTACAAAGACTAATTGATTTGCGTAATGCGATTGAATGTTAAATTTGAGAAAAGATGTAGGTATTATCTTTTTAATAGGGGACTTAGTAATGTATTTTTTATTAGATTTGGTTTTCTTTTAAATGCGATTACATAAATTTGAGAATGAAAATGTAAGCCATGACATGAAGTGAAGTTGTTTATAAGCACGAAGAGCGTATACGTATGTGGTTTCATTTTTAGGCAATTAACAATGTGTTGTGTTAATATTGGGGATGGTTTAGATTGAGAATTTGATATAAAACGATAATTAATTTTTCCTGTCATTGCGGAAATTCGTGGAATATCAAAAAAGTCGTTTAGTGCTAAAATTAAATAGTACTACAACACAAAATTTGCTTGTAAAGTTCACGTTACATACATTTTTAAAAACACCTACGGTTTCATTAATATGAAATAATTTCAAATAAACGTTGACTTGTACCAATTTGTGCAAAAATTAATGTAAATCCGACTCGAAGGACCAAATTATATACTTTTGAACTTTCTGCATTTATAGTTTAAATCAATTCGGTAAATGATTTACTTCACTGGAAATTTTATTGTTACGGACTTCACAATTTTTTCGCAATTATTTATGCATACATATTTTGTAAATCGAGTAAAAAAGGGTAAACATAACTACTATAACAAGCAAAAGTAAACAAAATTAATTTTACAAGATGTGTATTTTTCAAATCAAATCAAATTTTATTGTTCTTATATAATTAAACAAAGGATTCGTTTACTATATTTTAATACAATTCCTTAAACCTATCCAACGGTTCCCCCTTATTTCCCTCTCCCTATTATTTCATTATTTTCCTTTCTTCCCGTTCCATCCTTTTCCTTCTTTCTACTACCTTCTTCATTCATTGTATCCCTTCCCCCTTTTTCCCCAATAACCTCTTCCAATCTATTTCCTCTGGTCTCAGCTCTTCACATTTTTCCATCATATGTTTGATATTCTCCCACTCTCCCCCGTTCTTCATTTCCTGTCTTAAACCTTGCTATTAACCATTTTTCTTCTAACCCTTTTCCCGATGTCAAGTATCTCTTCCGCGATTATTTCCTTGTATTTTCCATTATATTTCCCTTTTTATTTTGTTCTTCTTTCCTGTCCTTGTGTATCCTTAT
This sequence comes from Abscondita cerata, assembly GCA_030710515.1. Taxonomy (NCBI): domain Eukaryota; kingdom Metazoa; phylum Arthropoda; class Insecta; order Coleoptera; family Lampyridae; genus Abscondita; species Abscondita cerata. The sequence goes on from JALBCR010004153.1 coordinate 49,318, forward strand.
CCCGCCATTATATCTCCTCTACTAAACTATTTCCCTCCCCTCTTATTCTCTTTATCTCTTCTCTCGCGTAACCACCTCTTTGATAATATTTCTTTCTTGCCTCCTGCCCATGTATAATTTTCTGCATTTCTACCTCTTTCCAACATTCATATAGTATCTCTTTTTCCTTCCTGTTTTCATCCCTTTTCATACTTGATTGCTCCCTTTCCTGTTTGTATTCTTATCTCTTCTAGTTTTATCTCTTCTTCCACAATATATCACGGTGTCTCCTTTTTCAGTCCCAATGTCCACTTCCAATTTTTTTCCTGAATCTTCTCTAGTTCCACCCATTCCTTCCATCCCCAAATCTCTGCTCCATACATCATAACGGTTTTACTAATCTCTTAAAACCCATCTTCTTTTCTCTATATGTTTTCCAAAAGTTCTTTCTCCTAGCCCCCATGCTTCTATTACTATTCTATTTCCCTTCTGTCTGAGTTCTCTTATTTGGTCTCCATCCTTGTTGTCGTATCTTATCACATACCCTAAATATCTGTATTTGTCCACACTCTGAATCTCTTCCTCTCCCCACCACCATTTCACCTCCTTTCGTCTTCCTTTTCTCTTTTTAAATTCTATTATTTTTGTTTTCGGTACATTTACTTGAAGTTTTTCTTTTTCTAAGAACCTTTATTAATTTTGTTATGTATTTGTTAATGTTAATACGCATGTCTAGCAGATAGGAATTTGTAAATGTTAATACGAAGGGGGAGACACAAGAAATTTGTATGTTGAAGAATAAACAGTTTTAGTTGTTAAAATAACTATTTAATTTTCCCGTAAAATAACTGGCTTGCTAAACGGCAAGATACAACAAATTTGATCATCTTTTTCATCTCTTCTTCGTTTTTCGCTAAGGCGACAATATCGTCGGCATATGCCAACACCCATACCTTTTTCCTCCCTATTACGATCCCTCCCACCTGACGTTTTTCCAATTCCTCTTGTAAATCGCTTAAATAGATTACGAACAGACACGGACTTAATGGGCATCCCTACTTCAGTCCCTTCTCCGTCCAAAATTCTCGTCTTAACCTTTTCCCCACTTTCAATTTACATCTTGTTTCCTCGTAAACCTCCTCTATTGCGTCTTTTATATCGTTTTTTATCCCCATTTCCCACATTTTATTCCATAATGTTTCTCTGTCCACGTTATCGAACGCTGCCTTTATGTCTATAAACAAACCCCATACTCTCCCTTTTTATTCCTATCTCTCTGCTAATTATGTGCCTCAAAATAAAAATAATATCTATCGTCCTTCTCCCTTTTCTGAAACCATTTTGCCAGTTCGGTATTAATCTTTTTTTTTCCTTCTGTAACCTTTCTCTTATTATGTCCTGCCTCCTCCGTTGTATACTGGACATATGATTGCTTCCTTCCACTTTTTAGGTATTCCCTCTCCTGTCCATATTCTTTCAAATTTTTCTTAATTTTCCTTCGTCTTTTCCCCGTATATTTCCATTTTTTCCTTGTGTTCCATCCGTTCCTCCTGCCTTACCTTTTTTTTCAGTTTTCAGTCTCTCTTTCTTACTTTTCTATTCCCATACTCTTTTTTTTCTCTACCTCTTTCTTTCCTCCTAAGATTTTCATACAATATTCTTCCCATTTCTCTACTTCTATTCTAGTTTCCTTGTTTGTTTTCTTTTTTCCTCCTTTTGTTTACAAACTCCCATGCTTGTTTTTCATTTTTATTTCTCCTATCCACTTCTCCATCTGGTTTTTATATTCCTCTTTTGCTCTTGTACATCTTTCTTTAAAATTAGCTTTATTATTTTTGAATTCCTCTATTTCCATCCTGCCCTTTCTCCATTTCCTTCTCCTTTCCTCAGTTCTTTTTCCCGATCTCACATTCCCAATTCCACCAAACTGTTCATTTCCCTACTTCTTTTCTTTTTCCTACTCTATACTTTCTTTTTACTGTGGACTGCTATATTTTTGTTATCATCCTCCCCATCTCGTCCTCCACTTTTCCTTGCATTTCCGATCCCTCCTCCATTCTTTCTTTATACATTTTATACTTTCCCCTGTCCAAATTTTCATTTCTCCACATTTTCCTCTTTCCCCTTCCTCTTCCTCTCCCCACATGCTCACTTCTAGCGGTTGGTGGTCTGATTCCCTTTCATCCCCTATTTTTAATGTTTCTATGCACTCTTTGCTTTTTTCGTTTATTATTACATAATCTATAACTGATTGTCCTCTTTCGCTTATATATGTATATTCTCCTTTTCCTCCTTCTTCAATATTTCCGTTTATTATTGTCCAGCCTCTATCCTCACATAACTCCAGTAGTTTTCTTCCTTGCCCGTTTATTTTTTTGTCCATTGATCTTCTGATTCTTACTTTTCCGTTTATTATTAATCCTCCCTTTTCTAATATTCTTGCATTAAAATCTACCCCCAATATTATCTTTTCTTCTTCCTCTTCCTTTATTTCGTCTTCTATGATCTTTTTAGCCTTATCCATTTCATTCCCATAGATCGTCATGATGACAAATTTCTCTCCGTTTTCTGTCTTTATTGTTGTTTTCATAATTCCCTTCATTCCACCTTTTTTCTTCTTCCTCCTTTTCCCATTCTTTTCTTACCCCACTTGTATTCCCCCTTTTCCCCTCCCTTTCTGCATACTGTATTTCTCATATAAACTCCTCCGGCATTTTTTTCTTCCAATTTATCCGTTCCTTCTCCTCCATCCAAGTTTCTACCATTCCCACCATTTTAAACCTCTTTATATACTTCCAAAAATCTTCCCCTGTATATTTTCGATTGATTATATTATTTTACGTATTTTACACTTCCACGCTAATTCCGAATGTCCCCCTCACTTTTTCATATCTTGAACAGTTTTCGAGATATTCGACTTTAAAGTTCGAACATTTCAATAAAAAGTTTAGTTGTGAGAGTTTTCGAGATATTTGAACCAAATTTACAGTTTTTTAAATTTCATAAATTGTTTTTATTTTAGATTATAATAACCAGAATAATGCCAAGTTATTTTAATATGTTAGTATACTTATTTCCATCTAAAATTTCAAAACATCAATTTTTTCAATCCAACTATAAATGTAATTTGTTCCAAATTAACTTATGCAATATTTATTCTCGTTACTCGAATGAAACTGATACTTTGCAGGCTGATCCGAAAGAAAGCATTCAATCTTCCAGTCCTTTTTCGACAAGCCACTGCATTAAACCACATTCTTCTTGGTCTTCTTTGTCCCCTGGCTTCTCTCAAGTCCACATCCATAGGTTTCTAGACTTGGTCTGTCTTTGTGGATGCCTTTACAGTTTCAACGGTGAAACTTTTACCTGATCACCAACTATGAAATTGTAACTATGTGTATTGTATAGTATTAGGATATATATTTGTGTATTGTATAGTATGAAGATAAATAAATTATTACAGTCTCATGTTAATTGAATATATTTTGTTAAATAGGTACCAAATTGTAAGCGCCGCAATACGTTCTTCAACTTTTCGATTGTTCTTTTCCGATATGTGGTTGCTTCTTCTATTTCTCGACTCTCAATTTAAAAATTTTCCGTTTCCCTGTGCCTATTTTGTCTTCTATATTTTTATTTAGAGTCAACATTGTACTGAAATATTGCACATTTCGTTAATCCTTCAATTATAATACTATATTGCCACACTCACATTTCGAAAGCCTTTAGGCTTCCTTCTTCCGTAACGTCCAAGTTTGACTACCAACCAATTCAAGTCTTACTTAAATTTCACCTTCACTTCATTAATAAGCCGTTTAAATGTTTCTACCCTCATTATTGAGTTGTGCAAACTTTTTTCTTCTAATTGACGCTGTTACTGTTAACTACCTTTCTTATTAATGTAGATGCAATTTTAGTTAAATGAACAAAGATGTACAGTGTATTATACAGATTCCAATTCGCCTGGGAAAACTTGAAAATCCCGAACAAAGATATTCACAAAACACTAAAAACCTTTTTTATTTAAATAATCCAATAATTGGAATAAAAGTTGTTTATTCCGTTAAAATAAACTCTAGTATTTTTTAAATAGCAGCCATCTTGCATTTCATTTTTCAAGTTAGGATTTGCTGTTTATTTTAAAATTATTGTATTAAACTGAAAACGAATGCATTATGTTGTTATAACTGCAAACTAAATAAAAATTGAGCCGTCAATTTTAAGTTATTAATGATGAAATGGCCAGTTTCTCACTAAATGAGTATCTAAATAAAATGTGTGTTTATGTACTGTATGAATACTTAATTACTTAAAATTGACAACTCATAGTTTTATTTGATTTAAAGGAATTTGTTTTCATGGCCTACTGAACCAGAACAAAAATAAAAGCACTTTCTTAAAAACGATTAAAGTAATTATATAATCTGCCCATTTAACAAAATTGTATGTTTATTAATTCTACTCAAATTGGGACACCCTGTATATGCATGACACACGGCTTTGATTAAATATTTTGGAACGATTAGTAATTCTGTTTCTCTTCTTTTAATATTTCTAGTGAGTATTAATTTATGACTATATTATTATTTTTTCTAAATAATCTAAATTGATTTCTCCAGCATATTTAAAGAGGCTAATTAGATGCGAATTAAAAACTCTATTCTCTAACTACTTGCTCAATATTTGTGGAGTAAATCGTGCGGCGGTTACAGCTTGATCTCAAGCCAGAACCATCACACATTTCACCAACAAAACATCAACCGCTTAATTCGACGATATGGCATTTAATTGGCACCAAATTAATCCTTACTTCTTGCGTAAACAATTTTCCAAATTAACAGCTCATTATTAATTTTTATGCGAGATGGTTACAGCTTGATCTAAAGCTGTATCCACCACATTTTACCACAAAACATCAAATGCTTAATTAGACAATATAGCATTTCATGAGCATCTAATTAGCACTTAATTCTTGCTTAACAAAATTTTCAAATTTATGGTTCCTTCTTTTAAGCATTGCGGTTGCAGCTTCATCTAAACCAAAAACCTCCAACCTAAAAAGATTAGGACATTTCCACATATTTCTTGTGCATTTTAATTGACAATAGGTTACTTAATTAACATCTAATTAGCCTTTAATTGAAGCCAATCGGTTGTCCAAGATAATGTTTTGCAAAGAAAACATCGAGCTCTTAATTTGATAATAAAGTGTTTAATTAGCATCTAATTAGTCTTTAATTATTGCCCAAAACAATTTTTTTAAAGTAAGGTTCCCTCCTTGGTTTTTGGGTTTGGCGGTTGCAATTTGATCATCAGCTAGAACGACCGCATGTTTCTTCAAAAAATATTGTATATTTTATTTGACAATACGCTACTTAATTCGCATCTAATTAGACCTCAATTCAAGCACAATCGGTTTTACAAAATAATTCTTTTATCTTAGCTTGATATCAACCTGGAACCGGTACACGTTTTTCCAAGAAAACAACGAACGCATTTAATTAGCATATAATTGAACTTTGATAGAAATCAATAATTTTAGGTTGAATTTACACTCTCAAAATCGTCCCACTAATTAAAGTAGCAAAACTGGAGCTTCCAGTAGCAGCTACGTAGAATTAGGTGAAGTTACTGTTTTGATGGTAAAACGTTAATTTTGGTAGTGGTAAGTATGTATTTATTTCTAAAGTTTTCACAAGCCATTAATTAATTTCCATATAGTTGGGTGTTGCATTCCTAATTCCAACTGGAGGTTTTTGTAAGCGTCTTCTCTTCCGTAGAACAAAAACATTTTGTAGAATGAAATTTCTAGCTTGCCAGTTTTCCTGCCAGTCAGTTTTCTGTGAAACTATAAATACTGAAGAGTTTGATATTATGAAGTTATTTCTGAGCAGGGTTTTCCAAACGCTTTGTGTAAGTCCACGCGGTGATTTTCGTATTTTTGAATACATTCCGTGATGTTTTTAAAAACGTTTACATTTTACAAAATTGGGAGAAAATGCAAAGCTTTCCATTAAAAAAAACAAATTTGATAAACATCATTATTTTCAAACACCCTGTATAGCAATACTAATTCACCAACTTTTAAATATTATTCAATCAAAAATTTTGACTATGTAGCCATCCGTGAATACTCTGTATAGTTCATTCACATTTTATTAGAACCGGGGTTGTCTGGATTTTTAAATTTTCTAATTCCTTTTTAAAAAGTAAATCCTGGAAATCCCCTGGTAATTGTTCAAATTCCTCGACATATCCCAGGAATCCTGCGAATCGGAGTTATCTGGATTTTCACATTCTCTAATTAATTTTATATATTTCTTAATTAAGTACTGCCTTAAATAAATTATTAAAGTGAAAGGCTTCGTCAAAATTTAAGGCTATAAATTTTATGTATTTTGGAAAATAATAATAATAATTTCCAACTAACTTAGATCCAATAAAAGTGAATAGACCATGACTATACTATGGTTGCTAATTGATTCGATCTGGTTTTTACTCATTTCTAAAAACAATCTTGTCAATAAAGAATAAAGTCAATATTAGCAAAACGCTTTTACAACAATACGAAGGTTGGCAATAGTTCACCTCTATCAAGCTAGAAGCGCTATATTCCAAATCGAAAATTATTACACTTGATAATTAACCGGTAATTAGATGTTAATTAAACGCTCTATTGTCAAATTAAGCGCTCGGTGTTTTCTTGGTAAAACGAGTCGAGATTCAAGCTTGACATCAAGCTGCAACCGCCACCCCCAAAAACTAAGAATATTATTTTGGAAAACCGTTTGCGCTTAAGTTAAGGACTAAATCACATGCTAATTAAGTAGCTTATTTCAAATAAAATATAGAAGGTTTTTTCGGAGAAACATGTGTAGCGTGTGTTCAAATTTTAGATGTGAAACCAAAACCAATCCGAAAACGTTATTTTGAAAAAAATTTTACGAAAGAATTAAGGGCTAATTAAATGCGAATTAAAACTCTATTTTCTAACCACTGGCTCAAGGTTTTTGGGGTAAATCGTGCGGTGGTTACAACTTGATCCCAAGTCACACATTTCACCAACAAAATATCAACCGCTTAATTCGACAATACGATCTAAACTTGGAACCCCACACGCTTTACCAAAAAAACATTAAGCGCTTAATTCGACAATACGGCTTTAACATCGAATTAGTCGTTAATTCTTGCGTAAACAAATTTCCAAGTTAACAGTTCCTTCGCAATTTTTATGCGAGATGGTTACAGCTTGATGTAAAGCTGGATCCACCATACATTTTCCCAACAAAATACCAAATGCTTAATTCGACAATATGGCATTTCATTAGCATCTAATTAGCCCTTAATTCTTACTTTCAAATTAATTGTTCCTTCTTAGTTTTTAAGCGTTCCGATTGCAGCTTGATCTAAACCTGGAAACCCCAACATGTTTTACCAAAAAAAGATTAAGAGCTTAATTAAAAAATCGGCATTTCATAAGCATCTAATTCATGCATAAACAATTTTCCAAATTAATGGTTCGTACTTAGTTTCTAAACGTGGCGATTACAACTTCATCTCAAACTAGAACCGCCACACATTTTACCGGAAAAAAACATCAACGCTTAATTCGACAATAGGACATTTAATTAGCATCTAATTAGCCCTTATTTCTTGCACACCATTTTCCTAAATTGTACTTTCTTCTTGATTTTTAGTGTGGCGGTCGCAGCTTGATCACAAGCTAGAATTATCACATGTTTCTCCAAAAACTTTGTAGATTTTAATTTAGAATAAGCTACTTAATTCGCATCTAATTAACCCTTAATTCAAGCGCAATTGGTTTTTCAAAATAATATTTATTTCTTAGTTTTAGGGGTGGCAATTCAAGCTTTTTCTCAAGCTGAAACGCATTTAATTAGCGTCTAATTAGCTCTTAACTCTTGGGTAAACAATTTTTTAAAATAACGCTTCCTCCTGGGTTTTTGGGTGTAACTAGTCCTTAAATTATACGCAATTGGTTAATCTCAAGCTGGAACGACACACGTTTTACTAAGACAACATCGAGCGCTTAATTTGACAATAGAGCATTTAATTAGCATCTAATTAGCCCTTGATAGATGTCAATAATTCTGGTTGATTCTAGACTCTCAAAATCTTACCATAGGGTACTGCAGAGGTAACATTTTAAATTCAAATTAAATTCCTTTTGAAACGCAAAAGTAGAGCTTGCAGTAAGAGCTATGTAAAACTAGGTGAGGCTACTGTTTTGATCATAAACGTTAGTTTTGGTACATTTATTGAACGAACAATGTTATTTCGGTCTGTATTAAATCTTTGTACGTGTCAATAATTCTAAACATATACACTTTATGGTATTACAACAGTATTTTTGCCTTGAATGAGTTTTGACATCTTGTTGTTAAAACTGTCTTACATAATTACTAGAATGTAACTTTTAATTTTACTTTCGGTACTTTTTAAATCAGGCTGTGTGTGTGTTGATTTATATGCTTATTTATTGTTTTACCACTATGCCATTCGAACAACAATAGCTCTGTACCCATGGTGTTTACACCATTAAGAAACTCTCTATAGTTTTAATTCAAAATCCATCAATAAGTAAAATACATTGCTGTATCATAAATAAACATTATCTGTAATTCCCAAAAACGCATCTTATAAGAAACTTTTTTATTATCAATTATGCCCTAGAGATGACTTAGGGGTTAGTTTTTGCTTGGTTTAAAAGCAAAATAACATCCATTGGTAACGGTGAAGTGAAATTTGACATGTTAATTTAAATTTTTTTTTGTAAAGATATTAGAAATAGTAATTAAGAAAGGTTATTTGAAACGATATTTCATAGACGCTCAACTTTTTATTATCAAACAAACATTTGTATAAATATAGGAGCTTTTTGGAGGGTAAGAAACAAAAACATCAATTTTAATAAGAGACTATATGTTGCATGCAATAAGAATAAAAATTGATAAAATTTTAAAAATTTCTAAATTTTGATGAAATTAAAAAACAAATTGTCAGTATTGAACTTAAACTCGAGCTATAGGTCTAAAATATCATTTCAAACAACTTTTCTTAATGACTATTTCTGATATCTTTACAAAAACACCATTTTTAAATATTTTATGTAAGATTTGACATTTAACCCTTTCACCGCCGCCAATGGATGTTATTTTGGTTTTAAAGCAAGCAAAAACTAACCCCTAAAGTCATTACTAAGGTTTTCCATATAATACGTACTTTTTGGAATTCACTGTATACGTTCCATTTATATTGCTTTTGTTTAAACTTTTGAATTTTCCCTGGGGTTTTCTCGGCTCTCTTTCCCCAGAGATTCAAAATAAAAAAAATTTTAATATACTTTGCTAGGTTAATCACTGCACTTTAGCGGTATTATCAAATTTTATTCTAAACTAAACAAAGTAGTAAACTTATAGAAAACTATTTATTTCTACCAATAACAGCTTGAGAGGTTTGTGTGTTAGTTTGAAACCAAATATAACATTCATAACACACTTTAAATCCTCAAAACAATTATTGTCGTTATTTTCCTTACTTTGATATCTTTGAAACATCTAATAATTTTCATAATAAACCATTATCAAATTTCTCGCAGGTAAATAATGAAAATTCCAGGACGACAAAATATTTTCCACCAACTGCAAAGATACGATTAATTTCAAGAAGTGCAAAGTCCAACCCTAATCAATCTAACTAAAATATCATTACGTATTGCTATAATCATTAATCTTCAGTTACCCAAAACCTAATTAAGAAATTATAAATTGATTAAAATTGTATTACAAACGAAATTAATATTATTTTTCGCTTCGCATGTTTGAAAATGAATCATAGCAACCCTAAACAAATTTGAATTTCCGCTCTTGGGTTTGTATACTCTGAACTGTCATTTCGCACTTTCTTGACATTTCACATAAGTTTAGTTTAAAACAAAGATGTTTACTTTCAATTCCAATTGGGTTGATGGGAAACGAAAAACACTTGTGTGTCACACTACCTTTAAGACAATATATACTATAATGAAACCGAATTTTAACATAAACATATACTTAAATTGTTGCGCCAGACAGGTAGTCGTGCTAATAGAAACCACATAAATTATTTGGCACGCTTCATAAAATGTTTATTGCTTAAGCGTATATTTTTAACAGTACATTAGTTATGCATGCATCTTCAAAAATAGGGTACCTTGCAACATAAACCACATTTTTAGTTGTGGGAATACTCACAATTTAGATAATTATTCAAGACGTGCCAAATTTCTGTATTCCTATTATTGTTATGCAAACATAAAACGCTAAACTATATTCGAATATCCGATGCAAATTTTTGTTATGAATAATGTATGTTCCATGTTTTTTTTGTGAAACACGTAATGCAATGTTTTTTTAATTAACGACATTAGACAAATGTAAAACCGTAATAAGTGAGGCATTATACCGTGTGCCCCACGGAAAAGTTGACATCAACTACTATGTTAAATTAAAAATTAACGTAGACACAATTCGGACACAATATAATATGTTGAATAGATAAAATAAAACAAATAGATGTGATAATAATGAATATTCAAAGAGTATTTTACTAAAAATTAGTAAAATAAGTTATTTCTGTGAAATTTTATTTAATATTCAAATGGATTTTCATTTATTAGGCGGCCCTCGTGGACGAATAGATTAATTTGTTTCCTAGTAATCTTTTGCACTTTCCAACTAGGGTTCGATTCCGATTGCAACATTTTTTCTTATTAACTTTATTATCATTATAATATAATGTAAACTGAATTTAATATTTTCAATAAAGATTAAACTCATTTAATAAAAATTATAACATCAATAAAAAATTAGTAATAAAAAAAATTATCACAATTGTGCTCAAGCCCTGATTTTTTGGCTCTCATATGATGCCGACCCCTCTTTTCATAGTACAACTCCTGAAATATGGAGTAGCACAAGAAAAATAATACTAATTTCAAGGTTAAAAAAGTTCGTTTCCCGGGAACAAACTTCCAAAGTTCCTCTAGTATCTCGATTAGTAAACGTATTGTAAACACATCCTCGCTAGTTTGTAGAGGCCTGGGGTAGGCTAGTTCTTTGAAAGAGGTAAAAATCCAAACACGTCAAATCGAGTAATCTGTGAGGCCAGTTTCAAAGTCCCTGTAAGCCAATCTTCGAATATCAACGCCAACTGTTGGTGGACAGCTATATTAGAATGCGTTCAGAGCACCATCCAGCTTATACCTACTGTTTATTCCGTCATGTCAAGGTAGAATGTTTAGGTAATCGTTAACAAACTGTCTAAATATCTCCAAATATCTTGCGCCATTTAAATTTTCCTCATACACTATTGATATGCCTCTCTATCGTTCATAATTAAACAAAAAAAGCATTAAAACTGAAGTAGTAATGGTGATGGTGACCCTTATGACATTTATGCTATATGGATTATCAAGTGCAGGTAGTGATTATTTTGGTGATTTATGATTTTTTGTTTGCGCAGTGTTGATATATCTTTTATAAAGATATCTCCTATTATTGACAAGTTTTCCTATTTGACCTTTGGTGAAGGTTTACTAAAACAGCTGCCCTTAATAAGATAGTTGCCTACGTTTCGCCCCAAACATAAGATTTTATCAAGGTCACACAACTGATAAAAGCAGATGTTTTTTATTGCACCTCCACTTAATGAAGGTCCCTAAAAGTGATATTCAATATAACATCAACAACATAATTTCAATTCCTGTTGTAATCAAAGTTTAAAAAATATGGATTAACTGTAAAACCATTACAACTAGGTATAGGAAAACTTAAGGCGATTCGAATTCTACATCCCACCATCCAATAAATAGAGGATGTCTATATTTGGAACTTTTCCAACTTTAAAGTTAATGTAAATCGTCATCAAATTTTGAATTTCGAAAGTTTCGTTCATGTGCTTCCGTTTACCCCAGAAGCGTTTACCACTTCTCAAAAATGGCTAAAATGCCCAGGGCTGAAAATAAGGTTGTTTCAAATTTTTCAAAGGAACCACGATAACTAAAAAAACAATCACAAATTGGTATCAGAAAACTTGATAAAATTTTCACAGGAATCCAAAAAAAATAACATACCGAATGTTCCATTTAGTGATCTAATAATGTGTCGAGAAAGTTGTATGTCAGCTTTTTAGATCTTGAAAAAAATAAAAATTTTCCGATTTTCCGGAAATTCAATTCAAAATTTGACGTTGGTTTACGTTGTCTACCAATAATCCCAACAATTTTTCTTTTTTTCTAATCAAATTGGGACTTGAGGGGCAGAGTATTAAATAAAGAATCCAATTATAACACTTTCTGGATTTATTTTCCTTTTAACTCTTCACCGCTTTAACCAAAACGTCAGCTTTTTAAAATTCACTGATATTTTATCGAAAAAAATTTACAAAAAAACTGGCGATACAATTGCCAATGCACATTTCTATGAGAATTGTATGGGTCTGAACGTTTGGGTATGGATAAAAACGTCAGATTTTTTGGCTTTGGTTACTAAACCATACCTTAGAAATTTGTCTGCAAAAAAGCTGACGTACAATTTGGAAAAATATATTTCATCCAATATTGTATGGGCCCAAATCTAACGGTGAACTTTTTTGGGCTTCAAGTCACAGATCTGCATTTTTCATAGCATTCTACACCTCAGATCTAAAAAGCTGACATACAAGTTTCCCGACACATTATGTCACGGGCCCACTGTCTAGAACCTACTGGTACAATTAAAATGCTTTGTATATATCAGGATGAACTTTAGAAGAAGAAGGTGACCACATCAAACAGATAAGCCTCTCACATTGTCAGAAGAGTGGACTGTTAGAAAACCCCTCCACTACATTCTAATTACTTCCAGGTTTTAGAAGCAATGTATATGCCTAAAGTGGTAACGGCTAACTACGATTCTCCCGGCCTCCTATACAAATAAATATACTAAAATCAATTAGTAACCCACAATAGTCAGCGAAGCAAGTAACAATCAAACATCTCCAAATGCATACATTGATGGTAGAAATTAAAAAGTTGAAGTTCTTGGCCAAATCCGTTACTTAAATATCGACAGTAATGTCAAAAAAACTTTCCCAGGTAGGTTATTTAGAATCCCAAGCCACAAGGAACATGTGGAATATAGAAGAGGAAAGCTCACACAAAGAACCACAAATCCTTATTACATTTACAACTGAGAAGATCAGATGAGATGTAATAGTTTTTTGAAATACTAAACAGAGTCACAGAGCTGAAGTGAGATTGTACTAGTCAAGGAGTAACAGTAAATAAAATGCAAAAATCATACAATGTAGTGAAGAAGAAAGACCAAACACACGCTGCGGAAATGACAAAGAAGATCGCAGGGTTTATATGTTTTCAAGTCTTGGTAATGCCAAGAAAAATAAATACCACTTGCCATTGCCAACTACCTTTGTAAATAAGTAGGTGTGGTTTTAGATATGACAAAGTTTTAATTTCCTAAAACTCAGCGAAAAAGATTACTCTTGTACAAACCCTGCATGATAACAATCGAAACCAAAGATTATCATAAGATATTCTGAATTTGACTAATTTTTCTGTTTTAATTTAAATCTTGATCTTGATTTGAGTTTGAAGTCATAATTTAGCAATCCACACTAGACCTCGTGATTTTTATGAAATTAGATTTCGTGTGGCAACTTCGGTCAAAATTCATCTTTAAAATCTGCACAATACCGACGTATTTAATTAACGTTGATTCTCACTGATAAGATTGTAAGCAAACCGTGCACGGTCTGGGTTACGACTATCTACGGTCGCTTCCATTCACACTATACGTCTGTGCGCATTCGGTGCAGTTTGAAAGACAGTAGTTACTGAGTTCATAATTTATTTCGTACCCGAGAAGAAGAAAGCAAATTTCACAAGAATTTTTAATAGACTGAAGAAAGACTCAATTAAATTTTTTAAATAGTTTCCATATGTTAGTAGCTCTTATCCCGTATTCCTAACAAATCATATGTATGACAGTCACAGCTCAGTCGGTTATACATTCACACGAGCCAACAGGTTCCGCCTATGCATGACACAGTCGTCGACCAGTACGTGCACAGTCCTATATGTGTAAATCGAAAAACTGCGTTCGACAATTATTTAAAACCAAAAAAATATTTAATAATTTAAGCAATGTGACTCTCGCAATTAATTCACTCAGAGCTCAGTTTGTTAAATAAACGCTAATAATTGCGAAATAACAAATTTAATCAATACAAAGGGAAATATTTTAAAAACAACAGAAAAAATCAAAATTTAAGTCGCTTACTCAGCTTGCGAGCGAAATGAAATTTTAAGATAAAACTAAACTAATTTTACATGTGTGATTATATAATTTAAAGAACCATCCAGTTGGTGCTTAGTGATGTCATTGGTGATAAGGGGTTGGTGACGTCAGCAGATTTGCACAATTTCGATAGTTGAACGACAACAGTTTTCTTACTTGACCTTATTGGTAACCTTATTTTTATACAAAAACTTCTATTTATTAGTGCACTTTATATTTGGATTTTATTTTGATGTAATTATTTGATTTAATTAACAATCGTCAAGAATAAAATTTTGTCGATCAACTTTGATTTACATCTTTATAGTTCGGAACTCAATATCCGAATGTCCTTCACTGTACCCCTTTGATTCTCTCCCCCACCACTTCAAAACAGTTGTGTAGCTTTTTTTAATCGTTCATTTTCTTTTTCACCACACACAAATTGTTTCTACTTTGACATTTCAAATCGTTCGTCTAAACGTACACTTTAACCTTCATACTTTTTCAACACGTGGACATCTGTCTCGCATCGACATGCAATAAACTGTTTACTGTTCGTTTTAAAACACTTCTTCACATGTAATGTCAATTTTCATTTATCAATGCTACAAATAATAACTTAAACTACTTAATATTATTTTAATTAAATAAACAAAATGATTTATTTATACACACAAATCAAATTCTTCTCTTAAATAAATTGTAGATCGATTTTTAGAAGCTTTGAATTATCGTATTTTAATTCTACGTTTGATTTAAATAGAAACATTTACTATAAATTTCGATAATCAATAATTCAATTAAAAATAGATTCAAAGAAATACATTTTGTTTTTAATTATTTAATACAGGGTTTTCAAACTTAAATCGGCACTATTGCTAATTTCGTTATTATTAGAGCTACAGGGTCGGTTGAATAAGCAAACTAGTAGCATTTGTTTCTCTTATCACTATGGTAAAAACAGAATAAAAATCGAACATTGCCTTCGCGAGTTATGTCAAATTCATTTTTCAAATCGGACACCTTGTATACAATATTCTCAATCGATAGGAAATTGAATATTAAACAAAAAGTGTCCCATCATTTTTTATCCTAAAGTCAAAAATGACAGAACTATTGCAGATTTTTCCTTCCACCCCCATATCATCAAGTTTTTCACCAATTTATCAAATATGCATGTTCTTCCCTCCATCACCTTTTCTATCATCTCTATCACAAACTCTATACCTAGTCGTTACTATTGTCATATTTTAGCATATTTCCCCCCTCCTTTTTTGAAAATCCACCAACTTTACCTTCTATACATTTACCCTTAAATACCTTTGTCCTAAAAATCTTGTCACTACTTTTATCATCTCCATCATCCAACTTTCTTTCTTCGCCTACAATCTTTATCCCTGCTAACAACGCTCCCCGACTGTGCTGCTTTATATAACTGTAACATAATTGTTTCGTAATCGTAGTTACTCTTCCTTTTTTTATTCGTCTATCAATTCACCATTTCCTTAACCATACTTCTGTATAGCTCCTTTACTGCGTCAGCATTTTATTTCTCTTTACTACTTTCTGTATATTGTAACCTTAGTTGATATTTTCGTTTCGTATGTATGTGACTTTTACTTAATTTCCTTATCTTGCAGCGATTACAAAATGCAGTCAGTTCGTCTAGAAGTCGGCAGATCTGCATTAGTGCTTAAAGGACAGGCCCTTTGCCGTTCTGAGACAGTTTGTGTTAAGTTCCTGTAGAACTCACGTGTGTTTTGAAGTTAGTTGTGGGAAAAACACCCATAACTAACTTCAAAACTTCGCAATTGCGGATAGTAGAATTTCTTCATACCGAAATAAATAGTCTACGACGTCCCGCATACGAAAACAGTTGCTTACTCAGTATAGGTTTCTACCAAAAGGAATGTACGTAACGACACGCCAATTTTGGCGTTTATCAAAAACATTTTGTCGTAACAACATGTCAGTTTCGGCGTTTACTAAAAATGATGTATCGTAACGACCTAGCAGTTGCTGGCGTTTATCAGAGAGAATTAATCGCATCGACCTGTCGATTTTGGGGTTTACCTTCTGAAATACATCTCCGTTTTCGTCGCCTCCACGACCTTGTAACTACAGTATTGCTAGTACATCGGAAGCGAGACCTCCAGGTATTTATGTACTTTATTGCAATAAATATGTGAACATTATCGAAATCAAAAATGGCTTGGAAATTCTCGTTGTAAAATTTTAAACTGTCGAAGTGTGTTTTCGTATTTATGCGCATATTTTTATTAATTATTTTAATGCAAATTAATCTATTAGCGTTCAGCGAGTTATCATTCATTAAGTGGATATTTTGTGCGTGTAAATTTAATCTTTTTATTGCAAATCGTGCAAGGTCAGATTTTATTACGTGTGAGCTGATTTATTTTAATTTGTAAGAATGTAACACAAATTTCATTTAATGTAATTAGTTAAGTGTTTCTCAAAAAAATTAGCGATCACGTGATGAATTAGAGTTCCGTTTAATAATGTCAAACACGTACTTACCCTGTTTAGTTGGTGTTTTTTTATGATGTTTTAAATGCAATAAATCCTGTTAATGATATTTTGTAACGAGCCTTTTTAATTTATGTTTGATTTTGTGATTAGTGATAATTTTTACAGATTTGTGTCAGTTAGAAAGTATCCTTCCGGACGAGCTTTCGGTGAACAAGGGCTAGAAGCTATTTTACGTCGTGACCTTGTTTGGCGCCCACTTTGACGAATTTATCGATTGTTATTGACAGTTTTGCAACCATTTCCTTCTCCCTTTTGATTTTACGAGGGCAAATCATCTCTCGAACCGTCCCTTTCCGCTGAGCAACAGTGCAACCCCTATTTATGTTATGTTATAACTTAAATATAATCATAGATTATAATACTAATTTATAAAATATCTGTCTCCAAGGTTTCATAATTAAAGGCAGTTGAAACGTATATATCATTGTATTATTATCATCATTTTGTAGAATTGTATGATCAAATAGTAATCTTAAATACGACCTAAATAAATCTAAAAATAAAATTAAAAAAAGAATTAAAGCTTAGAAATTAATTTGTAAGGCGCCTGTAAAAATATATGTAAATCGATATGTAAATGACGCATTGTAATTAACTTGAAAACATATAAACAGAAATTAAAACCTTTTTTTTTTTTTTTATTTAGCATTGATTGTAGAAAGAATCAGACAATCTCGGTTCTGGCTCTTAAATTGCAAATGATTTTATTATAGGTTATTTTCTAATTTTTTAGAATATGTGGATGTTGAAGTTGAAGTAAGAACATTTTCATTGCACACTTTTAGTTCATAAAGAATAAAGTAAATATTATTCATTTTAAAAAAGATGAATAATGACAATTTTCTTTACTACTATACAGTTCAATAGTTACAAGTTTAATAGTATCAGATCAAAAATCTGTTACGTATCTTAAATTTATACGCCTAGTGACATTTAACAATCTTAAAAAATTGAAGTGAAAGGAATTCTATTAGTCTATTCTATACTTTTACATTAATTTTGTGTGAAAAATGTTAAATAATCGTCCTTCGCTAACAATTAATTCAAATTCTCATCATGCTGCAAGTGAAATAACACACAATCGTGCACTTAATCATTCAAAACAGGAAGAATACACATTAACGTGTACCACTACATTATATTATAAAATCTTGCGCCCATGAAAATTCAATAAACCCTAAAGATATAAATAGAATTTGCACATTAATTGTTTAGCGCAAAACCGGATTTTGAAATTAGATTGCTTTATGCCATTAAGAAAAGCGTACAAATAAATATAAATGATTTTTGTTTAAAATTGTTTTCGATAATTTATAACAACTTCGTTACCTAATGCAATAAAATTTTAAAATCGATCCAAACAACACGTTATAGAATAGTAAAATAATTGTTCTTTTTCAATTATAGTTTAATGAAACTTCCATTTTAATGTCGTACTTTAATGCGAATACTTAATTGTTACAACATAAATTGCGAATTATTCATGCGCCAAGAATTGAGAAAATATAACAATTGCAGTTCATGGAAATTTTTCTGAGAGAAAACGTTTTACGTAGGTGAGTAAATAATACTCTGAATTTGGTGGTGGAATTTGTGATATTTTAAGCAAGTATCCTGTACATTTAGTACCAATTATTGTAAACCTTGACTTATATTTTGAGTCAGACGAAGGTAGGTACGTGCATTGCATACATTAGGGTGTATACAAATGGAGAAAGTATTATATTCTCTATGTAATGTTTATTAATGTTGGCTTATTTAGTAGTAATTATTTAATTTCAAGTACTTAAGAACATTGTAGTGCTGGTAAAAAAGGGAAAATGCCAAACGATCGATTATTCGGTTACTTATTGAAAAGAAATTTATAACCGGTTTTAAATCAATTTTTAATCGAATAACCGGTTATTTGTAAAAAAGCAATTTACCGGTTTCCTAATCCGGTTAAAAGCCAATTATGATTTTTTTCTACGTGAAAAGATCAACTGATCGGTTACTTAACAAAAATCAATGTTTAACCGGTTTCAAAACGATCTTTAAATCCAATTTTTAATTTCTAAAAACCAAATCAGATCAAATTTCAAAGCAAATTTTTATAATTCGATTCGTTAAATTTTAAGGCAAAACCTATGTCCTAAATCAGTGGTTACTTTTCTTTAATTAATTAATAGATTTCCTATTTTTTATTGGAGGTTGACTTATGGGCTTTAACAAGGCCTAATAAAAAGTATTGGAAATCTATGAGATGATTTGGTGTTGAGATGATCTCGCGTCCAGGTGATTTTGAGCCGAGGCGGCGCACACTGGTACCATAATTGATATTTTCGGTCAAAAATAAGAGGTAAAAGTTGAAAATATTACCATCAGATTACTTCAAAAAAATTTCTTTAATATAACGAAATCAAAATAATATAACGTGTATTAATTTCATAACTTCTTACCCTGAGCTTCTTGAATAAAGAGAAAAAACATGTCAATTGAGTTTTCAGAGGGTAAGTTGAAGACCACTATTTATTAAATACCTCTTCACCCTCAGAAATAACTTTTTTTATAGCACATCTTTCTTCAGACACATTATTTTAAACGGCACTTTGAAAACCACTGCAGTTTGTTCTATTTGTTCAAAATGTAATCCATTACTTGCTAAACAATAACAAAGCCTATTTTTCAAATGTTGCTCGTTAAATATTTCTGCATTCTTGAGATATCCTTGAAATTGTAGGTAACCCCACAAAAAAAATCAAGCGGTGTTAAATCCCGAGATCTTCTTGGAAATATCCACTTTCCAGGAATTTCTGCTCCTTCATCCAGATCTCTGTTGCTTCATTTTTGTTATTACACACTTAATCAGTTCCCAGAAATTTTCACACTAGATCAAAAACATACCGATGACTTTCATTTTTCAAGGATATTTTATTGTTAAATGCCCGAGCCGTTCTACCATTGATCAAAATTGTTTAACGCTTTTCAGAAATTATTTAATAAACATTAATAACATTTCATTGTCTAGCACAATAGGTCTACGAGCAAATATTCATGTTGGTTTAAATTTTTTTTTGAAAGTTTAAAGAGGTGGAGAAAATAGGGAAGAATTTTTTTGAAAATGAATATTTATAAGAAGTTAATTGAAAATGATTTTGAAAAGGGTTGTAAAGGTTAATGTGAGTTAGGAAAAAAAAAATGAAAGGAGTAGAGGTGTAAAAGAGAAATTTTTTGGTGTTTGGTTTTTAAAGAAAAATTTTGGGAATTAAATTAAAGAAAAAAAAATAAGAGATGAGGTAAATGGGGAAAAAAAAAAAAGAAGAAAGAAAAAAAGAAAAAAAAAAAAAAAAAAAAAAAAAAAAAAAAAAAAAAAAAAAAAAAAAAAAAAAAAAGAAAAAAAAAAAAAAAAAAAAAAAAAAAAAAAAAAAGAAAAAAAAGGAAGAAAAAAAAAAAAAAAAAAAAAAAAAAAAAAAAAAAAAAAAGAAAAGAAAAAAAAAAAAAAAAAAAAAAAAAAAAAAAAAGAAGAAAGAAAGAAAAAAAAAAAAAGAAAGAAAGGAAGAAAGAAAGAAAAAAAAAAAAAAAAAAAGAAAGAAAGAAAAAAAGAAAAAAAAAAAAAAAAAAAAAAAAAAAAGGAGAAAAAAAAAAAAAAAAAAAAAAAAAAAAAAAAGGGGAAAAGAAAGAAAAAAAAAAAAAAAAAAAAAAAAAAAAAAAAAAAGAGGGAAGGAGGAAGAAAGGTGAGGGAGGGGGGGGGGGGAGGGGGGGAAAGGGGGGGAAGGAGGGGAAAAAAGGGGAAAAAGGGGGGAAAAGAAGGAAAGGAAGGGGGGAGGGAGGGGGAAAAGAGAAAAGAGAGGGGGAGAGGGGAAAGGGAGAAAAAAAGGAAAAAAAAAAGGAAAAAAAAAAAAAAAAAAAGGGAAAAGAAAAAAGAAAAGAGGAAAAAAAAAAAAAGGGGGAAGAAAAAAGGGGAAAGAAAAAAGAAAAAAAAAAAAAAAAAAAAAAAAAAAAAAGAGGAGGAAAAAAGGAAAAAAGGAAAAAAAGGGAAAAGAAAAAAGAAAGAGGGAAAAAAAGAAAAAAAGAGGAAGAAAGAAAAAAAAAGGGAAGAAAAAAAAAAGGAAAAGGGAAAAAAAAGGAAAAAAAAAAAAAAGAAAGGGGAAAGGAAAAAAGGAAAAGGGAGGGGGGGAAAAAAAAGGGGGGAAGGAAGGGAAAAGGAAGAGGGGGAAAAAAAGGAAAAAGGGGAGGAGGGGGAAAAAAAAAAAAAAAAAAAGGGGAAAAGAAAAAAAAAGGAGGGGGGAAAGGGGGGGGAAAGGGGGAAAGAGGGGGGGGGGGGAAAAAGGGAAGGGGGGGAAAAAAAAAAGAAAAAAAGGGAGAAAAAAAGAGAGGGGGGGAAAGAGGGGGGGGAAGAAGAGGGGGAGGGGGAAGAAAGAAAAAGAAGGGAGAAGGAAAGGAAGGGGAAAGGGGGAAGAGGGAAAGGGGGGGGGGGGAGGGGGGGGGGGGGGGGGGAATAAAAAGAAAGGGGGGGGGGGGAAATGGGGAGAAAGGGGGGGGGGGGGAAGGGGACGCAAACTGGGAAGGGGGGAGGGGGCGCCGGGGAAATGGGGAGGGGGGAAGGGGGGGATGAAAGAAATGGGGGGGAGGGGGAAAGGAACAAAGAAAGAGGGAGAGGGAGGGGGCGGGGGAAAAAAAGACAAAAAAGAAGAAGAGGGGGGACGACGGCCACACCCACGCCCCACAAAACAGCGGCGGGGGGGAAGGAGGAGCCCCATTTTAAAATGATCTCTTTGAAAATAGATTTAAAAGTTTTAGTGAAGGATGGCTGGGAGCAAACGGGCGGTACCTAAAATTTAATAAATAATGGTTTTCAATTTCTCTTTGAAAACTAAATTGGCATGTTTTTCTTCAAAACCATATTCACTTTCAGCAACAAGTTATTCAAGGTGAGAAATTTTAAAATGAACACAGTGTATATTACATAATAGTAATATCGTAGTTTTATAATCAATGCTAATATTTTGAACCACTAGTATCATTGATTCTAGTAGTTAACTCGTATTCAGTTTTATATATTATCCTAACAAAACGCCAAATGATACAAAATGCCATTTACTGCCCATAGTACTCTCAATCAGTTTTTAGTTTACTGTTGCTTAAAAGGTACCAAAATTATATTATATGATAATAAGCCAATCTGTTAGTCCAAACCCGATATGCGTGAAATATGTTGGTATATACTACTTTTCGAATCTGTAAATAACTAATTGTTTCAATAGACGTAGATTTTCGAATTGCCAAATTCACTTTTTTTTTCTAACGCATTATCCGAAAAATTTTGAAATATATTAAAAAATAATCAACGTAACTAATGGAGTTGGCTCCACAATGTCAAAATTGTATCAAGCAATTTGAGTCCAAATGAACAAGGTCCGTGACAACTCGCCGTATTACCGTCCACCATCTCGACGTCAAGACAACTCTACGTTAGGGCAACTAGTCGTTGGGACAACTAGCCGTATAAAATTGTTTCCAACAATAGTTTCGAATATTCATATCAATCATTTAAACAATAATACAGAATTTTTAAACAATCAAAAGTAAGAAAACGTTAGCTTAAGATCATTTATTTACATTTGCATTACATGTTGTAATTGTGGGATAAACTTCATCACAACGTGTAAGTTTGAAAAGTCCTGCTACAAGGTGCTTGTAGTAAGTTACTCTCCCTTTCTGCACTTTTCGCAGACCATCTATCCATATAGGTGGGTGTAGTATCCCTGATTCCCAAGTCTTTCGTGAGTGCCCTTTCGGCTCAGCGGATTATGCTAAAAACTTATCAGATCTTTGGTATTAAGTATGACACCTACATCCCAAGTTTTATTAAAATCGAACTAGCAGTACGAATGTACTAAAAGAAAGAATAATGGTATATGGAAACGATATAAACATAAAGTACCAGGACGCGTTTAGAATAATTATATATTGTTACGCCACTGGAGTTACGAGAATAAGTAAGAATGATCAAAGATTCCAGAACTTTTTCTCGTGAAAATTCGAATATTTTCTACAATTATTCTACAACTATAAAAGCGTAGTCATATAGCTGCTGAGTTCAGTTGTAAGTTGTCATTTAATGCGAGTTGATAGAAATTATAACGTGTAATATTAATTGTAATTAAAACTGTAAGTGTTAAAATAAATAAATTCTTAATGGTGTAACACGATCCTAACAGCAATTCTTGAACTCGCGATTGTGAACGCGAAAAGAAAAACAATAATAAACATTCGTAACTATATGATAGAAGAAATGAGCAGTCTTATCTTGCTCATCAATCCCTCAAAATGGCCATAGAAAATACAAACTAAAGATAAAGAAAAAGTAATCAGGAAGACTATAAGGGACATCAACAGCACAATTATTAATAAATTGGATATGCGGAGGACCTAAATCTAGTAACGAGATCTGAAAGAAAAATTAAGTAATATACAAGAAAATAAAAACAAAAGCCCAAAGGGTAAGATTTGAAAATAAAGATGTCAGTAGTGAAACCAATAAAGAAATCGGGACCAAATTTTACAGTTGAAAATAAAAGTCACAAAGTAGTACAAAAAATCAAATAAATATTGAAAATAGAATAAAACAGAAAATTCAAGCACAAAGCCTTACCTTAGAAGGAACATTTAATAAACAACAGATGATATTAAAAAATACTCAAACCGTTTCTAGGATAGAAAGAATGAACGAAAATGACAGAAGAGTAGGGGAGAATAGCATTGTGAATATGAGGTATTATTGGTACGTTTACAACTTTTCCATGGTGTATCCCAAGTAAAGTGGTTTGTTAATTAGTGCTAAATCCCGTAAATTATTCTTCACCTTAGTGAAGAGCATTATTTTCAGGCTTTCCGATGATGTATCACCAGTAGGGATTTATCATTTAAACTTTTTAGTTAGGGTAGGTGGGTGTAGAGGGTTGATGATGGTGAGTTCTCTCTTATGTCATTTTAGATCCTCCTTCCTATCCTATAAACGGTTATGAGTATTTTTAAAATTATCTGTTGTTCATGAGATAAAAACCTTATTAAATATTAAGGCAAGGTTTCACAAATATTGACCCACCCTGTACAATTATTATTTATAGCATTGGATAGAATTCTTTATAAGATTTTTAATGATGTATCTATCACAAGGAGGGATTTGCTATTTAATCTTTTTTAGTTGGGGTAGGGGTTGTTGGGAGTGAGTTACCTCTTCTGTAATTTTCGTTTCCCTTCCTATCGTAGAAACGGTTTTGAGTATTTTTTCTGTTGTTCATGAGATATAAGTCCATCGAAATTGACACCCTGTGTATAGATACATAGATATAGTCTTATATGCGTACGTATAAGGGTTCCGCATCCAACGTTATCCATTTTATTCAATCTTTTCTATAACAAACAAAGTCAAAGTTTATTTACGTTTTACATAATTTGGTGATGCCATCTCATGCTGTCGTAGCACATCCGAAAGTATTAAGAATTTAAAAACTTGTCAACAGATGTGTATTTTATAGCAGGCGTTCTGGTAATTAACTCTACTTATTAAAATTTTATTATACATTCCTTATTTTAGTGTTAAGGTGTAATAATTTACTTCCAGTATGGAGCCATTTTCAACATTTTTGCAATTGGTTGGTTGTCTGCAATTTCTAGGGTTTGAAACTTTCTATGTTACTTCTTCACTCATATCTTTAGCTATTATTATGACAAGAATAGAATACACCAACAACTGTGTCCGGACAAATCTAATAAATTTGTGCTAGTTCACTTCAACCATAATACCACTTAATAAATATATTATTTAGTTATTAACAAGGCTACAAATATAATTTATCTACTCTAGTTTATATGAAGCGCAATAATATTAAATAATTGTTTGTGAGGGTAATTAAACTATTTTTATTGGTGACGGTATCGGACCGCCAAGCAACACATAAAATTGAATTCCGCCCATTTGTCTGTTGTATTATCTATTTCCAATTGCATTATACAGCCTTAAAAAAGTTGATTTTTTCAAAATTTGTTTTGACTATTATCTTAGTTCCTCAATTGCCACAATTTAAAATATTATTAATTATACAGGGTGTCCCACTTTTATGAACTATCTGTCAATTTTCACATTTTAAATAGAAACAATATTTTTATTCTGAATCTACGTGAAAAATTATGGATATAGGAGTCTTTCTAAAAAAATTATACTTTTCGAAATATCGATTTTTAAACACTTTCTTGGGCAAATATTGACCTTCAGGTATTTCAAATAATTACTTGAAACACTAAACTCTAATTTTATTCCCACTTAAGGCGGTAAGGTTTAAAAATTGACATCGGTTATACAGGGTGTGAGAAAAACTTTGTAATCGAAAATGATGAATAACTTGATAAAATGTAATGAAACATCCTATATATTTTCCCCAGATCGATGTAGAATTAAATTAAATATGCAATAAAATGCGGTTTTATCAAGTTATTCATCATTTTCGATTGGAAAGTTTGACATTTTTTCCCATACCCTTTATAACGTCAACTTTTAAACCTTGGGCAGTTAGTGCCCAAAATCATGATAACTCTCAACTTTAAAACCTCTTTCCAGTTCGTTTTTTGCTAAGATATTTACACTGAGACTAAACGTTACTAACTGCACTCTGCTGTCATTTGTGTAGTATTCGTTTTCGCGCGTAAATTTTTCGACAGTTTGAAGTTGGGTTAATTGTTTACATGTGGTCAAAAAAGAATTGTTCTAAATTAATATCTTCATAAAAAAATCGTAATGGAATTCAAACGTAATAGTGTAATTGCACTGTATTTGGCTGGAAATTCACAAACAGCAATAGTTCGTCAGCTCCAGCAGTTTAATATGAATAAAATGTTTGTGTATCGAACCATAACTCGATACAACAAAACTGGTAGCATCGCTAAACGCAACAGAGGCGGTCGTAAAAAGACAGCAACAACAAAAGAAATGATTCGAAAGGTGAAGAAACGAATCCAACGAAATCCTCGTCAAAGTGCCAATCAATTAGCAGCACGTCTGCATGTTTCACAATACAGCATTTAAACCATATTGAAAAATGAACTACACTTGAAGCCCTACAAGATACAAAAGTTCAAGATCTTACAGAGGCACAAAAAAAAAGTTAGACTTGAAAGAACACGAGCATTGAAGGCCTTGGCCGAACGTGATGAGATTCCAAAAATTGTTTTTTCTGATAAGAAAATTTTCACCATTCAACAGTATGTGAATAAACAAAATGATCGTGTTTGGTTAGAGCACAAGTCCAACGATAATTTGGGCAAGAGTTGCCATGCGCAAGCAATCACCATCTTCTGTTATGGTTTGGACTGTAGTGACTGCGGATGGACGCACTCCTCTGGTTTTCATCGAACAGGGCGTCAAGGTAAACCAAGAGGTGTACCGCCAAAAGATCCTTAACAATGCTTTGCTACCTTGGGCACGTAAACACTTTGGTACGAACCGTTGGACATTCCAACAGGACTCGGCACCGTCACACAAAGCACAAGCGACACAGCAATTTTACAAAATTGCGTTCCGCAGCTGATTTCGTCCAAAGAATGGCAACCATATTCACTAGACTTGAATTCCATGGATTTCTCCATATGGTCCATTTTGGAGAGTAAGATGTCCACTAAAAAGTGTTGAGGCATTGAAGTCAGCTCTTGTACGAGAATGGAATAAAATTCCGCAAGCCCACGTTCGGTCAGCATGCAATGCTTTCTATGGAAGACTGAATCAAATAATCAGAGCCAAAGGAAATCATATCAAGCAGTAACATGTTTTTCATAAAATGTAATTTGTTTTTAACATATTTCACAAAATTTCAATAAAAATAATCAAAATTAAAAAATTCCAGCGTTTTCATTTAGTAACACTTGGTCTCAGCCACCCTGTACATGCAACATTTTCATAAACCTAATCTGTGTCTTTTATTACGTCACAGATGTAGTAATCGATTCTTCGGCATAAGTTTTGCCTATAAGCTTATTTTGAATGACAATGAAATATTCAATAGTAAAAAACCATTCCATATGTAAGCCGTAAAATTTAAAACTTGACACCCAATTACATCCAAAGACGCAACACATTACACAACCACCCAGTTACTAATAAAAACTTATAATTCCATTACATTTAACACAATTTCTGAACATTCGAAAAACACAAAACCCAACCCATCCAAAACAACAAAAACAGACTTACCCCCACAAACCCAATTTTAACAACAAAATTCCAACTCTTTACCAAACAACAAACCAAATTTATACCAGTAAACCAACACAATCACCATAACCCAGGAAACGATTAATATAATAATAACCTAACCAAGACAACCCCCAAGAATGACAAAAAAGGAGGTCACACCCATATGATTTCTTATATTATTTATATAGTAATACCTTATTAAAAAAAGTTTTCATTTAATTTAAACAAACTTTATCTTAAATTATAATTATGTAAAAATTCTTGTCAAAAAACAAATAATACGTTGACAATAAGAATTCCTAGTTTTATTTCACTTATATAACACAGAAAAAATGAAACCAAAAATAACATTTTAAGACAAATATATAATAAAGTTTAATATTTTTAATAACTTACAATAATTAGTAGGTTAGATTTATTTAAAAATAAGTAATAACAGTCAACCCAAATAACCATGTTTAGTTTTTGATTTAATTTAAAAGTTATTCTGTAACTTTTTAAACAAAATTATTTCTAATTTATTTTGTAAACATTCCTAAACAAAATTTGATTCATAATAACACTAGTGTTTAATACAACCTCAAAATATCTTAAAAAAAATTAAGAACAACTAAATACCTATTTTCTAAAACTTATTAAATCATCACAGCCTTCTATAAATAACCCCTCAACACCCTTTAAATTTAAAAACCCTAACCCTTCACAATCAAACTTTGTTTACAAAATTTTTCCAAGTTTTAAATTCATGAGGTACCTCGTTGGTATCGGGTAAGTAAGTTTGTTTCATTACGGTGCGGTACCAGGTTAAAGTTTCATGTTCAAAAGGTTTTTTTTCGTAAATTTAATCAAATAATAACAGAAAAATAAATTTCAGACTTCAGCAGAAATAACATCTAATTATTGTTTGTGTTACATAATAACAACACCTACAAACTTTCGAAGTTAATATAAAACATAATTAAAATCACGCCCTAAAAATTACAGCAATTTAAACGATGAAGAAGTTCTGACAAACAAATTTTTAACCGCATGTACATAAAATTGCATTAAACGCCTGTTTACTTGCTACAAAGTGCAGGTGCTTGTAGAACTCGAGAACTATAAAAGCGAGTTTTAATTTAGTTCATCGATTTGATGGTCATAATTTACACGCGATTGTGAACAGGCATAGCAATGCAATTGATTGCTTTTGTTTGTACAAAATCAACAAGCGTATTATGGTTTGACTTTGTATATTTGTCTTTTGATTAATTTTAAAACAAAATGCTAAGAACATTCAATTAAGTATGTCTACATTTTTGGGGAAACTATTAACTTTGCAAGTTTGGTCATTCTGGTGTAGATTTTATATTACTTTTTAATGATGTTTGATGGACACCTCATTTTATACCGCCTGTGGTATTATGGACAAATCAATGTATAATATAATATACGTAGGTTATTGTAACCATAGAAAATGTGAAAACTGATTGCAATCAAAAATTCATTAACCAATCAGAGTCCCAATTACATTGCTAATAAAAAGTTAGCTTAGTAGTATTGTGTTTATGAACAAATAGGAATGTGGCTCCCCCGGTTACACCTTCTCAGAACTACGATAAGCTTCGTACATCTATATCAGATATTTGATTGTTAGCATTTTGAATACAAAATAATTTGTAATTGTTTCTTATACATATTTATTTGCTGAAATGAATTTGTATTTTCGTTTGTAGTGATTTGTTAGTTAAAAAGATAATTTTTGTCCTAAAGGTGGTTCAATACTTAATAGAGACAATCTTTTTTTAATAGATGGCATTAAAATAAACAAACATACCTTAACCGCACCTCAGGTAAAAACAAGTGGAGATATTAAAACCTCTTACTTTCGAATATTATCTGAAATAGTAAACGAAAGCGTTTTTACGTTTAATACGTATTAACAAACAATTTATTGCGTATCATTCTCAATGAAATTTATATATGTACCTATTAACAGAGTTTGACTGATTTTGAAAATATTATTACAATGTCTTTTGTATTTGAAATACGTGTTGGGGTAAATGAAAGACATTTTTTTATTCGTAACAGGCACATGTATATTTCAAAACTATATATTTACCATTTTAATCAAACTTTTGTGGTTAATTTAGTATAGAGGAAAGTAGATTAACCTTTGAGTAAAATTGGTGAAGCCAAAAATGCATTTTCAATAAATATTTGAATTTTTATTTAAATAAACGATGTTTTTAATTTAATTATATTCAACTTTTCTTGAAATAATTGTTATGGTTTTATTTTATAAACCGAGTAAAACGCGTGTCGAGAGCATAATGTTACACGGAATATAAATCTACAAAACGTATGTCACGATTAATACGTTGCGACGAAAGTCGTAATTGGCGCGCATCTTGCGAATTTTCAATTGGTTGAAAATAAATTTCGATTTAGATTTCCGAAACGAAAGGCTGACATCGTGTAAAACTACTTCTTCTTGTTGCTAACGGGTAGTGTTTAGCAAATCGTTAATTAAAATTACCAAATAGCAGAAATGCGTTAAGTGATTTCCAATAACAATTGGTTAAGTTATATTCATCTAAACCTAACGTAAGTACCAGTTCTTTTCTCTTTTTCTTGGTACAAATTTTAAATGCTACGTAGAATCTTTTTAGACGTTCCGTTACGTTTTCTCTGCGTTTTGTTCTGGATAACATTCTGGGGTGTTCGAGTGGCCGATTAATACCTTCCTTTTTGACTAAGTACCACGCCACGAGTAGCGGCATCAGACAGCTGTAGGCAATCGGTGGGTACCACGTCTACCAGCTAAGGAGTGGCTATGCTTTGTGGTTTAAACGAGAAAGTCTAACGCCTTCCAGCTTCTCTTCGAACACCTTCCTCAAGAAAAATCCTGTGTACGCAATTTAAGAAACTGTCGATCTCGTCGCTAACTGGAAAAATCCTGCTCTCAGGACTTCGGTCACCTATACAGCTAAATTTTAGTGTTTTAGTACCTTATTTATTGCTAATGAGTGTGAAGCTCCTGTACATATAACATAAAACGGCTTTATTGTTTAGTTTAAGAAAAACCCTATTCGGTGGTACACTCATCAACGGAGAGATTTTAATCGGCTCAATACGGGCTTGTGCGCTTCAATTTTAACGGTTGTCGCAAAGTCAAAAGGCCTTTTGGGTTTGCGGGAGGTACTTACCCCGTTAGATAAGTTAGTTTAAGCGTCAGTGTCGTTGCATGTTCGACCAGATACATTGCCGAGTGTAAATGATGTATGTACACCAAGTGTTCCTATCAGATAATCCTCAATTGGAACTTTAACACCTCCTAAACAAAGTAGGTGTCGAAATGGTTCACTTTCCGTAACTAGTTATGAAAAATAAATTTTTCCGCTACTTATCAGATTGTTTTGACATTAGTTTTGGAAATGGTAACCATGGTAACATCGTTCACAATCCATTAGAATTTGAATTCAAAAATAAGTTTAATTCCTTTTCAATTTTTTTTCAAAATTAGAAAAATATTGTATTACACGTAACGAAACATGATTAACATAAAAAAACTACCTATACCAATACTGTTTTGGTAAAAAAAGTAAATCAAGTATCATGTTTTATTTTTCGAAATGGCTAGTATTAACTTCAAATAATTTAGTCTCGTTTATTATAATTTATTTTTGACTGCGCTTCCATAATATATATCGGTTCATAATCAGACAAAAATAACCTAAAAAAGTTAACAAAAAATTTCTTAAACCTAAATACACCCTATAAAAATCACATTATCTTTTCTATAAAAAAAAAAACTAAACATTCAAATACTATACCAAACCTCCATAATTTCTAATTTTATTCCCCTTGTCTCTCAAATCTTACTACCCTTTTTTTACCAAACTTTTAACTAATTTTTTCAATTTTAAAATTAATTTTACCAATCAATAACTTTTGTTCTTAAAATTTCACTAACTCAATACTTTTCACCAAAAAATAATAAAACTTCAATTTTAATTAATAAGTTCTATCAATTTACATAAATAACAATATTATTATTAACTATCATTTTAATTTAAATTAACAATATTATTTCAGAGTGTTCAAAATGCACCATTTTCTTAATACACTCTATTCTTTTAAAAATTCCTTTGTTTTTTGTTTTTTTTTTTTGGTATATATATATAATATAGTATATATCAGTATATATATACCCTATATAATTAGGATCTCTTTCCTGCATTCCTCGTTGAATACGACCATTTATAATTTCTGGGAGAAGACACTTTTGTAAAATTGTTTCGGTTTTAACAACATCTCCTGGTTCCAAGGGTTTTCATTTTTAAATATTCTTTCAACATAAAAATCATTATCGCAGTTATATTTAGTTGACTCTGACTTTGGTAAAAATAAATGTGACTCCTTTTCAACCAAAAAAATGTGCATTAAAGTTCCTTAAAAAATTTACTTCCGTTTCAAGAATATACATTATTAGTAAGGTCAGTCAATACCTGCAAAGCAGTTCCACTAATCTCTTAGGACAAAGAATGTAGGCAGAGCTTCTGCAAAGAAAAGGGGTTGTACTTGTGGATTATTTATAGAAAATCAAACTTTATTCCACATTTTTGTTTAAACTAGTGTGCATAAGGTGTAGGACTCATTATCTGTATTATTTACGGTTTTATTATATCAAAAAATAGTCTCATATTAAATACTCTGTACGCTCTATCATGAGATTAAAGAAAAAAGAACACTTACACATTCTTAGAATGTTTTACTTGATCATATGGAAAACACCAAGTCTGTACTAGTTTTGTTTTGACTGTGAAGCGGAACAAAGATTTTTAACATTAAAAGTTAAATAACACAGCCACACAATCTGAAGGTCAGACCATGTTTACTATATGTTTTTAGGGTCGCTGAATCCGAATCTGAGGTCCAAAAAACCTCAGTACGTCAGGGTTCTGACAAAACCTCAAACCTCAAACAAAATTTTATTCAAATCCGGAGGTCAGACCATTTTTATTATATGTTTTTTAGTCGCTGAATCCCGATCCAAGGTCAAAAAACCCCAGCAGGTCAGAGTTTCCACATTACCTCAAAAACTTCATCAAACTTTTTTTCCGAGTCCGGGGTCAGACCATGTTTACCATATGTTTTGGGGTCACTAATCCGAATCCGTCGTTCAAAAAAACCAGCATGTCAGGTTGTTGACATAACCTTAAAATTATTCCGTTACCTAAGCTATTTAACGCTTCAACGTTCTGACTTTTGCCTTATATTGAACAAAAATCAATTCAACCCATAAACCTTATTTACTCCACAAAATAAAAGTATATAGGACCGTTGGCATCAGCGCTACCCAATGTACACCGCAAGGAGGTTGCACGATCGGATTTTGTACATCATATAGCCCTTATAATGGCTTTTGGCAACAAAAATTTGAATTTGTGTAATGATTGCCAAGAATAAATATATGATTAGATAAATAAATTGTATACATCTACAATATGAAAAATGATGTGTAGAATTCTTAACTATTAGAATAAAGGACTAGTTACATGACTACAATAGGAATCGAATAACTTAAGTATACGAACTCAAAAATTAAACGATTGGAATAGACGATTTAAAAATCAGACGCACAAATCAAATGTCAGACTCTTGTTTGCTACTATAGCGGGTTCTTTTCTCATCAAAAGATCTATGCAGTGATTTACGCTTTCTATCTTCTTTCGGTGTATCTTGCTTCAACATCCAACAGAAATCTGCCATCATATGTTCATCCCATCTTCCTTGATATCGAGTTTCCATGACTTTTATATCTTTACAGGAGCATAAACGTTCGAGTTGTGAAGTACTCGTAAGACCGCCTTTATACTTCGTTTCGAAGAGTCGCCAATCAGAAGCTTGGTAAGAATTCTCTTTCAAAATACTAAAGATGAATCTTCTTCCTTTGTAAAAAATTACGGAATTCGAAGTCTCGGTTTCGATAAGTAGAAACTTTTGTTTTAGGTTCTAGAAGATTTTTCTTTTTGAGAAATGAAGTCAAAAGCTCAGAACCATCTTTTGGTAAATCTAAATCTCTAACAAGATCATTAAACTCATACTGCGATACCAATGAAGGAACTTTTTCATTTGACGTGTACTCTGACGAGGGGAAGTTAGCCATAACTTTTCATCCATAGATTACGAGCGCGCACAGTACGCGCACGCAGTACGCTCGCTCACATTTTGATTGGGAAAGATAAATTTCTCGAACAGTTTATCAAGTTACTCCATAGTAAAGAGTAAAGTACAAACCACATCTAAATAATTGGAACAATACATATAATTTAAGCATTATATCATAATTTAAATGTACTAATTGCACGTCTTCGCCTTATATATTTTATAAGTCAAGAAGTACATTTTTATTTCGATAATATTTTTCTATACGTAAATAGACCCTTAATCAACACAATATCAAATAATTGGAAGGGTGTTTTTCGTTTAAAAAATCATTCAAGTTCAAAGTTGAGCCATAACGTTTAATCGTATACCTGTTTCGCGTATTCGCCTTATATATTTTATAAGTCAAGAAGTACATTTTTATTTCGATAATATTTTTCTATACGTAAATAGACCCTTAATCAACACAATATCAAATAATTGGAAGGGTGTTTTTCGTTTAAAAAAAATCATTCAAGTTCAAAGTTGAGCCATAACGTTTAATCGTATACCTGTTTCGCGTATTCGCCTTATATATTTTATAAGTCAAGAAGTACATTTTTATTTTGATAATATTTTTCTATACGTAAATAGACCCTTAATCAACACAATATCAAATAATTGGAAGGGTGTTTTTCGTTTAAAAAAAATTATTCAAGTTCAAAGTTGAGCCATAACGTTTAATCGTATACCTGTTTCGCGTATTCGCCTTATATATTTTATAAGTCAAGAAGTACATTTTTTATTTCGATAATATTTTTCTATACGTAAATAGACCCTTAATCAACACAATATCAAATAATTGGAAGGGTGTTTTTCGTTTAAAAAAATTATTCAAGTTCAAAGTTGAGCCATATAGTAATAGACAAATATCTCTAATCAGTCGATAATTCCTTTTCATTACAATATATTGTATTCAATACTTTTGTACCTTATTTTCATTATCTTTTCATTCATTAGTATTAGTTGTAGACAGGTATGTTATTTGGATAAAACCAATTAGCTATTGTTAACGTTAATACTTCCTTAGTAATTAGTGTGCATACTTATCAAAACAAAGCACTACAATATTGAAGCGAATACTTTAGGGCTGTACAGTATACCCTGCGGCATAGCAAAACTTGTAATATTGTTTAAATGCAAGTACCTATGTGCATTAAAATGTTTATGTTCTTAGTATTGATTGATCTGTGCGTTAGTGCGAACCTATTGTATTTTGTTGTGTGTTTAATTGAAGCCCAGCTCCATATTTTAGTTCAAACGTGAGTACTTATTGATATGAATAGCAACTATTTCTAATTAGTACATATAAACCTTTTTATTTTGTACTATTTTACTGTTTACGTTTTGGTCTTTTTAGTAGTTAGTAGCATCGTTTATTAAGTAGTAGTAGTGTTAGTAGTAGTTTGTTATTCGTTATTAGTTGTTAGGTATTATTTGTAGTAGTAGTTAATAGGTTCTTATTAGTAAGTATTGTTTACTCGCTTAGTTTTGAAATGGGGGATAAAACCTATATTTTAGGTAATTATTTTGCGTCATTATCTCTGACGCCTCTTAAAATAATACGATTGAAAGTAAAAGATGATATAACAGCTCAATCAGCATTACTTTGTTTTGGGAAAGATGATCCGAAGTCGAAGTATTTTATTTTGAGTTATATTAAACGAAATCTTTCAAAAATACGTCAATACCTTTCTAACGAACCTTTAATTTCTAATAGTGCGCTAAATATTGTCAATGAGGGTGAAGCCGTTTCGGTTTCATATAAAAATGAATCGATAAATATTGATGGTACTACCCCTGATATGAACGTTCAAATAACACATAATACAAATGAAGATAATTGTGCCAATCGTATCGACGAGAATGGAAGTGACACCAGTGATGGTAATTTTAGTTTAAATGAAACTTTGGATGTGTCCAATAAATTAAATGATGTAAATCAAAGCGTCGAAAAACATTTTCATAACACCACGACTGGTAATATTATTTTACCCTTGAATACTAAAAATATTTATCCTAATGTTATAAAGAATAATACTTCTTTTGATGATGCATACTTTGAAGGTTCTATCTTATTAGACGAAAAACTCTCAAAAACTTAATATCGAAAGAAGAGGGAAAAGTGAAATTTATTAGTGGTATATATGCACCCGTCCTAGCAAAAGCTCTTTTAAAGATTAATAACACTTGTACTTTTAACGTTAAAACCGTAAACTACCTGAAAAATACTATTGTAGTGTATGGTTACTGTGCACATGAAAATTGCAAGAAATTTAAGTTCCAATGCAATTTTGTAAATAATAATTTAAGAATACTAGTTTATAGCACTTCACTAAATTATTGTCATGAAGAGCAGTTAACTAGACACGTGAAAGGCGTAGAGCGTAAAATTATTGGCCAAAAGTTGTATAAATCAACCATTCTAAAAGTTCGTCAAGATGATATTAAATCTAGTATAACCAATTTATCTTTGACGAAAAATCTGAAAAACATTAAATCCATAGAAGCATATAAAAAGATCAAGAAAGAGTACGAAGGTAGACATGACAGGCATAGAGATGATTTCCTTGACATGCTTCTGATGCAAACGGAAAATAAGCATTATATTTTCTCTGTAAGCATTCCCTTTTGTGTTTTCATTTTCAGTAAAGAACAATTAAACTTTATAAAATATGATTCCAATCGATCTACAGAATTATCAAACTTATATATAGACGCTACAGGATCTGTGGTAAGAAAACCTTACATTGGCTCAAAAAGAATTTTATATTACTGCGGTGTGATCGAAAGTACTAATGCTAGAATTTTACCGATTCTAGAAATGATTTCAAGTCGACATAATACAGGAAGAATCGGATCTTGGTTGTTAGAATTTAAATTCTACTACAAAAAAATTTAAACAGATGGCCTGCTTTTAGAACAGTAACCACAGACTTTAGTTTAGCAATTATTAATGCAATTACTGAATCATGGAATTGCATGTCTCTGCAAAGGTATTGCGACATATTTTTCGAAAAAGTCTTTGACTGTAATATTAATTTAAGTAATGTTATTATTTTAAAACTATGTTGTTCCCATATGATGAAATTATTAGCAAGGGATGTTAATAAATATTTCCAGAACAATAATGCACGGCGTTTTCTCAAGGAAGTTTTAGCGTGCCTCTGTAACTTGTCCAGTTTTAATGACATCGAGAGCACGTTAACTAATCTTTTCACATTAACCAATCAAACGCAAGAAAATACACTTTTTAAAGATTCTAAATTGTCTTTGCTTACATTGCTAATAAATAATAAAAAAAATAACTGTTTAGAAAATACTGAGGTCCAAGAAAGTGAAGTAGAGAACGAAAGTTCATTTTATTTGCAAAATAACATGAAGGACAGTTCATTTTATTTACAAAATAAATTTTATTTGCACTTTGCAAAAATTTTAATGAAAATAGAAAACATAAAAAACGTTCACGACGATGCATTAATAGAAAATATGTTTTACTATAATAAACAATTTTCTAAATATATATTAAAACATTATGTTCCTTACCTCCCCCTGTGGACGGCGCTTCACAGTTTTAAAAGAAGTTCCAACGCCCTTGTAGAGAACTGGTTCAACATTTTAAAAAACAATTTAATGCAAGGGAAACTCCACCAAAAATGTTCACGTTTTGTACGAATTGTACGGGATTACGTCATTGCGGAACACAGGGAGCATAAATATGACATTAAAAAAGGTCGTTGTGCCACTAAAAAGCGCAAGATAAAGGAAGAAGTTGAAGAATGGCAATCCCGAAAAAAACAAAAACACACGTACTTCAAAAAACAAACGTTATCTAAAATGTTTAAGGAAGAAAACATCAATAAAGTACCCAATATCTCGGCAACAATTACAAGTAATACCATAGTAAATGACGATTTCTATAAAAACAAACAAGACCCGTTAGTAAAAAAATTAAAACGGGACTATGTTATTGCCAAATTCGAAGACGAAACAATAGTTTTTTCGACCTATGATTGTTTAAATAATCATGACAGAAGACAGGATATGTGGTTGAACAATTTAATTATAGATTCATTTTACGATTAATTCAAAATAATGAGTATAAAATTTTTTACAATTTGAGACATATTTAATAATGAAAAAGCAAGGACACGCCTACAAAACAAAAGAAACACTGAAACTCTTCATTTTCCCCATTTTAGAAGGTGATCATTGGATTTTAATCTTTGTAGACCTTACCAAACGGATATTTCAACTATTGGATCCTATGGGTAATACTCATAGGAACGCCAATAAATTTTACAACCGTTTAAAACCATATCTACAAAAATACTGTAACAATTTTACCTTAGTAGTTGACAAAAAATTACCTCGACAAGATGATGCGTTTAATTGTGGAGTCTATATATGTTACTACGCAGAATGTATTATGAAATCCAGTAAGTTTTCTAATACATTTGCTCCAGACGAATATCGTAAATATATGAAACATATAATTATAACTAATAGTGACTGTATCAAAATTGTTGCTTTTACTGTGGAGGTAACAATAATGAAGTTTTATGTCAACGGTGCGCAAGGTACAGCCATCTGACATGCCTTGACGAGGTTTTAAGTCCCCACATTTGTGAATTATGCAAATAATTCCTAACATAGGCAACAAGAAAAAGCTTCCTTCAAAACACCCCTCTACGAAATCAAAGTCATAGCTGAACTTTGAAATGCAAGTACTCCCTTCAACAAAAAAGACACCCCTCTACTCTAGGTTGGGCTGATAATAGCATATCAGTCTCGTATGCATAAAAAGTATGGAAAACAGGCATACTTTTTCAGTCATAAGATATTTTCAGTGAAGACATCATAGAACGAATTCAAAGTCATAGCTGGACTTTGAAATGCAAGTACTCCCTTCAACAAAAAGACACCCCTCTACTCTAGGTTGGGCTGATAATAGCATATCAGTCTCGTATGCATAAAAAGTATGGAAAACAGGCATACTTTTTCAGTCATAAGATATTTTCAGTGAAGACATCATAGAACGAATTCAAAGTCATAGCTGGACTTTGAAATGCAAGTACTCCCTTCAAGCTGGACTTTGAACTTGAATGATTTTTTTAAACGAAAAACACCCTTCCAATTATTTGATATTGTGTTGATTAAGGGTCTATTTACGTATAGAAAAAATATTATCGAAATAAAAATGTACTTCTTGACTTATAAAATATATAAGGCGAATACGCGAAACAGGTATACGATTAAACGTTATGGCTCAACTTTGAACTTGAATGATTTTTTTAAACGAAAAACACCCTTCCAATTATTTGATATTGTGTTGATTAAGGGTCTATTTACGTATAGAAAAAATATTATCGAAATAAAAAATGTACTTCTTGACTTATAAAATATATAAGGCGAATACGCGAAACAGGTATACGATTAAACGTTATGGCTCAACTTTGAACTTGAATAATTTTTTTAAACGAAAAACACCCTTCCAATTATTTGATATTGTGTTGATTAAGGGTCTATTTACGTATAGAAAAAATATTATCGAAATAAAAAATGTACTTCTTGACTTATAAAATATATAAGGCGAATACGCGAAACAGGTATACGATTAAACGTTATGGCTCAACTTTGAACTTGAATAATTTTTTTAAACGAAAAACACCCTTCCAATTATTTGATATTGTGTTGATTAAGGGTCTATTTACGTATAGAAAAATATTATCGAAATAAAAATGTACTTCTTGACTTATAAAATATATAAGGCGAAGACGTGCAATATGGTACATTTAAATTATGATATAATGCTTAAATTATATGTATTGTTCCAATTATTTAGATGTGGTTTGTACTTTACTCTTTACTATGGAGTAACTTGATAAACTGTTCGAGAAATTTATCTTTCCCAATCAAAATGTGAGCGAGCGTACTGCGTGCGCGTACTGTGCGCGCTCGTAATCTATGGATGAAAAGTTATGGCTAACTTCCCCTCGGTCATTCTCGTCGCTCGAAAAATCAGTTTCTTCATCTAGTTCTCCGGATTCGATACACGATCGATATTAGATTGACATTTAACTTGATCAACTATAACGGGACCGGTCATTGATAAGGCATTGTTATATACAATTCTTTGTTTGTTTTTTATGTTGATGCCTTTAATATCATTTAAGCAAAAGTAACAGTCCTCTGCTCTACTAAGTTTTCTCCAAATTGCTGGAGTGATGAATTTGATGTTCTCTTTATTTTTTTCCGCCTTCCATCGAAACAACATCTTCTTGCACATGTTACAAATGACACGCGGAACCCAGCTATTATGTTGATCCATTTTTGAATTGAAAATTTCTTCGTATAAGTTGCAAATATTACGTTAATCGATTTTTGCAAAGATGTCACTTCATATTTGGAACAAACGTAACAAAAATTGTCATAATTCGCATGACAATCATGTGATTGCGAAACTTCGGGCCGCTTCTTGTAGCATTAAATTTCACATTAGCCAAGTCACCAACTAATGTAAAACTGCGGTCGCTTGATGACGACGCCTGCGGGCCCGCTTTCTCACCCTGACCAGCCGCCCATACTGAGGATCCGACTCTCTACATAACGGCATGAAAGACGTAATGTAGGGACTTAGCCGGATCATAGGCCCGCCGTCACCACGAGGAGGTGCCCTGGATGCAGAGACACGTCGTAAGTCGGATGAATAAATTTTGCGAGTTTCTTTGCAAATCAAAATCCTGACGAGCTGGAGTTTTTTAGACAACGGATTCGGATTCAGCGACCCCAAAAACATATGGTAAACATGCACTGACCCCCGGACTCGAAAAAAAAAAATTTATAAAGGTTTTGAGGTTATGTCAAAACCCTGATATGCTGGACTTTTTTGGACCTCGGATTTAGATTCAGCAACCCCAAAAACATATAGTAAACATGGTCTGACCTCCAGACCCAAAAAAATATTTTTTCTGTGTGGCTGTGTAATTAAGCTGATTATTCATTTTAATAATTTAAAACGTCATCTAACAAACGAAAGTCTCCTAAGACTCTAAGAACCCAATATTATTTAACAGTCCACTATTATATTTTCCTTTTTTACATCATCTATGGTATTTTTTATCTTGTTTTAGCATATTGGAAACCAATAGCTGACACCTTACTCCATCAAAAATCTAGACAAACTGTCTAATCACCGTATCACATTAATGCTTTACAGGAAGAAAACAACTGCAAGTACTTCTCAGCATCTACAAGAAGAATCTATTAATCGAGCCCTAGAGGCTCAAGGATTTAAACCTTACTCGGTGATAAGAATGAAAAAGAATAAAAATGAAAAAGGGTAAAGCGACCTTTCCCACTATTTAGAAAAGGTAATATACAAAAACTTTTAGAAAAATTGAACACGTTTCAAATATGTCATTAACCCATGGAATGCCAATGATAGCAAAACCAAAAGAAATAATTATTGGTTTTATTCAAAAACCTGCGTTTTGAACACTACTACTCCAAGAACCGGGAATAGTTTTTATATTAAAGATTGTAAGATATTTAGAGAAGATAGAGAAAGAACAGCAGTTTATATCAATGTATAGTGTTCTCAGTGATCTCCTAGTCGCTCTGCAGAAATGGTAAAACTGCTGTCGTAAAAAAACCATTGTCGAAGGAGACCTTTACAGCAAACAGTACAAAGAATCAGCAATACTGGCTCCTA
Source organism: Abscondita cerata (assembly GCA_030710515.1). Taxonomy (NCBI): domain Eukaryota; kingdom Metazoa; phylum Arthropoda; class Insecta; order Coleoptera; family Lampyridae; genus Abscondita; species Abscondita cerata. The sequence continues at coordinate 90,317 of JALBCR010004153.1, forward strand.
AACGCAATGTGATGTCTCTCCAATGGGACCGAACCTATTTGTATATACAAAAATTGCAAGATTGATAAAGTAACAATGATAACTGCGAGTAAATTATCTAGAAACAGATTGGAAAACATTCCGACTCCTTAATGAAGAAATAGACCCAAAAGATCACCTAAGAAACATGATCTAGAAAAATAACAACTGAACAAAAATGGAGCATAGTACAAAATGAAACTTGTGACATTGAGGGACTGCAGTCGTGTTGTTCTCCTTGGATCTTTCTAAAGCAATTTACAAGAGTTAAATGGATAAACATTTAAAAAAAAACAGAGAAGTATACACCAAATCCAAAAATGTCCAAATTGCACCTTATCAAACCGTTTTTAAGAAAATCAATTGCATTGATGTTCAAGATTGGAATTCAGATTTTTCTCTAAATCGAGAAGTGGTGGTTACTTTGGATAAAAAATTGAACATCAAAATTAATTTGTTCTCATGTATTTATTTATTTGTTTTGAAATTGTTATTAATAATTGTTTTTAAACGATTTCGAAAATGTTGTCAAAGTTCTCATTCACGACAATCAGGGAACCCAAAAAAGCGAAGAATATACATCACAGGAAATTCAAAAACACTGTCCAGTCACTGCAGTAAACATCCAAAAATGGAGAATGGAACAGATGACCTTAAGCAGTGCTGTCCTCCTAGATCTTTCCAAAGCAATTTACATGAGTCACAGCAACTGAATTGCTTTTTAATGTTAAATGAATAAAAATAAATAAAAATGATCAAAAAGTAGGTATATACTGAATCAAAAAATGTCAAAAATTCCATTGTATCAAAATGTTTTCAAGAAAAGCAAGTTGTAACTTTGGATAAATGATTTTGAAATTGTTATTAATAATTTTTTTTAAAAGATTTTGAAACATATTCGCAAAATAAAGAAACAATTAAATAAATTCTTGAGAAAAATGATTTTCAGAAAAAACAATCATTTATCCAAAAAAATCGATGTTGAAAATCAATATGAACTTTTCTTGTCGTCTATGATCCTCATTTCTTATTAACACCGGTACGATTATTAGGAAACCCAAAAAGTAAAAAATATGCATTACCGAAAATTTATAAAAAACTGCCCAATCACTGCAATAAACATCCAAACAAAAAGTGGAGAATGGAACAGATGACCCATTAAGCAGTGCTATCATGTTTCATTGATCTCCTTCAAGCAATTTACAACAGTCAAAGCAACTGGATGTTCTTTAATGTTAAATGAATAAAAAATTTCAAAAAAGAAAAGAATATGTTAAATCAAAATGCTCAAATTCGGTTGTATCAAAATATCTTTAAGAAAATCAATTGTTCAGGGTTGTAATTTTGAGTAAGTGATTATCAAAACGAATTGTTTCTCATGTCTTTATTTATTTATTTTTTTTTTTGAAATTGTTATTTATAATTATTATTTCTGACTATTTGAAAACATGTACTCAGAATTAAAGACCAAATACATACTTGGAGAATAGTTATTTACATTAGAGTGTGGAAGTAGGATTTTACGACGCGATAGCTTTGTTTGAAGAACGAGCCCGAAGAGCGAGTTCCTCATTAGCTGTAGCGCCGTAATATCACTTTACACACGATTTTTGTATAATATTTTTAACCGACGATCATCATTAAAAAGAAAAAAAGAAAAAATTATTTCTACTGATTTTAAGTAGGCCTGGCTGTTTAACCATTTTGACGTGCACCACATAATATGTGTCAGATCATTTTTTTAACTGACGTATAGATGGCGCCATCAATATCATCATTAATAAAAAAATTAAATGCGCCCTTGTTCTGTAGATTATCGTGTCAAGCATGGTGTAAAGTAAACTTTTTCAAATCAATTTATCGGATTTTATACTTAGTTTATTTTTAAAACGTTCCCAAATAGCAGATAAATCAGCCACTACTTTACCGCATAGTAGCCGTACTTTATCGCTTAGTAGCCGTACTTTACCGCTTTGTAGCCGTACTTTACCGCATTGTGGGTAAAAATGAAGTTTCAAGACAAGTATAAACAATTGAAAAATGTGCTTTACAGTTCAGGAGAAATTATTGTCAGAGAATAACAATCATTTATCAAAAAAAAATCAATGGTTAAAGTCAATATGAATTTTCTTTGACGTCGTTTTATGTTCCTCACAATTGCCAGGGAACCCAAAAGCAACAAATACTCAAATGAGTCAGAGGTGCCAAACCTTTTTCGCAAAATGTTTAATTAAGTAAATAAAAATTAATTTTACCGCATTCAAAGTTGTATTAAAAACTATAATTGAACAACTAGTAGTACTATTTTTTAATCCCTTCTTACCAATTAACTTTGTAACAAAAACTATGCAAATAACTTCCGTTCGAACGATCGAATGAACTTAAACATCTAGAACCAGTTCAAACTATGCACTCAATGCATAACAAAATGGCTATTGAGCAAACATCAAAGAATCAATAACAAATTCATTAAAGCGGAAACATCGATTTTTTGAATAAAATTAGAATTAAATATTTTATTAAGTGAAACAAAGCTAACGAACAAAATAATAGTGCGTGCAAATGCATTGTCAAGATGCGGAAATGTATTTTATAGCGCATTGTTCGTACCCATCGCCTTTAAATTCTAATTATAATTAACGTAGTCATAATTCGACTAAATCCCGTTTCCCTGTAGTAAAACGTATTAAAATTCCTAGAACAAACAATTTCCATCTGGAATTAAACCAGAAATCGTTGACTTTTACTACACAATGCAAATTATGTAAACGTTTTCGGAAAATCGCCTTTCAATGTATGTTTGACATTTTTTATTTTTTAACACATTAGAACGTTTATACAAATGTAATTAAATTTTCGAAGCGAACATGCAGGCCAAAACGCTTTCACAGTATATATTATATAACGGTAAAAATATGCAATCGTGTGCAACGCGTGAAATATTTGTGTCGGATTTAAAAACACACCTTATGAAACTTTAATGCTATTTGTTGAATTGTTATTGTTGTTTTCGGTTGGGAAAACCTCGACCGGGTAACAATCGATATGTCATTGAGTGGGGTTTTTATTATCTAAAGAATTTTCCTCTGCTACTTTGTACAACTATTTATCGCAGATCTAAACTAAGAAAGGATTTACACCACAATAAATTCATAATAAATACATATACTAGAGATATGATTAAATAAGTGTGCAGCAACATAAAACATTTTACTTGAGAAAAAATAAATAAATGTCTAACATCCTGAAATGAAAATGCAATTTTTAACAACGGATCCAGGTACCTGGTTGTTCAATACCATCGCAAGCTCGCCTCTCTTTACACGTTTTAAGACTAGAATTCCAACTTCAAATTTTGCTGGAAAAAGAGAAAAAACTAAAATTTTGGTTTAGAAAAAAATTGTTCAAATAAAAGTGATAAACAATAAAACTTTTTACCCATAATTTTTTTTGTATAATTGATATTGTTGAAGATACTGTTAAACAACTTGTGTAAATTAAATTACAAAAAACTGTTATTTGAATAAAAAGGTGGTTGGCTACCAGTGGAAAAAGGGGTGTTAAATTTTCGGTTAAGAAACCGTCGCATAATTAAACCTAAAAAGCTTCAAAACTTTTATCTAAAATTAAATAAAACTAAGATGTTCAAATTTAGGTCAAGTTCATGTTGAATAAGCGCCGCATTATATTGCAAATAATTTGCAATAATTAAAAACTAATGGTAGATCATAAATCAATTAAACTGCAGTAGAAAGTGGTATCTCTAATGATATTAAACTTCATTTTCGTAATGCCTAAATGATTACAATTTATGTGCACATAGAAAAAAATGGAAATGACGAAAAGTAGTGATAAATGTAACTATTTGTTTGAAAAAAGAAAACTAAAATTAAACAAGAAACAACTTTTTTTATTTGAAATGGCCTTTTCTAAAGCTCCACTTCCGGTTACAGATAATATTCATTATGTTCAAGTTCAATTAGGAAGCAGATGGATGGAAAAATTGAAATTATCTGGAAATCATTGTTCAACGCCATTTTATTCATTGTATTAGATAATTTTGAATTATTTAAAAGTAAAAGTTTCAGTTGTTTAAAATAATTCGATCCCTTGAGAATAACGCTACTAGAAGTGACATTTGTTTGTGATGCGAATAAGCAGAATTGCATTTATGTAGGTCGATTCAATTTTCTTTCTTTGTCGCTCATCTAAATCTGAAAATGTTCTATCTTCCTGTTAATGTTGAAGTAATTCAGACACCACTACTTATAAATAACTCCACATCTTATAAATAAGTTTATGTATGTATAAACAAGGTATCAAGAAAACCGCCGGTCAGATTTTTATAAAACTTTGCATATGGATCTTTTATATAATAGTGCAGATTTTGGACAGCATCCATCAAGCCCAAACCGCCGTTAACCTACATAAATCTTGGAATATTGACAATAATTTTAACAATACCACTACCAATGTTAATTATTCCAAAAAAGTTATGAAAGAAAAGTTGTTGAAAAATTTTGTTGTTTATAACTTTTGTGTGCGCGCGCGATACTTCGTTGTGTCCCGACGTAGGAATGGTAGTAGGTAGCAGGAAGCGTTCGAATTAATGGCTTACTGAAATTTATAATTGAATTTCCAAATTGCTTCGTGGTGCACTTTTTCTTCTCAAACGTTGATTTATTTCTTCAACAATTTTTTTCTACCAAAATTATTATGTTGCGAATTGCGACGCTAACTATTTTAGTTTTCAAACAAAATGTTTTATATCGCTGTACACTTTTGATATTCCTTTACATGTTCATTAGTATAACAACGACGTGGAGTTCTGCACGAAACACTTGTTTTAATTTAATTTTATCTAAGAAAAGCATTTAAAGAATTAAAACTATCTGAATAAGATTTTGCGTTTTAATTGAAAAATAGTAACACTCTTTATGGTTTTTAATGGCCGTTTATTATGTTGGATTTTCATACAAAAGTAAGTATAAATGTACAGAGTGAGCCAATAAGAATGGACGCCGGCTACATCCCGGAAATGGTTTATTGTACACAATTGGAACAAAATTATTACAAGAAACGAGATAATAAAATAAGCTTTGAAAAATATTTTGAATTCTTTAAAACGGCTGATTAGACTTGTTCCCCTTTTTGCATATTTAGGAAGTATTCAAAATATTTTTAATAACGTTCTGAAACATTTTCCGAATATTTCACGTCTTTAACATTTTGTGGTTTTTGGAAGAAACCCAAACATTTTTTTTTATTTTAGAAGCCGATTATTCGAGATTGCAAAAATTTAACGCTTGAAATAGTATTTTATGTTAAAAGGGCGAAAAGCTGAGTCCGGCAAAAGCAAAGAGTCCGAAATTTGTTTCGTCTGTGCATCATAGATTATTTTTTATTGTATAAAATCAAAAAAAAAAGTCCAAGAATAATGTTAATTAAAATTAATCAAGTTGCCATGATAATTCCATTGCAATGGGGACGCCTTGAAATTTTTTTATATAGTTTTATTTATTGTCACCATATTGGTGTTGTTTAATCTTTGGCTCTTCTTGTTAATTAGTTAATGTTTCAAATAATATTTACAAATTTAGTTATTTTAATAATTTTTGTCGGCCGAAAAATATTTTTCGGTCTAGGACGAAAAATACGTTGCTTTAGCTCCCACAATGTTTAATGAAAAGATCAGGTTTTCGTCCAGAGATTCAAACCGTGAAAGGGTTGTTAATGATATAATCGAATAAATAGTTATTTATGTATCAAGGCACTAAAGTTTGATTTTTCATGACGAATGTGCTTTAGTTGCAAAGGCGATAGCCGAGGCAAATAAAATAAGTGAGTATTTTTTTCCGAAATCCCAAAATTTGAACAAAGTCTGACAATTTTATAACGTTCGCATGCGCGATTCTAAAATTTACATACATTTTACACTTCTCTGTGAACTTAAAAATCGTCGAATAATGAATTACTTTACTGCTGATTTTGTTGTGCTTTAGTGACAATTTCGGAAAAAAGAGTCCAGGTGATTTCATGTCGGGATGTCATACACTTTCTCCTGAATCGAGTGGTTTTAAAAGTAAGAAATCTAGAACTTGTTCTGCACAAGAAATTAATACGTTCTGATTCAAAATATTTATTAAGGTAAGGTAATCATGCATTGTTTCTACAAAATTAATATTTGGTACAAATTATTTTAGGTTAATTTGATTTCTGGTGCTTGCCGCAACCACGAATTGAAAGATTTGACAGTAAATAATGTCAAAGATTCTGCAAACATACTTCTTAATACCACAAAGAGATAGATATCACGTTAGCTTCATATTTCTGGAGTTTTTTTATAAACTTTCGGAAAAATATATGAACCTTCGTCCACTGAATATGGATCAAATTAATTCAAGAGTTTTTATTAAGTATCCGAACGGAAGAAGCAAGTTATGGAGATTAATAAATTTAGTAAATTTCCTATGGAACTAGTTCAGTATTTAAATCTGCCTTTTTCTCAAGAATATATCGGACATTGCTTTCCAAAGCTTAAACTGCGTTATTAGTTCAACCAAAACTCAACGGAGGAAAGATATATTTACCAATTAAATATCAAAACCAAAGCATACGTTTCGACTTTATACCACAAATCTAAGTTAAATCCATTATCATTTCAATCAATAAACAATATTTTTGCAACTTACCGCATTCCTCCAAATTAAAAAAATCAAATTCTTACCTGTAACAAAAAAAATACATTTTAGTCACAAAAAAACAAAATTGCATCGTAATACTTAGATATGAACAATAATTTTTAATGAAAGGAGGACGTAATCATTTTATTGTTATAACCCCCGAATTCTTATGGACACTCAGCATCTTCGAATCAAATTAAAATTTAAAAAAATTATATTTATTCTACTAGAGTATGTTGTGCATACGAGTTCGGGGCAACATTTTGAATTCTCATATTTATTTACACTATACTGTACCAATATTTATTCAAATTTAATTAACATAAAAATTTCTTGTATGAATATAGGATCCATAATTAAATATTGGTTATTTATATATATATATAAATTATTTACGTTTTAAGCAGTCCAATATTAGTTATTTATTTATTATTTATTGACTATAGTTTCAACTCAAAAATTATTGTGAGTCATCTTCAGAATACAAAAATATTTTTTATATTTTTTATATATAAAAAAAGTTCGACAAGCATTACAAACATACTGTTACAACAGCTTCATTCAAATCTGATCCTGTTATGTTTTAACGAAAATAATAAAAAACGTTAGTTTTCAAATGTTATGCCTAAATCAACAAAATTTTGCTTTTTTCTTAAATAATCTATCATCCATATCAACAAAGTCATTATTTCTGTTACACACTCTATAGTTGTAAAAAAACCCAGCAGTTTCGTAATTTTCATTTGTACGAAATTATCAACTTATTCAATATTTTTAAATATTTCAAATTATGCAGTGTGGCTGCTTAAGTTTTGAACCATGCAGAACATTTATTAAGAATAACTTTTTTTCAAAAAAAAACACAATCAAAAAGTGTATAAAGAACACGGACAAATAGTATAAAATGCCAACAGTTAACTGTAACGACTGAGAATGTTTAATGAATGTTTGTTGACATTTCTTAGTTTATACACAATAAAAAAGTTGCAACTTAAGTAGACACAGAGAAATGGAGGTTATGTGAAAATGGAGAATATAATAATAGCCTTTGAGTTTCGTTTTAAGGTACGGAATTAGCAAAAGCCCTTAAAAGAAACTTTTACATTATATGGGTTTTTTTTTTATTAATATACTGGCCCACTGGAAACATTGTATTTAGCAAAACATCAGATCACAATAATTAAATACGTCAGAACATCCTGCAGTGATCACGATGTCGTGGCAATGTATGAATTTGTAACTATGTGTATTGTATAGTATTAGGATAAACTTGTGTAGTGTATAGTATGAGGATAAATCAATATGATGTGTATGTGCTAAAACAAAGTGAAAGTGATTGGGGAAGAGTCGGTTTTGAACAGTGAACGATGATAGGTGTAAAGTTAAAATGGTACATCCCACAATGAATGTGTTAAAATTGTTGTTAACCTTTAAAAATATGGTTTTATAATTGTATATAAAAAGTTTTATTAAGCTGTAGCGTTCCAAAATAATCGCTACCTGATATTTAAATAAAGCGCGCATTTCCCCCGCTAGTTTACATTCAATGCATCATGACTAGCATTTTTTCCGCGCAAGGAAGACTAAGAATGGCGACCGAGGTGAGAGGTACGCTGTTGTTAAGTACGTTTTACGTTTTTATCTGTTTCGTTTTAAGTAAAACAAAGTTTGAATTATTGGATTAGCTTTATAGCGAATCTATTTACTTTATTGGTGTGGTGTATGTTCCGTTTAAGAAGAAAAGTTTCATTCAGAAGAATAAACGTGCGTTCCAAAATTGACAAATATTCGTTATCTTTTTGTAGGTTTGGTTTCTACGTTGCTGTCGGCAAAAAATCGACTATCCACTTTGTTATTAATTTATGGGAAATTCGTTTATGAAATCTGTACGTCATCCTAAGTGGAGTAACCATCTGATTTCGTTTACATAACGATCAAGGTCATCCCAATTACCTGTTCAAGCTTCGACAAAATTGAACGTCCCTTATCTTAACACAACAAACTCCAAGTACGTGCTTATAATAATATTAACAATTCTTCAAACTTTCCGTGCATTGAAGTTGATTTTTGACAAAATAAGTCGGCCTAAACTGTTTGCAATTAAAGTGCAGTCGTGGTTATCTTTGTTTTATCGCATTAGTCTGTACGCAAAAATTAGCATTTGTTGTCGTACCTTAAATGCAGTAGTTGTACCTTACGTTATGAAGTAGTTATTCGTTTTGCGACTACATTATATTTACCATTTTGAGTTACCGGTTAAGCGGCGAATTTACAATTCAATATCTTTAATAAGTTATTTTAGCTTAGTAACGTTTTTAACGCTTGTAAAGGATCCTTGCGTTATACGTTCATAGTTTAAGTTCATTGAAAGAAATTTAATCTTTCATTTGACACCGTAGTTTATAAGTCAATTCATTACTAGAGTAGACGAATGTCAATGTGTTTTGTTTATTATTTAATGCTGAATTTTATTTGATTATTAGATTTATACTTTTGGTTGAAATTTGTTTTTATTTCCATAAAGGATTTGCTTGTTTCCCTTAATAAATAAGCTGGCGCCCATTATTCGTTATTATTTACGATTTTAGTTGAGAAGCATCTCTATAAAGGTAAGCAACAAAACATAAACCAAAAAGCAAACATTCCCATGTCCCCTTAGAGTCTCTGTAGCATTTATCTGAGCTTTAGCCGGTGCAATTTAAATGTGTTCTTAGTTTAAAGAGCTTTTGGTCATTACAAATCCAGCTATATATCTTAAGCCTGCGCATCCTAATCAGCCTGTGAATTGTAGTCAGCTCGCACATCGACAATAATAAATAAAGTGCACCACAAAGTAATTAATAAATGAAGGACTAAAATAAATATGAAGAGTATGGAAAGTAAGCGTCAATGTTATTGATAAATTAAATGAACACGAACATTTGTTCAAAGTTGCACCGATTACTCATCAGAAAATTTAAATATTGCGTAAGTAATGGAAAATTTTGTATTAAAAAAAGATTGTAGCGTAAATATACAAGGTGTAAGCGAAATAAGTACATTAATTTTAACCGATGGTAGAATTCATCAAATCAAACACCTTTTTTATGTACTATTCCGAAATCGCCTTGTTTAGAATCATTTATTTTCTTTAACCAACGGTAACCGTTGCATAAGATAATCTTGTTAACTAGGTAACTTTGCTTCCAGCGGCGTGTAAGGAAATTGTGTAAGATTTTAAAATAATTTTAACTCACAAACTAAAACGTTAAGAAAATTATTAAGAAAAGTTGTTGGTCTCGATGAGTTTTACTACCTGTTAAAATTAATAAACTTATTTCGCTTACACGTTTAAGTTGCTTTTAAACGTGCACGTTGCGTTATTTAAAAATCATTTAAATTTACTAAAAAAAGAACATTTTAAAGAAGTTAACCTTCTAAACTCCCGTCGGATATAAATTATGGTGAAATAATAGAAAACGGTTAGAGAAATAAGTAGAAGAAAAGTAGTTAATACCGGATTAGCAAATGGGTTTTAAGGGAGGAAGAGGAATAGTAAACAATATATAGGGTAGGAACTACCAACGAATTATTCTGTAGCATTAAAAGGACAAATAATATTAAAGATCTTACGTGATATCGAGATTATTTGAGACCAGATTTAAAAAAATTTTTAGATTGCAGTGGGTGCTCCAGAAACACGTACCATATCAAAGTTTGGTCAGTTTAAATAAAACACCTTGTAATTTTTTTTGTTTCTGAATTGTACGTTAAAAAATCATATGTTCTTTAACATGTCCCCTAACTTTCAACATCTTTTTTGTAATATGTACTATTATGTTATAATGTAACGGGTGTTTATAATACTACCGCATAACACTAACGACTTAAAAAAACTTGTTTAACTTAAATGGAACACTCTGTATTTCTATAGCCTGTTGGAAGGTGGAGCTAATTACCTTCTAATCGGTATTAGGGTTAGTAACCCCTAACTCAGATAGTTAGATATTGAAAAATTTGCTAGTTTAACAATTTGCGATACTGAAATCTAAGTTATCTGTGTGATATCCGTAAAATGAAAATTTTTAATGCATTCAGTTTTAAATATTAACTTTAAAAAATTTTTTTTTAGAACAAAATAACTATAAATGGGCTTATGACATATCCCGGGTTCTAAGAGTCAGTCGAATCACGCCCACCGGTAACAAACAACCATTATGTTGCTACAGCAAAACTCGATCACATTGACAACTTTGTAAAAAAAATTCTAAAAAAACAGTTTTAGAAATTAACGTACCACTATTAGAGCGATTGTACAGTGAGCGGCATAAGTAACGAGAGCAACCCACACAATTTTTTTTTAATCTGGAGAAGAGGCTTGTGCTACTTCGATTGAAATGAAATGTAATTGTCTATTTGAAGGTGTGGTACTTAAATAAATAAGTTAATTAGTAAGCCTTGCAATATGTTAAGAAACAAAATCGCAGCAGACGGTGATTTGGTTGATAGTTAAAAAAAAATCTACGAAGAAATTTAAATTGCATTAATAATAAGTATAAAACACAATACCCCTCCCGATTAAAAAAATTGAGGAAGTAGCTACCCCTACAAAGAAGTTCACGGCAGGGTTGTCTTAGTTGACATGTTAAAGTTTGTCGATGTTTACAGTGTGATCGATTTTCGATGTAACGCCGAGAGTATTGATGCTATTTTATTTAACTACCAAATCTTAAGCTTCTTAAACTATTGTAGCTTGATTGTTAATATATCGAAGACAATGTACAAACTTTTTAGATCAAAATATTCTTTATTAACGTAGTTAATTATACAGCGTCATCTCCAAAGTCCGCACGGGAAACTTATTTATTATGGGTTTTTCGATAAAAAGTTATTTTTCATGAAAGTTTGTGCATCACCTAAAACTAAAAATGCACCAACAAAATGTGGCGTAAGACGCGTAATATACGAGGTGTACTCAAAAATTTGATTTTGAGTCAAGAGTAAAGTGCCCTTATTTCAGTAAATATGCAAAAATTTTGTTTGACAAAGTTGTTCATCATTAAAAACTACGTCAAGATTTAAAGTCATGACCATCTAGGAGAAATTTGAATTTTTTCCAATTTCTTTAAAATGGTGGCTCTAAGAAAAAAGATTTGCTTTCAATGATAATTAAACGATATCTTGTATACAACAGTTTATTTCAAAGAGCTTGTAATTTACAAATTGCCCAATTATTGTGCTAATTATGGTCAATTTTTTTATTCATTAGAAAAAACTTCAACATTTTTGGTGCAAAGTTCTTTTGATATTTTGTTGACACCAAAAATTGCTCAAAACAAGTCAGTATCTTAATAAGAATATCATTTTCAATAATATTGAGGTACTAAACATCAAAATTAAATTACATCTCAGTATGAGTCCATCCCGCAACAGGCAAAGTTCGGTTGTTATTGGAAATTGAAAAAAATTAAAATTTCTCCTAGATGGCCATGACTTCAAATCATGATGTTTTTTTTAATGAAGAAAAACTTCTTCAAATAAATTTTTTTGATATTTACTGAAATAAGGGCTCTTTACTTTTGACTCAAAATCAAATTTTCGAATGCACCTCGTACATTACGCGTGTTTCGCTACATTTTGTTAGTGCATTTTTAGCTTTAGAAGATGCACAAACTTTTATAAAGAATAACTTTTTATCGAAAAACCCATAATAAAGAAGTTACCCATTTAGTGCGGACTTTGAGGATGACACTGTATGTAAAAAACAATAGTTATTTGTATAGTTCTCAACTAATTGTCTGTTTTCTAATAAAAATATAGTGCCCGAAGAGGCATTAGTCTTACAATGCGAAACGTCGCTGAAATAGAGTATTTTCTTTTTAATCGCCTTCCTATAAGAAGGGCCGTGGGCAACTACGGCAAAAAAACAAAAAAAACAACAGAATTAAAAACAAATAGAGGCAACAGAAAACACCAAAAACTGCACCAAAAACTTTACTCGGAACGTGTTTCAACAGCTAAGCTGTTATCATCAGCGATACCGATATTAAAAATAAAAACAACGGGAAGCTTATATACTATCTGCTTATCACGCATCGTTAACTTAATTGATTCTTAGATAAGCTTAAATAATTCCGAAAATCCTAATGGTCCGTTATCATCATAATTCATAAGCAAATTTCTGTTTTTAAAATTTCTAAACTTTCATAAGAATCAAGTTCGTTTTATTATCTACCCTCTTAATTAATTCAATGTCGCCTACTCTATGGCCATTTTCAAGCATATGCATGGCAACACTGGACCTATCTGTGCGTGATATTTGACATGAGCTACGTGCTCTTTAAAACGAGTTTTAATAGGTCTCTTGGTTTGCCCTTATATACTTGGTTACAGTCTTTACAATTAATTTTATATATTCCCGATTTATCACCATTTCTATTGGGTCTTTTGGATTGCCTAAAAGATTTTGCAAGTTGTTATTACTAGAAGTCACTGTTTGATAATTAAATTTTGAAAATATTTTTGAAGACCTTTTGTGTATGTGGGATAATTTGGTAATTTGACATATTTCTTATCTATTTGCTATTACTAGTTCCTAACGTTGTAATGTTTCTAATGTTTAACTTATGTTTATGTTTTCTAATTATGTTTGTGACAATTGATTCTTGAAAACCATTGTATGATGCAATCTGTAATATTTCGCAGTTCTTTATCAAAGTTTTGTTTTGACAATGGGAAATGTAATAATCGGTGAATCAAGTTGAAAGATGCAAGTTTATGTTGCATACTATGGTTGGAATCATTTGTTATAAACCTCATAGTGTTAGTGGTTTATAACAATGATTCCAACCATAGTATGCATATTGATCATCTTAACATATTCATATATCAACAAAACCAGTGAAAACTGAAAAGAACTATACATAAAAGTAACATAATCTGTTACATAATCATATAACTTAAACTTTAACAAAATGATTACTTCCACATGCAATATCTTTCAAATAAAAAATTTGATTGAAATAATTTTATACAAATTATACAACCAAAATTAAGTCTTCTTAATATCACAGATAATCAATGTTAGCTCTATTGGTTAATGAACACGTGTAAAAGGTAGATAATAAACAGCGATTCTTTTAATTTAAAAACAATGTATATATGATGATAACCATTAATTTCAATAATCTATGAGTAAAAAGTCCGTTGTATTATTTATCATATATCGTGCTCATAAAAATTTTTTTTTTACTATAACTGAGTTGTTTTCCTTTCCTTTGAACAAATAGAGGAGACCATTTCATTTAAAAAAACTATTATAACCAAACTAAATAATTATTTTGGAACGTCTCATTTTGTTTAGTTTTTTGGTTAACTTTAATTGCACGTATTATTATTAAAGTTCACCATAGAATTATAGAAACCATAGAACTGAGAGAAATTAGAAAAACTCGATAAAAAAATTTTTTACAGTTTTCACTGTAATTAATAATAAAAATTTACAATTTTAAAATATACTATTCTTTAGAAAATTTACTATGACTTTTTTCTCTAGAACTTATACAGAAAAAAGATACAAAGAAATAAACAATAAAATTGTTAATAAATTGTTTTTAAGTTTTGAAGCGGCCTCTACTTTTGGACAAAACTATTTTTCCCATTTTTACGTTCGGTTTGCACAATTTTTTGCGGGTAGGCGAACAGTCTCTGAAAAAGTGCCAGACTGACTAGACTAGACACATAGTGGAATACACGAAACTGTAAAATATAAAAACGAAATTTAAATTTTTTTTCAAAATTTTGATGTTATAGTGTTCCTGTTTAATTATGTTCGACTATACAACATAATCGTTTTCACGGAAGTATCGATTGGATAGAACCAATTTTTATAAAAACTGGCACAATTGATAGGTTTTAAAATGAAATCCAATCCATTACTCTATTCATTAAGTATTCTGAATTTTTCACTGCAAATACACTGTAAAATAAAATGAAAAAAGAACTCCGAATAAAATTAGTAGCCACTTATGAAATCGTTACTTTTAATAAAACTATTAGTAAAGCAATTTCACGCCTTTCGTGTTATAGCATGTAAAAGTTGAATAAGTTACGTACCATATTAACACAAAGTAACAAATCAAAATGTCATTCACATTTCTGCTCCAACTGCAAAAAAAATAAAAATTTAAATCTGTATAATTTAAGGAAGAGCACTAGCATCAAAGTGATAGACAAAGCTTACAAATTGGAAATAAATACTGAAAACGCGATTGTGCTGCGTAAGCGCTAGAGCGAAACGAAAAAGATAATAACAATAGAAGCTGCATAAAAAAAGGAAAACTGTTGAGTTTGAAAATCGCATAATCAAAAGCACGAACATAATACGTAAAATAAAGCATTACACTAAAAACTGGTGCATGTTATATGGAAAAACGCTAAAATTTTCTCTTTGTCTTTACTGATAAAAAATCCCACTACTCAAAGCGAATCCTTTCACTGTATGGATAAATAAGGACAAATTACGCTATTACGACTTTTTCGTAGGCAATACAATTTCGCTATTGAATTATTTATAAACATCAACGCAATCTCGCACCTTATTTCGAGACTTCTTCCATCTTAATCACAATTAATGTACATCAATAAATAAGACTGTTAATGCAAGTATTATCTGTCACTTTAATTACACTCACTTAGCACTAATTATTTTCGATTTTTTCTCTAATCGTGCGTTGATTTAATTTTGAGTAGCTGATAAGATACGGATATTTTCTCATCCGTATTCAACATTTAATTAAATGCATTTTTAAAGACGACATTAAACTTTTATTTTTCTTCTTAAGTTCCGCATTTCTCAAATATAAAAGTTTGAATTCTCGGTTTATTTGATTGTGGACCAGTAGCGTAGAATTAATTTAACAGTTTTTAACGTTCAATTACAAAACCACTTTGGTATAATTCTCATTAATATGTAATACTCGAATAAGTTTAGAAAATTTACATAATTATCAACCGAATATTTTATTCATTGATTGGATAAATTTTCGATATTATCTTGAGACGTTCTTTCATATTCTTAAATTTTAATCAGATCCTCATATAAAAAATTTATAAAGTCCTGGTAATAACTAAGGATTAAATCGAGTCTAAAATAAATTCATTGAAGGTATGCGTCACATCACTCGAAATAGTTATTTATGTAACAAGGACAAAAAGTGCACTTTTATGTACGAGACTGAATTTGCTGGCCGAGGCGTTAGCCGAGGCAAGCAAACAGGCGAGGTTATTAAAAAGCACTTTTTTCCGAGGTACATATTAATTTTTCCGTTGACCTTAAATTAATTAATTTTCTATTTATTACCGTTTACTGAAAACAAAATGTTTAGTAATTTTAAACAAAAATTTTACGTTTGTTCTGATTTTACTGTACCTAATGTTCACTTCACCGTTCAGTATTGTAACATTTGTGTCAAAATTTATTAAAGGAAATAAAAGCTTTCCGCGTTCGAATATTGTACCGATAAAGCATTTGTTTACAACAATCACATAATTTTTATAAGAGCACTTGATTATGATAGGTAATAGGTAAAACATGTACTTTTTTATAATTTATTAAAATAATAAAAATTACATTTAGGTAGTGTTATTTTGAAGTATATTTAAAAATGTAGTTATAGTTGGAAGCCTACCCTCAAAATTAATGCATTTCTTTAATTGTTTATGATCAAAGATGTAATGAAGTTTCTCCTATTAAACACATTAAAGTCGATTCTTACTAATTGGACATATAATAGTTATAAGACTGAGTTTGTACCGTGGTCAGACTTATAATCATTTTATATTCAATAAAAATATTGCCTGACCGTAAGAAAGTATGCAAACGTAGTTTTTGATTCACTCCGAAAATGTTTCAAAAATGTAATAATCTTCTTTCAGCTTATTGAAAACTGTGAAATTCACCTTGTTTTTGTGTACGAATAAATCTTGAACCCAGTAATGTTGATGGCTTATATGATTCTATTTTTGTTTTTCCTGCGACAGAATCAATATTCAAATGATTTTTCACAAGTAATTACTGTTCTTGTGTTTTCCATTAGCATTATTACTTATTTACATCAATCAAATACAGTAATAGAAAGGTACCCATAATTAACTCACTTCTACTGTAAGTTTTTGTATTTTATGATCGTGAAAATTTTGTATCGGAACTCCGCTTCTGTATCAAAATGTTACCTAATAAAATTGTCTAAAGCAATCTCAAGTCGTATGAATTCTGTCTTACCTTATAAATGAATAACTTTAAAGAAGTTAAAGTGTTACATATTGAAAACAATGTATCGAGTATTGTGAGATTACAACCAGGCTCTTCTATATGCTTCGCACATTGTAGAAACTATAAACAATTTATTAATATCATTTCAAAGCACTTAAAATCATTTACTTGTAATTTGAACAACAAATTGTTTTGTTCAAAGTTGTGTGGGATTGAGAAATTGAGGTTATAAATGGAAGTAAACAAACAATATTCTGCAGTATCTAAAATGTTTCAGTATGTACCTAAAGTACTGTAATATCCTATGTAGTCACTAAATTCATCCTTTCTTAAAAATGGGTTTTCATACTGGTTACTTCGACTTCATTTAATTTGACATAAAATAATAATTGACATTGACAGATGTTTGCGGACGAAAAGTGTTTGCGGACGAAAAGTATTACATTTAAAAAAGTGTTACTTTATGATTATTCAGGGAGTACGTAAAACTCAATTTTATAATGAGGTCGACGGAAAATTAAATTATCGAGATACACTCGGCTCTTAATTGAAGGAGTGGAGTCTAGATTGCAGAAAAATTGTGGTTGTTCGTAAGGTATTTCATTAGAATGTAGACCCTTTCTGAAACCGTCGGAAAATTTAGTGTCTGTATCCAACACTTGAGAAATAGTAAGAACTAGGCTTTAAAGAAGAACCATATTCCGAAATTTGTTTAAAAACGGTAACCATAGTGCCAACGTTCCCCGAAGCCTCCTGTTCTGCACGGATAGTTGTAACTCGCGATACACTTGAGCCGAAGGCCGGTTTTGAGGGTTCAAATCAAGAACCACCAACCTCAAGGAATTGCTGAAAACGTGTTATATGCTCCTATTTTTGGATAATGCCGCACAGCTTTTGTTCACGTGATAATGTAAATATTTATCTTTTGATAAAATTATTTATACTGAAATCCATATACATCGGATATACAAAGTATAATTTTTAAAGTGACAATAATTCTGAATGATTCCATATTTTTTAAATTAGGAACACGTTCGTAATTTAGCTTTAGCTTGATTTGATATTAACTTCTTTTCTCCTTCAGTCACGAACTTAATAAATAAGGACCGCTAACAATCAATCAAATTTAATTTAATTTTGGAATGTGACAGGGAATAAAAACAAAGGAAGATAATTTTGGAGATACATAAGCGATTTTAAAATGGAAGGGCTGGTAAAAACCTGGATGGAGGAGTGGAAAGACTAAATGCCTGAAGAATTTACATGGGGCATACAGTTTGCGGAAAAAATAGAGAAGAAAGGAAGAGCAAAGGGGGAATAATAACAAGGTGAGAAAAGAATGAAAAAAAGGAAAATAGGGGAAAGAGAAAAAATAATAGGGTTCATGAAAACGAATAGAAGAAGAAGAAGAAAGAAATGAAAAGACTAAAGAAAAATAGATAAAGTAATCAAAGAAAAGGGGAAGAAAACTAATACTAGGAGAGGATTTCAATGCAAGGATAGCAAAGAAAGCAGGTAAATGGAAGGGTAAAAAAAGAATATCAACGGATAAAATAATTAATGGGAAAGGAAGAAAATTGATAGAATTTTGTGAGGAAAAGGGATGGGGCAGTAATAAACGGAAACATAGAGGATGGAGGAACATAGAAAATTGGTAAAAGTAAAGATTTGAGCATTAAAGTTACAGGAGAGGGAGAAGAAAATGTGGAAGAAGAAAGAAAAACGTGAATAAAAAAAAGTATGAACGAAAGAAAGTATAGAGAGGTACAAGAAAAAGAAAAAAACAAAGCTCAGAGGGAGGAATTGAAAAGGAATCAAATTGAGGAAGCAACAGAAAAGAGAAAGTATAGAATGAGAACAAAAGAAGACTTGTTTCTTTAAAAACAACTTTACAGGGTTACATTATTGCTTTAACACAATTATTATATGAATTAAAACGTCTTCTGAACCAAACGTTTGCAGAAAAAACAGAGAAGAAGGGAAGAGCAAAGGGAATAATAACAAGGTGAGAAAAATGGAAACAAAATAGGGGAAAGAGAAAAAATAATAAGGTTCATGAAAACGAATAGAAGAAGAAGAAGAAAGAAATGAAAACAACTAAAGAAAAAATAGATAAAGTAATCAAAGAAAAGGGGAAGAAAACTAATATTAGGAGAGAATTTCAATGCAAGGATAACAAAGAAAGCAGGTAAATGGAAGGGTAAAAAAAGAGTATCAACGGATAAAATAATAAATGGGAAAGGAAGAAAATTGATAAAATTTTGTGAGGAAAAGGGATGGGCAGTAATAAACAGAAACATAGAGGATGGAGGAAAAGGGAAACACACGTTTATTGGATAAAGAAGAGAGTCGGTATTAGACTATATAATTACAAATGAAAGAAGTATGGAAAACATGGAAAATTGGTAAAAGTGAAGATTGTGAGCATCAAAGTTACAGGAGAGGGAGAAGAAAATGTGGAACAAGAAAAAGAAACATGAATAACAAAAGTATGAACGAAAGAAAGTATAGAGAGGTACAAGAAAAAGTTAGAAATAAAACAAAGCTCAGAGGAAGGAATTGAAAAGGAATCAAATTGAGGAAGCAACAGAAAAGAGAAAGTATAGAATGAGAACAAAAGAAGACTTGTTTCTTAAAAACAACCTTTACAGGGTTATATGACTGCTTTAACACAATTATTATATGAATTCAAACGTCTTCTGAAAAAAGTAGTAAACCCCAATCAAGGGACAATTAGCAATTTTATTTTCAGAGATTTCACAATATACGGTATACCATATGAAAACTCCAGAAATGAAACCTTAGCACATAAAAATTCACATCCCTAGTGCATACTTCTCTTAACAAGCTTTTTAGGGACCATATAGTTCGTCTACATTTGAGTTATCCTTCGCACCGCCTTCTTCTTTCGCCTTTCGACGCCTAGTGTTTTCGATCTTTCTTTCTCCTTTCCTTCGTTGATGTTTGAAACTTCACGGCGTCGACTATTTGACATTCCTCGGTAGTCATGAAACAAACACAAATATCGCAATAGAACGCGGAAATAGGTTGTACGTTGCATGCCCTTCGTCGGTTCTTTCATGCAAATTTTCAGTTTGTAAACTTTCCTTCAGTAAAAGATCGTTTTCAATTTCAGGCATCTCTTCATCCATCATTTCCCTAATTTTGCAAAAGTGATCAGGGAGTGTCTACCCATTCCATACGTGATGGGAATTCTTAAGAGCAATAATGAAATTTGGGATACAAAATACGTTTCAGACGTTGATGATCTTCGTTCTAGTAGTGAGCGATGATTTTACCGAGGTATTTCAAATCGCAATGTTGTCCTAACTCGTTAGTTTTTCCTGGTGTCTGTGATAGTTGCACCTATTGCAATACATACGTTCCGATTCGATCATTTTCTTTTCCTCCACCAATCGCATGTTTTCTCATAAAATTTTAACTGTCATTTGGAAACTCTGACCTAAACCATCCATCATCTGGTTATGAGCCTTTCCTCTGATGTAATTTAAGAAGGACATAGTTATAGGACGAAGCAGTGCATAAGATTGGTTGCTCCCCTTACAAGGTTTCCTGTCTTGCTCCTTACCGGCAACACTGTTCTGGTTCTCGTTCATCTCTCCAGAATCAGCCTGATTTTGCCCGACTCTTTATTCTCATCATCCTCGGTGTTTCCAGAGTCGTCACTTACATTCTTGTTAGAGTCATTAAAAATATTATCCTTTTGTGGCGTTTTAGAAGAATCACTAAGCTTAGCAGTTTTATTATTATGTTTTCCTTGAATTTTACTACTCTTAGAGGGGATTTTCTATATTTGCCATTATTACTGTAAGGTTCAGGTCGCCTGAAATCGCGACCACAATTAAACCAAAATTAATTTAATTATTATATGCTAGAGTTGTAAGCAACGAGAGTAACGACGGAGGAACATTATTTGCTTAGGGTTGGTTTGGGAACAGATTAGTTAGAGGTCGAACTAATTGTTGAGGAGCCGACAGTATTCACTATTTGCGCTCCCTTGCCAAAGACTCACTTTGCCGCCTTCAAAGATCTGCTGAGTAAAACCGCCCAGTGTTTGAGGTGGAACAATGCACGGAAAAATGAAAAATCTCGACCCAAAGGACTACCACCAAGTGGTGACAAATTATACTACAACGTAGGAACAATTTCAACAAAGTTTAAGCTCGACAAAATAGATGTAGCCTTGTACACGACATATTTGAAGCTTCCAAAGCTGGAAAACAACATCGAACAAAAGATTAAATGCCAAGAGTCAAATGCAGTTTATTGCATAAACGGGGAGGGGATTACCCGATTTGAAATGTCGAAATACAGAAGAATCTTAGTGTTTCAACACGCCTCGGAAAACCTCTGAGAATATGAGGATAAATCTTGATCCAGTTTTGGGAGTTCAAAAAGTATTATTCAAAAGTTATTGATAATGAATTTTAGAATTGAAAATTTTCTAACTATATTTTCTGTCTCCTTCAACAATTTGAAGCAAATTATGTTAAAAATCGATCAATCATTAGTGAATAAGTCTTCATAAAACCCACGCAATGGGGAAGGACAAACTTTTGAAAGGGTCCAACAGTTATGTGTTATCTACAAACCGCCTTTTCAAGAAAACTTTATGCATGAGAATAAAATAAAGTCAGAAAAGTTTAAGTATAACTAAATTTCTAAAAACCGGAAGTTGTCCAACGTTTGTTGTCTTTTAATATAAAATTTGTTAAGAAGCAGATATATTCCCTAAGGGATTTTCATTTACAGTATAACGAGTACCACTCGACGATTATTATCCACGGGTTCGCCGTAGCAACAGTAGTAATTTTAGTTTTTGATGATGACAAATTACAGCTAGCCTGCTTTCCAAAAACCACGTCGTCCATTTTAAAATGGCCCCAAGTTGCTGTAGCCTTGGGTACAGGCATACTTGAGAGTGCATCAAGACTAAAAGATTAGCGTTGAACAACAATGGGTGCAAGAAAAAAGCTTTGAAGACTACAAAATGCCTACAGATATAAACTTCTATACGGTTTCCGCATTTGATGGCGATGGTCGTAAAAGTTGGCCCCAAGTTATTGTGCTTATTTCACTAAAGTGGCAACCAAATTTACGAATTCATATTGGTATATTTAATTTTCAAATTGAAATTGTAGAAGTTTGACGGAATTTTTCAAAGATGGTTTTTATATTTTTGACATTTGAAATCAAATTTAGACCAGAACCTGATCTGGGAGTGCTTTAAGAGATGGCAAAAACCAAAATCAAGGTCTACGTCTATTAGGAGATAGCACGAGTCGGAGAATAATCATGGCGAGCTTGCTCATGGGGCATGGACAATTTAAACTCCATCTGAGGAGAAAGAGAGTCCTAAAAGAAAAGCCCATCTCTTACTAATTGTTGAAAATTAACTACTACAAAAAAATTAAACGTACAAACGTAGATGTTATAACTTTGCAACATTTCAGATACAAACAGAAGGAATAAAATTGGTGGGAGATAATTACAGCCACTTATTTTAACCCTTGGAAGGGTTTGTTAACTTTTTCTCCACACCGTTACTAAAACAATCTCATCACCCTCGGTCGTGGCTTGTACGTGTTGGTTATCATTAAACCAGATTGAAAATGAGTCATGACTTATTTCTCATCAGTACGAGAAACTGGAAACAAATAAATTGTATTCTTTGTTTACTGTATAAAAAGAGTAATTTTATTATTATTGTCATATTTCTACAAATGTCCCACAATATCCTATTGTTGTGTTGACTTGATCGAATCCTTATACAAAACCAACGTAAGGTTTGCAAACTCAAATGTAGAGATTTAGATACAATTAAATTCTAAAAATTAATAATTATAGAAAAAAACCACTTATAAACTATTAAAATTTTTTAAATATAATTAAAATCCAGAAAACCTCAGCAAAATTGAGATTCTAAAATATTTTGAATTTAACAGTTGGCATTACTACAGGGCTTCTAGAAATGATTGTCTCCTCAGGTGACCATTGGAAAATTTAAAAAATGTTGTTCGCCGTTTGTCGTTAATTTTGTTCATTTAATTGCCAACTTGATGAGACAATAATTTATAGAAACCCTCTATTACTTATGATTAGTAATACAAGTGCCAACTTAATATTTGAAGTGTAATAATGGACGTTCTTTTCTACAATTATTTGAAAATGACCTCAGTTTTCAAAGTAGCACAAAAATAATTAGGTTAATTCTTATGCTTTCGATTTTTTTCATAAATATAATTTTCATAATTTTTACTACAAAATTATTAGAGTGTGCTTTTATATTTAGTATTAAGTACATGATATAGTTTTTTTGTTCAATCTTGTAAAACAGCGAGATAGTGTAAGAACATCAAATTTTGTTACCCTGCATATATTACGTTAGGTATCAGTTTCTCTTTGAAATTGAGAATCCAAATAAAAAAATAACTTTAGTTGCAACAAGATATCCTTGCCTTCTGTGTACTTACAGAAGTAATGAGCCTTCATCTAACTATTACGTAAACACACTAAATCTAGTATAGGATGTTACCCATGTTATCAAAGTTTGCTACAGTTTTATTGTGTGTCTTTAATATTATAATATATTGTAATTTGCAGTAATATCACATTAGTTTAAATATGTGTACATCACAGACTATTAATTAGTAGAATAAACATTTTTCCTAAAAGCCTGCTTCAATGTAATTTATGCGATCAAACGCATTAATTACTATAAATACAATGCTTTCTTTGAGGAAGACAGAAACAAACACGATCTTAAGAACCGATTTGATAATACTTGTTTTTTTATAAAAGCTTAGAATTGATAGTTGATTGGGGTTCCTTCAACAAGAAAGCTTTCCTTAGGATGATGTTAACCGTATTTTACTAAAAGAACTTAATTATTTTACATCTTGAAGAAGATAACACCTTTAGTTGCCGAAACGTCGACGATATGAAATAAAAGTTGTTCTTTTTTATATACTCACTCCTAAGAAAGGAACACTAATGAACTACAAATTAAAAGGAGTAATAATAATAAATCAAGAGACAAGATGTAGATCAAAAGTAGGGAAAAGGTTAGAGAATTTTGGACGGAGAAAGGACTAAAGCAGGGATGCCCGTTAAGTCCGTGTCTGTTCGCAATCTATTTAAGCGATTTAGAAGAGGAATTGGAAAACGTCAGGTGGGAGGGATCGTAATAGGGAGGAAAAAGGTATGGGTGTTGGCATATGCCGACGATATGGTCGCCTTAGCGAAAAACAAAGAAGAGATGAAAAAGATGATCAAAGTAATAAAAAGGTTCTTAGAAAAAAGAAAACTTCAAGTGAATGTACCGAAAACAAAATAATAGAATTTAAAAAGAGAAAAGAAGACGAAAGGAGGTGAAATGGTGGTGGGGAGAGGAAGAGATTGAGAGTGTGGACAAATACAGATATTTAGGGTATGTGATAAGATACGACAACAAGGATAGAGACCAAATAAAAGAACTCAGACAGAAGAGAAATAGAATAGTAGGAGAAGCATGGGGGCTAGGAGAAAGAACTTTCGGAAAAGATATAGAGAAAAAAGATGGGTTTTTGAGAGATTAATAAAAAGCGTTATGATGTATGGAGCAGAGATTTGGGGATGGAAGGAATGGGAGGAACTAGAGAAGATTCAGGAAAAATATTGGAAGTGGACATTGGGACTGAAAAGGAGACACCGGGATATATTGTGGAAGAAGAGATAAAACTAGAAAAGATAAGAATACAAACAGGAAAGAGAGCGATGAAGTATGAAGAAGGGATGGAAAACAGAAAGGAAAAAGAGATACTATATGAATGTTGGAAAGAGGTAGAAATGCAGAAAATTATACATGGACAGGAGGCAAGAAAGAAATATTATCAAAGAGGTGGTTACGCGAGAGAAGAAATAAAAGAGAATAAGAGGGGAGGGAAGAAGTTTAGTAGAGGAGATAATAAGACGGGATAAGAATACACAAGAACAGGAAAGAAGAACAAAAATAGAAAAAGGAAAATATATATAATGGAAAATAAACAAGGAAATATCGGGATGAGATAGAAGTGTGGGGGGGAGAGTGGGAGAATATCAAACATATAAAGGAAAAATGTGAAGAGCTGAGACCAGAGGAAATAGATTGGAAGAGGTTATTGAAAGAAAAGGGGAATGGGATACAATGGATGAAGAAGGTAGTGGAAAGAAGGAAAAGGATGGAACGGGAAGAAAGGAAAATAATGAAACACTCGGGAGGGGAAATAAGAGAGAACAGTTGGATAGGTTTAAGGAATTGTATTGAAATATAGAAAACGAATCCTTTGTTTAATTATATAAGAACAATAACATTTGATTTGATTTGATTTGATAATAAATCAAATAACTTAGAATTGATTAATGTTTGGGCATAATCGAAAGAGCCGTAAGAGACTTTTCACTAGTTTTTGCTTTGAAACAACTGTTTACATATATATTTACTAGGACGTTTTATGAAATTTGTCACAAGTCTTTACATTTTGACGCTATAATCAAACGACAGACGACGCAAATCCAGGTATTTATGTAACAAGCCCATAATCTACGGTTTTATGGACGAGCCACAAAATTATGGACGAGCGGCGTTACATTAAGTTTTCCATTATTTATAGTAATGTGAATTCTTCTCAGTTTTCTTGCTTCTACCATTACAAATGTTTTCTCTGTGTTTATTTTCTTGCTTTTTCTTCAAATGCGTGTTCCCATCACTAACTGCTCTTTGTAGTTTGTTACCATTAATCTGCCTGTCACCCCGTTACCCACAGTTGTTCTTTTTGGTACCGTGCTAAATGCTTTCAATAGGTCCAGAATGCATATACAGAACTCTTCATCATATGTTAAGGTTTTCTCTTTTGCTTGCTTCAGTCCACAGTTGCAACCTGCGTGCTTCTTCCTTTTCTGAATCCGTTTTAGGTTTATAATTTTTGTTTGCTATTTGCGTTCAGAACCGAGATTCCTCTATAATTTTTGCATCTTAAATGATTGCCACTTTCCAATCTTCGAGAATTTTATTTTCCTTCCAGGTTCGTTGTATTATCCTGTGCAGGTAGTAAATCCCAGCGTCTCCCATGTACTTCCAGATTTCAAGTTTTATTTTATCGTGCCCCGTTGTACATTTTTATTCCTTTCACTACTTCTTCCACTTCCTTCAAGCTTATCTCATTTTCCTTCATCTATCTCTGTCTGTTCACGTTTTTAATCATTTTCCTTTAATTTTTTGTAGTTAGTTCTTACTAACAGTTCCTGAAAATGTTCTTTCCACATTTTTCCCGTGATGGTTATCTTTCCCGATGTATGTATATATTGCAGCCGGTTCTTTCTGCCTTGCCTCACCCCTTTGATTATTTTATAGAAACGTTTCTGGTTCTCCCTAAAGTTCCGTTTCTACGCCAAAACGTTTCCATTCAATGATTTTGCTTGACTACTCAAGTTTTTGTTATCTATCTTTGTTCTTTATGGGTTTGTTTTTCTTTAAGTATTTATTCCAAAGCTGATTTTTTTTATGTACTTCTTTTTTGATATTTTCGTTCCACAAGCTGGTTTGTTTCTGTTTCTTTTGCCTGGTTGTTCAGCATACTTTCTCCGCTGCCTTAAGAATTATTTCTTTGAAGTCTGATTTTTCTATTTCTATCTCTTGGTTGTCTCTTTTAGGTTTACTTAATTGTTGGACTTTATCCTTAAATCTAAGTTGTATCTCCTTTCTCCGTGTTTACTATTTCCCATCTAGGTTTTGTTCTTCTATACTGATTTTCACTTTTTTCTGCACCGCTATGTATTTCTGCCACCAGCAGAACATCTGCCAGAACCTATTTTCGCTTTCAGTCATATCATTTTCTCCTGGTCCGTACGCAATTATTTCTGTCACCAAATGGTTTCGTTGTTATTTTAATTTCCAGTGTCATTATTTTTTCTGAGCAAAATTTTCAATTTTCAATATTCTTCGCATTATTTTTGTTTATTACCCATCCTACTCCTTCAGCCGCTCCCTTTTTATGCTAACACCGCTATAAAACAAGAGGTTTTCTTCGTCTATTTTACAATTCCTTTCCCTTTTTTCTTCGTTTCTGTTAACTGAATTAGTTCTAAATTTGATTTAACAAATTCTTGTCTTAGTTCTATTTTCCCCATTATCCCTCTTACAGTCCATGTTCCCAATGTACGTTGTTCTCGTATTTCTTGTATTTATGGTTGTGTTTTTATTTACTGCCTTTTCTTTTAGTTTTCGTTTGCCTAGCATGTATTGCATAATTACGGAACTTAAATTTTCAATGTTTATAATTCTGTTTTTAACTCTACAGCTTTATCGCTTCTTTGTAGGAGCATCGCCTCCCTATATTAGGAGAGTCTGGCCTTATACTTCCACGCTGTCCAGACGGGTTGTAAGTGGCAGTGACATATTTTTAACGATTATCAAAGGTATAGTAACCGGGACCGACGGCCCTCCGAAGCACAGTTAAGCAGACCTAGATTGATTCGAAAAATCTCTCGACGTTACTGAAATCAACCAGCGCGCCGGCGATGGCTAGTTTACTAAACAGGCGCTTTTACCGCTGGGCTATGCTCCCACCATTTGAGTACTAAAAATTTATTTTTTGTTAACGTAGCCTAAAAATACTTTTTAAGCAAGATTCATAACCTGATTTTGGTGATTAATAAAACATATTAAATCATTATCAACCATCAAATTTAATCGGTATAAAATTCCTTAAAAAATGCAACGCTACCTCAGTATCATGTGTGTCCCTGCATATTCCACTATTGAAATGTTCGTCAAAAACGTACGTACGTATCTCTGAATTCCAATCTACAAGGTGTTCCCAAAATTATGCGAAACAATTTAGGAGGTGATTCCTCATCGAAAATTAATTAACTGTCTTTCCTATAATTTGTTTTCCTAAACTCATTCTATGAAGACTTACACCCTATGAAAGAGGATGATCAACATGAAGTTTTCATTTTTTTCTTGAAAATATATCAAGATAGAGAAGTGATATTTTGTATGTAACATACACTAACAAAAGTCTATTTTTTTCATTTTTTCCAGAGGGGAAAATTAACAACCCTTTAACTATTTTTAAGTTATTTTATTCATTATTTTAGGATAGGATAAATATATTGAGACTAGATTAAAAGCCCATCCATTGACGGGCAATATTTAATGAATTGAATCTTATTTATATTGTCTTTTACACAATTAACAAAAGAATTCGGTTTTCTATATAAATATAAACCTAAAACCATACATTTTCTAACTACCAAACTAACAATATTATTATTTAACAAAATTAACTCTCCTGCCTCTTCTTTTCTAAACATCTTTCATCTTCTTTCCCTTAACAAAATCTTCTTTTTCTTCTCCTTCTTCTTTATCCCTTTATCTTATTATCTTTCTTTTCCTCTCGTCCATCTTTTTTTTCTCTCCATCACTTCCTTCATCCATTGTACTCCCTCTCCTTTCTCACCCAATAGCACCCACCACTTCGTTTCCTCTTCTCTTAACTCACTACATGCTTTTTTCATGTGCATTATGCTTTCCCATCCATCCCCACACAATCTACATATCCTCTCTTCATCCGCTAACCAGCATTTATTCTCCCTTTCTTCATTTCCTGTTTTAAACCTTGCTATCATTTTTTCTTTTAGCGATTTCCCTCCATTATGTATTTTGGCACTCTACCCGTTATTAATTGTCCATATTTCTCCTTGTATTTTCCTTCTTTTATTCTTGCTCTTCTTTCTTGCATTTGCGTGTCTATATCTCTCGTTATTATTTCCTTTTCCATATATCTTCCTTCTTGTCTCAAACTTCTTATCTCCTCTCTCGCATATCCACACCTTTCATAATATTTTTTCCTTTCATCTTCCCCGTAACTAATTTTCTGTGCCTCCACTTCTTTCCAACATTCATATAAAAGTTCATTGTTCTTCCTGTTTTCCATCCTTTCTTTGAATCTCAACGCTCTCTTTCCAGTTTCTATCCGTATTTTTTCTAATTTCATTTCTTCTTCCACTATATAACCAGGTGTCTCCTTATCCAGCCCTAACGTCCACTTCCAATATTTCTCATGTGTCCTTTCTAATAGCTCCCATTCCTTCCATCTCCAAATCTCTGCTCCATATAATATCACACTTTTCACTATTTTGTCGAAAATTCATCGTCTTTTCTCTAAATCCCTCCCAAATGTCCTTTCACCTATCCCCCAAACTTGTCTTACTATTTTGTTTCCTTTCTGTCCGAGTTCCTGATATGGTCTTCATCTTTATTATCATACCTAATGTTATAACCTAGGTACCTGTAATTGTCCACTTTCTCTATTTCTTTCTCTCCCCACCACTATTTCTCTTCTTTCCGTCTTCCCTTTCTCTTTTTAAATTCAATTATTTATGTTTTTCAACATTTGCCTGTAGCTTCTTTCCCTCTAAGTATCTTTTTAAAACCTTAGTCACCCTTCCTATTTCCTCTCCATTCTTCGCTACTGCCACTATATCATCTGCGTACGCCAGCACCCATACGCTTTTTCTACCTATTACTACTCCTCCCACCTGATGCTTCTCTAGTTCTTCCTCTAAATCTTGTATGTATATTGAGAACAAACTGGGGCTTAATGGGCATCCTTGTTTTAAACCTTTTTCCGTCCAAAATTCTCGTCCCAACTTTCTGGTTCTACATTTTGTTTTCTCCTATATTTCCTCAATTGCATCCTTAATTTCTACATTTATCCCTATTTCCTCCATAATTTTCCATAGTAGCCCTCTATCCACATTATCGAACGCTGCTTTGATGTCGATAAACATTCCATACATTCTCCCTGCTTTAGAATGTATATATTATCTATTGTCCCTCTTCCTTTTCTGAATCCGGCTTGCCAGTTCGGGATAATTTTTTTCCCTTCTATTTTGTTTTCTAATCTTTTCCTCGTTATTTCTGCATAAACCTTATATCCCACATTTGTCAGGCTCACTCCTCTGTAGTTTTTCGCTTTTTTTTCTCCTCCCTTGTATACAGGACATATTATGGCCTCTTTCCATTTATTTGGAATTCCTTCTCCTTCCCATATACTTTCATATATTCTTCTTAAGTGTTCACTCATTTTTCTCCAGTGTGTCTCCATTGTTCTCCTTGTGTTCCATCCGTCCCTTCTGCCTTTCCTTTCTTCATTTTCTGTATTGCTCTATCCATTTCTTCTTTAGTTATCCCCCATTTTCTGTTCCTTGCTTTCTTCCTTCTCTCCTTTGTCTATTACTTTTTCTTCCTTACCTCCTAACAGATCAATAAAGTGATTTTCCCATTTTCTGCATCTATCTTTACTCCCGTCCTTTTTTTTGGGTTCTACTTCTGTTTATAAATTCCCATGCTTGTCCTTCACTTTTTATTTCTTCTATCCTTTTCTCTAACTGTTCCTTATATTCTTCTTTTCTTTTTTTACATTTTTCTTTGAATTTTGTTTTTATCTTTTTATATTCTTCTAGCTCTATCTTGCCTTTTTTCCATTTCCTTCTTCCTTTTCTCATTTCTCTTTTCTGCTGCTAAATCCATTTTTTTCTGTTATACTTCATTTACATTTCCTGTTTTTTTCCGTTTCTTTCTCCATTTTCTCTTTATACCTTTTTAAAACCACTTCTGTCCATATTTTCTTTTCCTCCACTCCACCCCATCTTCCATGGCCTCCACATTCCCTTCCTCTTCTAATATCACTTCTAATGGTTGGTGATCTGACTCCACCTCTTCACCAATTTTTAACATTTCAATGTCCTCTTGACTTTTTCATTAATCATCACATAGTCAATTACCGATTGGCTTTTTTCACTTATATATGTGTACTCTCCCCTCCCCCTTCCTCTTAATTTAAATTTAGAATTGTCCATCCTCTTTCTTCACACATTTTTAACAATTTTCTTCCTTGTCCATTTATTTTTGTCCATTGATGTTCTCTTTCTTTCTTCTCCGTGGACTATCATTCCTCCTTCCTCTCCTATCCTTGCGTTAAAATCCCTTCCTATAATTATTTTTTCCTTCTCTCCCTCCCCTAACACTTTTTCTATATTTTTCCTTGTTTCTTCCATTTCTTTTCCATACACCGTAATAATTACATATTTCTCTCCTTCCTCAGTAATTATCTGTCTTTTTACAACCCCTTGCTTTTCCTGCCCTTCTTTTTCCTCACTTTTCCACTCATTTTTAACCCCCGTAATTATACCCTCTTTTGCCCTACCCTTCTTTTCAGACCTCTCTGCAAATTGCACTTTCCATTTGTACCCTTCCGGCAATCTTTTACTCCATGTTCCCCAGTCCTTCTCTTGTAACCATGTCTCTACTAGTCCAATCATGCCAAACTTTTACAAAATCATAAAACTCTCCCTCTTTATTTTTACCCCTACAACATTCCAAAATAGTATATTATTTCTCCTGATTTCTGAGCCTGACATTTTCGTACAATAATAATTACTGTATCAGAATCATTAATTAAATCTCATTCTTTTTTAATTTCACTTCTTTAATTTAATTGAAAATATCAATTCAATTCTTTAATGTCCTTTTTTTAAATTCCGTACTGTTGATAACCGATTAATTCAATAACGTTACTTTTATTTCTTATCCCTTCTTATGCGTACTTTTCATATCACAGAGTATGTACACTAAAACTGAATATTAAAACTGTACTTAATAATTTATCACATAATCACATATCACAAAACACTACTAATTTCAGAGCGAATTAAAAACACGTCTTGTCGTACCGAACGCATACAACCGAATATTTAATGCATGAATTTAATAATGCTAGACCTATGGCTGACGGAGACGCCCCTGGCCCTGCCCCTGAATGAAAATTTCCGGTTTTCGGATTTTTCCCGTTGGTTTGAAGGCAAGACCCATCGGCATGCCAAATTTCAAGTCTCTAGGACGTTTAATTTTTGAGACAGACATGAAAGAAATAGGCAGTTTATTATATAGGATACGGTGTTCATTCTAAAATAATTTCTAGCATTTTCTCTTGACTATTTTTGTTACATATTTTTTTTCCATACGATAAGTGGTTTCTGAGATACAGCCCCATACCTCGATTATTCGCCCACCCTGTCTCCTTCTCCTATTTAGTAAAAAACGCTTTCTGGAAAGTTTGCATTTTAATTTCTCCAGTGATTCGTGCGAGATTTGTTTTGAACATTTTTGAGCAAAAATTGCACGCCGCTACTTCGGCTTGAAATAAAGATAAATTTTGAATTTTACATTTATTTCTGTGCAAAAATGGTCCCTTGTTTTTTCGTCAGTAAGGGGTGGGTTTAGGAAAGACCCAACTCAATTTTCGATAAGTAAGCACTTTCTAAATTTTTTCGCATAAATTTTGAAACATTAGATCTAAACTAAAGCTTTTCAAAAAAGTATTTCTGAGTAGTTTTCCTTTTGCAAGAAAGTCTTCGAAGGAGATCAAAGTTCTAATAAACACGTAGGAGCAATCTTGTAAACAATCGGAGATGTAACCATACACATACCTGTTGTATTAATAAATTGTACATTTATTATAGTAGTAGTTTGTAGTAAGTAGTCTTGCAGAGTAATGTTGCTCAAAAATTAGATTTGGGGTAATTTGATCTCGCGTAAAAGAATTTTTTTTATATGGCCGATTTTCAGGGTACTTTTATCCTGACTGCGACTGCAAAATGTAGGATGACTCGCAGAGGGATAGTGCTCAAAAATCAGCACTACGATATTTAGACTGCTCATAAAATACTCTTAATTCAAATATTTTAAAAAATCAAAATTTGAATAATTTTCAACAGTGGGGGGCTGAGTACAATCGGTCCCCCCTCAAACACATAAATTTCTACTAAACGGATTCAGCTCAAAAATCGGAAATACATTATTGCAAATGCTCATAAATTTCTGATAATAGAGTTTTCAATTTTAACAATGTGGGGGCGGGGGGGGATAGGTACGTGGACATGACCATTTACAATGACATGGCACAGGCAATATCCTACTATTGTTTTTCTCAAAAAATTAATTATTATTTGCTCTATTGAGTAGAGTACCTAATAAAAAATCAACGTTTAAGAAAAAATCGACTTTTATTTTTAAACGCGCATCTAATCGTGTATCAAATTTGTTTATGACGTTCCTTTTTTTAGATATGACGTCATCAATTGAATTTTAAAATTAAACTCACCGTGTAATTTTCCTTTTTCGGATTCTACTTATAACTCGAAATTCCGAGTTAGAAGTCGGAATTCTGAGTTACGAGTCGCAATTTTTAAGATTTCATTAAGAATTCTGAGTTACGAGTCGAAATTCTGAGATATAAGTCGGAATTCCCAGTTATAAGACGGAATTTCAAATTATAAGTAGGAATTCTGAGTTATGAGTCTGAATTCCAAAATATAAGTCAGAATCCTAAGACTACATACGGAATTCTGCGTTACGAGTCAATATTCCCAGATATAAATCGGAATTCCAAGTTGTAGATCGGAATTCAGAGATATAACTCCGAGTTATAAGTCAGATTTATACTGGACGCCTTCGTAAAAAGGTGTTATTATCTTCTGTTTGTGGGCATAAATATTTTTAATGAATAAGCAGGCTTACCAGTAACACTTATTTTTCACAAAATGCTAAGCTTCATATTTTATGATTTTACGATCAATACTGGTTTCTGGATTACACTCTTGTATGCAATATCATTAATTAATTTTCTTAAATTATTCTGTCCATAAAAACACCAATAAATCAACGAAATTGACAGAGACGTTTAAGAAAAATCGATTTCTATTTAAATCAATAGAATTTTAAAATAAAACTCACCGATTTTTCCTTTTTCGGATTCTACTTATAAGTTGGAATTCCGAGTTAGAAATCGGAATTCTGAGTTATGATCAAAGGAATGGAACACTTTTCAAACTGCAGCGCCTGTTTAACAAACAGAAACACCAAAAACTGCACCAAAAAACTTTACACGGACACGTGTTTCAATAGCTATCATCATCAGCGATACACACGTGTCCGAGTAAAGCTTTTTGGTGCAGTTTTTAGTGTTTCTGTTTGTTCTGTGTCAGAATTCCAACAATTCTGAGTTACGAGTCGAAAATGTGAGATATGTCGGAATTCCGAGTTATAAGACGGAATTCCAAATTATAAGTAGAAATTCTGAGTTATGAGTCGGAATTCCGAGATATAAGTCGGAATTCCAAGTTATAGAACGTAAATCCTACTTATAAGTCTGATTTATAAAAAATAAATATGTACATATGATCATTCTACGCCTTCGTAAAAAGGTGTTGTGTAACCACAGGAGTAAATAAATGAATAAGGGAGAAAATGAATTATAAAAATATGACCTGTTTGTGGGCGTACATATTTTTAATTCATAGAGACGAGCTTACAAAAATATTTCATTTTCACAAAATGTTAACATTCACATTATGTGATATAACCAAAAACTACACAATAACTCATTTTAACAACAGTAATTTAGTATTACTCCAGCAATCAAATGTTAAACAAAAATTAGGGTATTTACCTCGCAAATATCTAGCTGAAATCACTTCAAAGAACAACAAACAACTAAATTCGATTACGACCGCATTATTTACATATCAAGAAGAAAACATAGTATGTTTACAAAAATTTGCTTATCTCTCAATACATTCCGAATTCGTGCAGGTGCGCGCATTATAAATATTATCAGTTACGTATCCCAACAATAAATATTTTCACCCAATGACGTTTTTGAATTTGTGGTTTAACCAATTACCCCAAGATCTTTAAATGATTGCGTATTTATTAACAATTCTGTTTTTGTTGCGTAAGAAATTTCGGTAATTTATTCGATAATAGTTGAATCGCTCATAGTCTCGAAAATACGAAACGGAAATGAAGAAGAACAGGCACAATGGAAAACTTTGCGATTACCTTGAATTGTACAGATTACCAATCATTAAAATAATTATAGGTAGTTTGTCACGCTAATATAAAAATCTTCCATATAATTTACAATAAATTAATATTTTAACTTTTTTTGTAACCCCTTAACTCCTACGTTAGATTTCTGAAATTCTTTGAGGTTCATAAAAGAAATTTATCGACATCATGTAATATGTAAATGTTCATCGAACTTTCGCGTATTGTTTATTGTAACTAAATATAATTAGTTGAAGTAGTTTGAAAGATTTAAAATAATCATAGCACCTAAAATTTGGTGTTGAGTAGGCGAGATCTAATCTCTAGAGCGTGTTTAGGTGTTTCTCAAGCTATAAATAACATAGTTTATTATTATTAAATCAACAACAAATTCTAATACGAAATTGAAAATACATTATTGTGATTACGAAATTATTTACTAGAGACGATGCAAACGTGACATAACCCACACCCGTTCCATCAAGACGCGATGATCTAAAATAGATTGATGATTAATGATGAATAAACATTGCTATTAATCAGTAGCGGTAAACATTGATTTCCTTTGAATAGTTTCACTGCAGTAAGGATTTACTCGGAAAACAACGAATGCGAGACAAAAGAAGAAATTTTGCTATTACATAAATTGTTGATATCAAGACAGAATAATCTTAATTAAGTACAAGAAATAAGCAAAAAAAATTAATTACAACAGTAAAAATACAGAAGCTGTAAGTAAACTCTTCTTAGAAAAACTGTTTTTAAAACGTTAAGACTCAATCAGTCACTCTAAATTTATGGTTATAAATTACCGGCTGATAAAATTTAAATATGTTTGTTACGCCGGAGGAACATTTTAAAAACGCTATTTGATAAGCTAAAGATAACTAAAATTTTTGTACGTTCATATTTAACAAAAAAAGATTACAAGAAAAAAGATCTATTGCGGAGTTGACGTTGTCATTTTGCGATTGTGGACCTACTTAAAATTGTTTGACAGATTTTAGGTGTCAGACAAATTCAATATTGCAGTTCTGTGGCAGGTTCACAATCACAAAATTTTAACGCCTACTTCAAATCCGAATGTCGAGTACGTATAAGTACGAGAGTAATTCGATAACTTTTAGACATTTTTTTTACAATATGTGACGGTATTATTTCATAAATAATTGATTTATTGAGAAATTTTCTCCCTACAGTATAGGCCGTAGTGTTTACACTAATGCGTCTGAGTATGCATTCTTATATTGGGCAGTTTGGGGAGTTTTACCTGTTTAGAGTTGTCTGTTCCGTGTGTTCTAAAAATTTACACCTCGTTTTCTCGCAAAAATTATAAGTTCTTTTCGTCTAAATCTCCGTTCTGAAAAGGTGTACAAGGAAAGTGCTGTCTAGGGGTTGAACAATTGGACATGTGCTTTGTAATAGCGATTGAAGTAAAATCGTCCCATTCTAATTAGGAAATAAATCTCGATTCCAGTGTAAGTACCTTTCTTTGTTTTACTTTCCTTTGTTTTAATAAAATATTTGTTCTTACGGGTTCTATTAATTATAGGCACCTTTTTTCTGTTCGTTTTTCGTTTGACGTACTCCGTTTTAATTGGTCAATGGATATTTAAGGATGGCTATACTGGCAGTGATAATAACCCAAAAATTATAACCTATCGAAGAGGATACTTGGAAATTCAAGACTGAAACTATAATTAAATGGTTAATCAACTTCCCTTGAAGCCATTGTTGAGTCAAGGCCACCACTCAAGATAAGTTGTTTATCTAACCCTTTGTGAGCAGCCAACAGCTCTTATCATCGACGTCCATTTTGGTTTTCTTTTTCTTCGTGGATACTCAAATACTAGATTGGGATACGAGAGCTGTTATCTCTACCGTTTAACTGTCGAACGCTGAAGACCTCCTGGTTACACGAGCTAAGTTATTTCTTTATGCAAGTCATTAATTAATTTTGTCGCGTTATATGTATTTGTATCGTGGTTGAGAGTTTAACAACGTACCTTTTTGGGCGCTTATTCTTATCCTTATGTAAACTCGAAGGATCCTTTAAGTACAATTAATTCTGTGCGCTTTGAACTTATTTAAATAGTCGGCCACGGTCCGGTATTCGTCGTAATTGCTATTAAGTACCGTTTGAACAATACTTTGTCGTGTAAATCCATCGGTGTTCGCGACTGTCAAATACGCTAACCTATTTGGGGGCGTTTGTGCCTCGAATTTATATTTGTGTTTTAACCCGCTCTCCTGAATTATTAGTATTTGATAACTTTATATACTATTGATTCTAATTGATATTGTCTATTGGTATGTTTATGTGTTTCTCGATGTGTTAAATTGAACTCTAGTCGCTAAACCAATATACGTATTTCTATGCACGTACGGTCTATTTCTGTATCTATTAGTACCTAGGGGCTCTAGATATTTCTTTTACATAATCCTGGGTGGCGCCTTATAAATTTTCCGAGCAGTGTTGAGGCCTTCTTTGTAAACGATTTTCAATCCACCCACGACCACTTCAGACTAAGAAGAGCTGCCGGGGGGTCACCGAACACTGCCATATATTAATTTTAATTGTTTACCAATAAACCGTAACAAATAATTTGGAATATTAGATATTAAATTGAGTTTGGAAACGAGGAATTATATGCGAAAATAAAATTTCAACATTGAAAAATAAAAATCAATTTGTACCCTATTATGAAAATGTTTAATTGGCGAAACAAAGTATGTTTTTCCACGACATACTTAAAAAACAGACGTTTCTGCTTTACAAATAGTGGAGAATATTGGTTTTTCCTCACTAGCGAGGAAAATAATGTCGTGTTACAAAAATGTCTCTTTAAAAAAATGTAACAATGTGTCATTAGAACTATATGCGCCTAGTACTTAGTTAAACAATTTAATTAAGTATTTAATCAGGTTTGTTTAATTTAATATCTTATATTTCGACTCTTAAAAATTGCTACCCTACATTTATTGGTTAGAGTTACGCGACAGATTGAGACCACACCAATACTACAGAATACTGAAGCGAGACTATTGGTACTCACCTAATATCAACTTTTGTACGAGAATGTGACGAAATTCTGTAACAATAAGTTACGTATACAATAAATATTAATTCTTTCATTGGGGAATGTCGAGGAAAGCCTTTTTCCACTCTCACTCGAACTCGAGTGCGAAAAAGAATCGCTTTCCTCACTTGTTAGACAAATAACTATTACATATACATTTTTTAGTTGCTAGTTGGAACTTATCGCCTTATACAAAATATATGTTTTTTTTTAAATTTTTTAATTTGGCGTTGGCTGTATTTATCATCTATAACAACGCACCAAATCCAACACAAAAAATTATGAAAAAATCATCTATAAACATATTAAAGTAATAAAGTAGCGCGTTGTCTATATTTGGCGGTGGGTTGGAATTTCTTCCTAATGTTTCCCTAATTCGGATTTCAGTTCTTCCATCTCCGATGTTGGATGTAGGTTGATGATGAGTTCTGCTTCGCTTGTTGTATTTATATTGGTACAAAAGAAACGGGGCTGCATTGCGCCAATCCAGTTTTTCGTATGGTGCCGTTCGGGTGTTTTGGAGGATTGGATTCCAGATCTGGTTGAGTCTGAGAATTTCTTGCTTTCTGTTGAAGTTTTCTGTGTGCAAAAATGCCTCCTTTAGTCAGCACTTTCATAGTCAAGACTTGAAGTCATTGGTGCTTGCCTGGTTTGGAATTTCTCACATTATTTTGGACTTGTTGTGTTTTTGTGTGCTGTTATACTAAGACTTTACGGGCTACACAAAATCCCCAAAACAGATGTCCCTCTGGGACAATACGGAGCACTTCTAGATCACTAACATACTACTAATCTTAGTCTCGGCATCTCTGCTCCAATCATATACAAGAAAGACGAACAGCTATATTAATGACTTAATTCGCAAAATTCGAGACATCAACATCGATCGAACTCTTGTACACATCCTTGTAAGCGTGCTCTCGCTGTTTACCAAAGTGCTACTGATGATGTCCTGACCAAAATCTTCCCTTCTGACATCAGCATATTTTCGAAGTCTGTCTCAACGAAAGCTACTTCAACTTTGTTGACAAATGTGATGCGACACATCTGACGCAAAACTGTTTTAATGCAAATGAATTTTCGTACGTATTACGTTAACACGAGTCGACACTAAATGTCGCAACACTTATTAGAAACCACTTCGTTCGCAAAGGAAAGTTTGTCAAAGAAGTGAATGAAATGAAAATAAGAAGTCCACTGAGTCCAGTAAAAACCAATCTCTTCATGGAACATTTTGAGACAAAAACATCGAGACCGCGACATACAAGCCAGCAACATGGTTCCGGTACTAAATAATACTTTAGTCGTTCAGAAATACGGCACAGAGAAGCTTAACCAGTTTCTTCGACATCTGAACAGCCAACACCCCAATATACAGTTCACTATGGCGACAGAGGGTGAACAACAACTTGCCTTTTTGGATGTGCTAGTGAAAAAACAAGGAAACAAACTAGGTCACGCACTGTATAGAAAACCTACATACATGAACATATACCTGCATGCCTTATTGAACCACCAATCAGGCTAAAAGTAAGGAATACCCAGGCCCTGCAAAACGAGTTTGCGGGATTTGTAAACCAGACAATCTTCAGGCTCCAGGAGCGCCTGGATAATAAATAAATAATAAAATAAATATTGGATTGCTTAAAGCTTTAAATAATTAATGATATATAAAAACAATCACACACATAAAATCGTGGCCTTGTTTGTTTGTGTGTCTGTTTGATCGTCTTCTTCTCCGAAACCACTGAACCAATTTCGGAGATCGATAACTCAAATTGTTCAGAAGATCCAGGCGCTGATCTTAGGCGGGGTCACAAAAATGGACTCAATACCGCCCACGCATATCTACCATACATATCCAAAGCGAAGACCTCAAAGGACGAAAGAGTCAGAGTATACCTCGTTCTTGTGACAAAGTATACATAAGAACTAGACCCTAAGAACTAGACCCTAAGAACTTTAAGCAAATTGTCGTCTGGGACACAACAAAAAGTAAGCGGTGACCGAACAACAAGAATAGCAATAGGAATCACAAGATACTCATCGAGAGCTCCAAGTTACTATCAGTGGCAAACGGTTATCATAACAGATTGGTCAGGAAAGTCATCGAGATCCATAAACATCCAGAAAACTTCAACAGAAAAAAAGGAACCCTGTAGTTTAAGAAGATCTAAAATTTAATCCTCAAGAACACTTTACGAAAAACCTGTTTTGGGCGGCGTGAAGTAAGCTCCGTCCACTTTGAACCATTATAAATGCAACTCATACGTCTAGTACCCAGGCCTAGTAGTATAATTCCCCTACCACGAACACTTGCCATTGGAGAAACTCGGGTTTGATCCCCGGTTTTCTTGAGGAAATTATAAGTATGCACTTATAAACAGGTGAATGATGGGACAGTAACTTCCTCTGTTCCTCATTAACTCCTTAATTTTTCCATCCTTCATGTATACTCCCGGTGTATGTATGTATGTGTATGTATGTAAGTTCATATTACGTATGTACATGCGTATATGCAATTCTTCATGTCATATACTGGATTCCTCCATTTCACATAGTTTGAGCAAGTCAAGGTTCTACCAGTACCTTTTTTCCGGGAAACACGGATTACCGTATACACACGTCCATCCCTTTCCAGCTGAAATGGCTACCTAATGCTAAAGCAGCCCGCCCCTCGAGAAGAGAGGAGGCAACCGTGTCTGTCTCCCATCTCATCGAGAGGAATGAAACACACATGTTTGCTTTTACTCATCAGTCTACATTCAATATCGGAGATAGAAGAAGGCAATAATTATTGGAAGCCAAATTCGTAATTTTTGACCATTGTCATCTGCTTGATCCTAATGAAAAAGTATTATTTTTTTGCCAAATGAGATCGTTTTTCTTTGATTTTGCTGTCGACGTAGTCAACTTCCACGAGAATCTCAAACACAGTTGTGAAACAGCACAAACATTAACGAGAACAGCTTTAAGTCCCTTTGGAACTCGTCAGAAGTGAGAGAACTCGAGTGTAAGTTCACTAATGTAGAATTATTAATTCCTAAATCAAAAAATGCAGCGCTTAATGTTGATCCTTGTGTAACATCATCTTCAATTTGGTATAAAAACACCCCCACCCCACCGACCGAAGAACAGCCCAAATCAGTGTGTTGCTGACCTTTTTTTCAATTTCGGGCATATTCAATTGATCCATACTTTGTTTTAAGCTTACAACAAGTGGGCGTAATCGTAACTTTGAGATCAAATATTTTATTTAAAAAAAATTACTATTTTAATTCTTTGATATATTGTTTCTAATTATTAAAACTGTTTATTACCTAATTTGTTTAAAAATTGATTCACGCCAACACATTCAAATTCACCCT
This sequence comes from Abscondita cerata, assembly GCA_030710515.1. Classification (NCBI taxonomy): domain Eukaryota; kingdom Metazoa; phylum Arthropoda; class Insecta; order Coleoptera; family Lampyridae; genus Abscondita; species Abscondita cerata. The sequence goes on from JALBCR010004153.1 coordinate 131,653, forward strand.
AGAATTGTAAATATATTTATCGGTAAATTTGCATAATAACTAACCCATGCGAACACTATGAAAGAAGCTCTTAAAATTCGATAGATGTTCTTTGCAAATTTGTTTAATAATTTTTTTTTATAAACAAATGTTAAAATAAGAATTATAGTATTTGTGTTGATTAATTGTTGTTTTAGTAATTATAAACATTTAACTCAATACAGATAATATTTATATAGAGTTACAGAAAAATTCATTTCTATGGCTGCATTTATGGCTAACTTCACTTGTCACAGACAATTTTTTCCTCAATGATCTGTTTGAGGTTTGACACTCCTCAGATGGTGTAATTGATTCAAAGCTACCACCCGTTCTGTTCCGACTGTTAAGGGTTTAATATGTAAGCATATATTCAAAATACTGTCATTTGGATTGACAACAATGCAGGTGAAACTACGTACGGTTTATACCTGGGCAGATAATCCAACGATAACATACCAATGAACTGTTCTTTGGTTCCAAAGGTGCCAAAAGGTGGCTAGAAAATCTTAAACAAATACGACACCTAATTTATACAGAAACAATTCCCTAATATTGAAATTGGAAAAGACATAATCTAGCTACAAGAAATTTCATATTTACTTCATAGATTGAGAATGAAATACCAAGAAGCTCAGAGGGAAAGTCTCAATTTTTCAGCAACAACGAAGAATGATTAAATAAACTTGTTTTCTTTATGCAACTATAAGTAAGCTGTTTACAGACATTAAGAAGGTGGTTCCGATTTTTTTGCTTTGACTTAATGGAACGCATAACTGTAGAACTTTGTTCAAAGTGTGATGTCACGGTGTGTCATGCTTCACAGATTTCAGACTTCAAAATTTGTAAAGGAATTTTTGTAGGACATGATAAGCTGCCAAACATTCAACGTCACACTCCCTCAGTGACGATGAATCAAATACAAGGTTGTTTAAAATTTTAAATAAGGGAATCATTAATACCTTACCTACTGGTTTATGCCTGGCGTTTAACAAAATTCAAATCTTCGCCCACTACTATTTAAATTCTTCATAAGTAACATTACTGAAAAATATCGTGAACCGCAATATAATATAAAAATGGAAGCAAAAAAACTCTTTACTTTTAGGCATTTCAATCGTAACCGCACAGCATCCAGTTACAAGAAATTTCAAATTTACTTCATAGATTGAGGGTCAAATAGCAAAGATATCAATTTTTTTAGCCGCAACAAATAATGGCTGAAAAAACTTGATTTGTTTCTGTTTACGGACATGAAGAAGGTGGTCCAGATTTTTTTTTTGACAGAACGGAACCCAAAACTATGGTACTTCGTTCTAGGTGTGATGTCTGAGGATTGTCTCATGCGACACAGATGAGTTCGGTGAGCTCAAAAATACTTCAAAGATTGCAAAGAAATTTTCGTTAGGAATGATAAGCTGCCAAACAATTAACGTCTCCTTCAGTGACGACGAAGCGAACATGAGGTTGTTCAGAATCATCAAATCATGAAAAATACTACGGAAAGAGCCATCTTATTTAAATTCCTAATCTTCGACCACAAGAACTTATTGGCCGAATGAGTAGGAGAGTCATAAATCTCCTTTTAAATACCAAAGAAATGATATTAATTTTTAGCCACAACAAATAATAGCTGAATAAACTTGATTTGTTTCTGTTTACGGACATGAAAAAGGTCAAGATTTTTGTTCTTTGACAGATCAGAACCCAAAACTGTGGAACTTCGTTCTAAATGTGATGTCAGAGGATTGTCCCATGCTGCACAGATGATAAGCTGCCAAATCATCAACGTACCGCTCCCTTAGTTACAATGAAGCAAATATGAGGTTGTTCAGAATCATCAAATAATAAAATACCTACTACAATAAAAGTCATTTTAAATAAAATTCGACCACAATAACCCGTTGGTCAAATTTTAAATACGGCAGTAGTAAATCCCCTATCTACTGGCTTATGGCTGGTGTTTAACAAGGTTTAAATCTTGAACGACTTCTTTTTAAAATCTTCACAAGTAACCCTGTATCTACAGAAAAAGAATACGCTAAAATTTGCATCAAGTTCGTCGGTTGTAACTGTTCTATTCATTCAACACTGTATCTGTAAAGAGGTTGTGTATCATTTATTTGTCAATTTGCAATTATGTTCCGTTATCTTCGTTTACTGAAAAGAACATATCTTACTGGTGTTTTTTCAATATGCTCATCTCAATCATTCCGATGTATTCTTGAAGGTGCAGATCTTCCTAGAGCAAACTCTTTGAATCTCGGGGTTATATTCTATTCTAAACTGAATTTTTCTGATTATAATAATAATAATAATAATAACAATAAATAATTACAGAAAAAAATGATTAGAAATCAAAAATACGAATACATAGATCTAAAAAAAATTAAAATATTCAAAATAAAAAAATTAAATAAAGAAAATTATTTCAACAAATAAAGAAAATAACAAAAAACATAAAAGATGGAACGTAAATTGCTACTTATTTATAAACTATAAACTAATCAAAACTAATTATAAGCTGACTAAAAAAAATAAAAATAAAAAATATTGAGGCTACTATAAATTATTAAAATAATTTAAAACCACTTCTAAATTAGAGCCCTGAGGTACACCAGAAGAAGAATAATATATCGGACACAAAATCATCATAACAGACAAATTGTTCTCTATTTACTGCGGAGATATTATGTGTTTAACCTTATAGTACACATATTAATACGGATTTAAAAACTTTTAAAAAGTTGCATAGAAGTGAAATAGGCCCATAATTGGTTATGTTTTCTCTGTCGCCATTCTTGTGAATTGGTACTATTATTGTTTCTTTCCATGTGCTAGAAAAGGTAGGATTTAATAAAATTAGAGAAAACAACTTATGTAATAGTTTGACAAAAATAACTGCGCAATCCCTTAAAAGGAAACTTGGAATATCATCACTTCCAGATGTAAGACTATTTTTTAAGCATTTTAAGGCTTCAACAATATTTTCCTCTAAAAATTATCAATTACAACGTTACCATAAACGGTATTTGCAATTTCAGGTATCTGAGAAATGTTAGATTCTACGAATACACTAGAAAAAACTCCCTAAGGGCCAGTTCCATCAAGCTTGGTTAAACTTAACCATTGATTAACGACAATTGTTGCTATGTTTATTTGTTGGATACGATTGTATTTAATCAATGATTAAATTTAACCGAGCTTGGTGGAATTGGTCCTAAATGCATTAACAATATCAATGGGTGACGAAAAAGTTACACTGTTGTAAAACTGGAATTCGTGTAGTTCCTAGTTTGCTTCTCACAAAATACCATAATTTTTTAGGGTTAGTAGTGATTGAATTTTGTATGGAACGTAAATGATCATTGTAACCTGCACGAATAAGTCCTTAGATAAATTCTGAAAAATTTAAATTTATTCATATAAAATACACCTTTCTTTGATCGCCATTTTTTGAGAAAATAACACAACCACAAAAAAAATATTTTTTCTGGTCTGAAGGTTATACCATGTTTACTATATGTTTTCGGGGTTGCTGAATCCGAATCCGAGGTCCAAAAAACCTCAGCACGTCAGGGTTCTGACATAACCTCAAAAACTTCATAAAAACTTCAAAAAGTCCGGGGGTCAGACCATGTTTACCGTATGTTTTTGGGGTCGCTGAATCCGAATCCATCGTTTTTTTGGACGATCATAGCTTTCTAAAATCTTCAACCATTTTGCCAACAATCTTTTTATGTTTCGGACTTTTGTTATTTCCTACAACGTTCTGTGCCACATCTTTAAAACTAAGCCACGCTGCTTATCTCAAGTCGATTCATTGTACCAATGAAATTTATATCTTTGAACATAGTTCGAATTTGTGGTTCGTCAAATACTCATTCTTTCAACTTAGCCTCAGAAAGTTTTGGAAATTTGGATTAAAGGTATTGAAAATACTGGTATTTGTGTGCCTTATGTATTGGAACCTGCAGATTTATTTTTTTTTAATTCTTATTGTTTCGAATGACCCTGTGTGGGCTTTGTAATTTGTCTATTGCCAGGCAGGAGAAAAAGAAAATCGAGTGCTCTAAGTGTTGTTTTTGTACCATTGGAAGTGTGTTAACATCAGTAGTGCTGAAGCTTACTTTCTGGGTGAAAATTGGTTTTGTCTAAAGTGTCATAAAGATAGGAGGTTAAGTAGGTTGGAACCAAGTTCTGCAGTCACTTCAAACACTATGGATGAGTTTAAAGACTTATTAAGTAAGTTTAAAAATGAGTTAAAAGCTGAGATTGCTAAGGTTGTGGAATCTCAAAAAAATTTGGAAAAAGATTTCAACAAGTCATCTGATTTCCTCGATTCAAAATTGAATGAAAATTCTGATTTAATAAAGAAACAAAATGAAATAATAGACAATCAGCAGAAAATAATTGATCAATTAATGTGCGAAAATGCTGGTCTCAAAAACAAGTAAGTAACCTAAAATATGAGTTGGACTCGGCTCATCAGGACTCACGCATGAACTCGGTCGAGATTCATGGCATGCACGTGGATAATAAAGGCAGTTTGCTCTCTACTTTGTCCAAGCTTGCTGCAGTGATAAATTTTCAATTGGATGAAACTATGCTTGATAGTTATTTCCAAATTAATAAACGTGATGGCAGTCAACCACCTGTTGTAGTTGTCAAATTTTTGAGGCAAATAGATAAGATTAGATTCATGCAGAGTAAAAAATTGGTTAAAGATTTGAATACTACTCATATGGGAATGCAGGTAAGCTGTCCAATTTACATCAATGAAGCATTAACAATGGAGCAGCGGATTCTGCTTTCCAAAGCTAAGAAACTTAGAAGAGATCTTAAATGGAAATTTGTGTGGGTTAAATCAGGCAAAATTTTTCTGAGGAAGACGGATAATTCTGAAATAAAAGTATGTTCTAATTTAAATGAACTGAAAGCTATTTTTCCCACTAGTCATGTCAATGTGTATTAATAATAGTTCAAGTTTAAAAGTTTATTACCAGAATGTCCGCGGTCTTAGAACTAAAACTAAAGATTTATATATATCCATTTTGAGTGAAGACTACGATATTATTTCTCTGAGTGAGTCTTGGCTCCATGATGGGATTGGTGATGGTGAGCTGGTTGATGGCAGATACTTTGTGTGGAGGGCGGACCGACTGGGTGAGGGGAGGCGGAGGGAGGTGGAGTTCTTCTGGCGATTAAAAGGTCTCTAAAACCTAAGCTAGTATGTAATCAGTCGTCAGATGATAGGGACTTTATAATATGTACACTCAATATCAATGGTAGTCATATCACTAGATGCCTAGTATATTTTAAACCTAACAACTGTAATCAAGTATATTTAGATTTTAATGAAACTCTCAATGAAATTTTGACTTCGTCTAAGTCGTTAAATAATTTTTATTGTTAGGTGATTTTAATGTGCCTGAATTTTTGGTTGGATTAGTGACTCTGTCAGTTCAATAAGGGCCAATAATAGGAAATTGTTGAATATTATGAATCTAATGTCTCTTTATGATCTCACTAGTTTTAACAAAGTAATTAACAAAAATTCAAGGACTTTGGATCTAGTCCTATCCAATATTGCCAATGTTGCGGTGGTAAGAAATCCATGTCCCCTTTTAATGGAGGACTTGCACCATCCTTCCCTGCTAATATCATTTCAATGTGTTAATAATTTTTGTGTTGCCTCGGCTATAAACCAGTCCGTCACTTCGTACTATCAATTTGCTAAAACTAATTTTAATGTGTTAAAAAAATGTATAGACAACTTAGATTGGGATCAGTTATATTTAATTTCAAATGTTGATTTAGCTGTTAATTATTTTTTGCACTAAGATAGAAAGCAAGTATCCGATTTGGTTTTCAAATGAAATAATATCGTTAATTAAAATAAAATCTAAACTTGCAAAAAAAGAAAATTGTCTATTTGTTTTGAGAATAGATTTAAGGAAATCAGGAAAAAAGTTAAGAAATTAATTAATGATGCATACTTTGATTACATTAGGAATGTTGAAGAATGTGTGAGTAATGATGTCAGTAAGTTTTGGACGTACGCTAAGAACTTAAAGTCTAAGTTCAAGTTACTTGATGAGATGTGCTATATGGGTGCCAAAGCTCGAGGGAAAGAGATTCCTAATTTTTTGTTGAATATTTCAGTTCAGTGCACAGCAGGGAAGTACCTACGTATGATTTAAACTCATTGAATGGGGACTGTGAGGGAATTGAGGAGGGTGTTCCCTTTAACTTTGGCACTCTGTCTGTTCAAGATGTTTTGGATGGTTTTGATGATTTATGTAACAAAAGGAGCAGTGGCCCAGACAAGATTCCCAATTTTGTACTTAAGGAATTAAAAATGAATTATCGCCGCATTTACGCTATATATTTAACCTTTCTTTAGAGTCAGGTGTTTTCCAGAGTATTTGGAAAGAAGCTAAGATAACTCCGGTCTTTAAATCGGGTTCTGAATGTGATGTGTCAAATTATAGGCCTGTGTCCATTTTAAATAGTTGTGCTAAAGTTTTCGAGAATATTATTTACAAATTACTTATGAGCAGTGTTAAACATCTAATAGGTCCATATCAGCATGGCTTTTTAAGGGAGGTCGACTGAAACAAATCTTACGTGTTTTTCTAATTTTGTTAATAAAGTAATTGATAACACTGGGAGGGTTGATGTTGTCTACACTGATTTGTCTAAGGCGTTTGATGTAGTTAACCATGATTTGCTGTTAAAAAACTTTACCTGATGGGGGCGTCTGGCCTAACTCTAAGGTTTCTGAGTTCCTACTTGTCAAAAAGGAAATGTATAGTTAGATTCTTAAATTTTGACTCAGCGCCTTTTGCCCTTTGTCAGGTGTTCCACAAGGTTCGAAATTGGGCCCTCTGCTCTTTTGATATTTTTAATGACCTTCCATCAGTTTTTAAGTTTGTATTTTGCTTAATTTATGCGGATGATGTTAAAATATACAGAGAAATTAAATCTTTTTATGACGTAATTTGCTTACAGAAGGATCTAGACATACTTGCGCTGTGGTGTAGCAAAAATAAACTCTTGTTGAATATCAATAAATGCAAAGTAATGTCAATAACGCGTCAAAAATTGACTGATACGCCTAATTATACTCTGTGTGGCAGAACTCTGGAAGTAGTGACTAATTTTAAAGATTTGGGAGTTGTTTTTAATAATAAATTCACTTTTTGTGATCACCTGGAGTATATTATAAACTCAACTTACAAAATGATAGGGTTTATTAAAAAGAACCACCAGGGATTTTTCTAGGATTAATGGTATTTTAACTCTTTACTATGCATTGGTAAGATCCAAATTAGAATACTGCGCAATTGTCTGGATGCCTTACTCTAAGAAGGAGATCAAAAGGTTGGAGGTAGTTCAAAATCATTTTATGAGATTTATTTATTTTAAACTTAACAAGGTAAGGTGTGATAGAGATACTCCCTCATCTGCCCTCAGAGAAGTGGCTGGAGTCTTGAGCTTGGAGATGAGGAGAGATGTCGCCAGCCTAATATTCTTGTTTAAAGTAATGAATGGTATGATAGACTGTCCTCAACTTCTAGAGTTATTTAACTTGTCTGTTCCAAGATCCAATAATGTTAGACATCATGCTCTTTTCAATGTAGCTAGAACCAATACTCAGGGGTACCAATGTTTTGTTATCAATCGTATTGCAACACTATATAATAAATTATTTAAAAAGAATCGAAAGATATTTTTTCATTTAGTAGTCAAATAACTTTCAAAGTAAAAATTGTTGAATTACTAACAACCGCGTGAGTATGTTACCTAGGGCTAGTTTAATTTTTCAAAAAACTGTTTGTTAATTTTAAGTTTATTATGTAGACTGTTTTGGGACTTCGGTCCTGTAGTCTAATTTTCTAACATAAAGTTTGTAATTGTTGTTGTTAAATAAATAAATAAAAAAAAAACATGCCCCTGATTTATCAAAGACTTTGACGAATTGTTTCATGAGACCAAGCTTTATATGCAACAGAAAAAAAAAAAAAAAAAAAAAAAAAAAAAAAAAAAAAAAAAAAAAAAAAAAAAAAGAAAAAAAAAAAAAAAAAAAAAAAAAAAAAAAAAAAAAAAAAAAAAAAAAAAAAAAAAAAAAAAAAAAAATAAAAAAAAAAAAAAAAAAAGAAAAAAAAAAAAAAAAAAAAAAAAAAAAAAAAAAAAAAAAAAAAAAAAAAAAAAAAAAAAAAAAAAAAAAAAAAAAAAAAAAAAAAAAAAAAAAAAAAAAAAAAACACTAGAAAAAAAATTTATGAAGTTTTTGAGGTTATGTCAAAACCCTGACATGCTGGGGTTTTTTAGACCTTAGATTCGGATTCAGCAACCAAAAAATATATAATAAACATGGTCTGACCCCCGGACTCGAATAACATTTTTGTATGAAGTTTTTGAAGGTTATGTCAGAACCCTGACGTGCTGGGTTTTATGGACCTCGAATTCAGATTCAGCGACCCCAAAAACATAGTAAACATAGTCTGACCTCCAGACCCAAGAAAATTTTTTGTAATGTTTTTGTTTTAAACAGTTTATTATTTCTGTTGTGAACCATACCGGATAACTCTTTTTGTTTCGATTATGAGTATTGGATTTAGGTACATATAAGTTTAAATGCTATATAATTTGGTGTAAAACGCAGTGCAAGCTTCATCAACATTACATAAGTTGTTTAAAAAGTTCCAGTCAAAACTTTAGTGGACGATTATATCAAACTCATCTAAGTTTTTATAGAGAGATATTCTAATATCATCCATCAATCGTATGTTCATGCAATGGGTCAAATTCAGTATGATTCAAATTCATACATTTTTCATCATACCTTTACTAAATTCATTAGAGCAACTTTAACTCCGTAAAATAATTTCTTGGGTAACGCGTAATATGTTTCCGTTGGAAATTTGTAGCAAATGAAAGTAAAATTTAAATAAAATAATACAAACACCTGTAATACAATACATCGTGCGAAAAAAACTAAACAAAAGAGAAAGCCATTCCCAAACCTTTTACTAGTTGAACAAAAATAAAGGAACAATTCAATTATATCAAAATAAGTCAATTCGCATCAAAAACCAACGTTCTAAAATTGAAACAAAACATGTAATGCTGCAAAAGGAATTTATTATAAAACTTCACCTCAAAAATTTAATTTTGTTACTAAAAACAAATGAGTCACATAGTTTGAACGCCATCTTTGTAAGTGCAAACAATTTGAATATTTTAGAGATACGCTTTTAGAATTCTGCAATATTTTTCGTTCATGCGAAAATAAACTTTTCGCCAGCAAGTTCCGGTTGAAAAATTCAACCTGATGAAAATTGATACTTTTTTTTACTACGTATCGATCGTTTGTAAAATTATGAACACTTCACGCGTTATTATTTGAGTTTTTGTACATAATAATTAGATGTACATGAATTATACAACATTTCAGCTGTTTATAAAATTAACCCAGAAAAACAAATATTTTTAACCAAGCTATTGCATGCCAGGTTATCCGCTCGTGTCTAATTATAAATATATCACCCACACTGTTACTCGCTCAAATAATAACTCCTACTGGGTTATGTACAACCAATAAAATATTTTTTAAATATCGAACATCCATTAATATTAGACATTCGAAATTACTTTGACCTATAAACGAATTTGACGCCTGCAACAAGAAAGGTGTTTACCGATTATTGATTAATTAAACGTGCAACAGATACGGAAAGGATTAAGAGTTTAAATCATTTTGAGCCATATTGATGTTTTTTTAAATTGAAAGATAACTCAGGTCGAAATGACGTATTGCACTGTTATCAAAAAGCTTTAAACTTTTAAATTATAAAAGTTTTATTCATGAAAAACTTTCTATATTAACTTATAATGTTTTATTCGTATTTACATGCACATATCTGTATTTTCATATTTCATCTGAAAATTAAAAAAAAATGAAATTTATTCATTACTGTGGACTTTTTCAGAAATTGTGAAAACTGAGAAAAGTGTAATACGTTTGCATAATGACCAAACTCGAAAATGACCTTCAATATATTTCAAGTAAACCCGTAAGGATAACTAGCACAAAATAGAGATAAACGTTTAAAAAAAACTAAACTAAAGTTGAGCAAACCCATTAGCTGCATCTTAAAGTGGGACAATTCAATGAAATCAAAGAAAATAAACTTATACGATATGCGTTCATACGAGTCATTAGAAGTTGCTTGTACTCCGAATAAAACCTGCAATTTTTTAACCAAGAATGAGATAGGTATATTGTTTAATATCGGCATGCTCAGAGCAGCAGTAAAAGTACTTTTAGTTTCACTGCCAATAGCAACCGGCTGTGAATAAAATGATCAACTGTCGTTAGAAAAATTGTTTTTTTATATTTTAAGTCACTCTTATTGTTATTTATAATTCTGAAAAAATGTAAAAAAAAAACTTTAAAAGTCAAGTTTCGTTAATTATAAAAGAATAATTTTCTCACAAAACTAAATTTGTCATTTCTTAAAATGGGCTTAATAATATGTATCACTTGGTTTTTAGTCCACATCTTATAAATAAGATGAAGAGTTACGCGAGTTAAGGTCCCAATTATTGTTATGATTTCATGCTTGCTACTGCTGAATCAATACAAAATGAAAAAAAACTCAATTGTACCTGACTTTTGATCAATGAAACAAAAGAATGAGATTTTTAAAAAATATTCCTACTTAATGTGAGAAATTGGTCAATCATATAGTTGTCATGGAGTCAGTAATTGCAGTTCATTGGAAGCTCACATCAAAATGCTACTCAGATTTATTCTAACAGAGATTGAGTTAAAAATAATTTCTCTTCACCACTTTCATCAGAATATTTTTACCGCAAGGTCGTAAGTTAAACGGTTTGCGATATACAGCCGCTTACCTCGCTTACTTGGCTACACTGTAAAACTCTCTTTACCAATGAAGTAATGCAAAATTCTCTGGAAGATCATATGCTCTCGTCATTTTTGCTTTTTATTTTACATGAGGAAGATGTAATACTTTTCATAGCAAACCCGTGTTTAGTAGTGGAAACAGTGAGGCTGATAGTAGAGGGCAAGCCATAAAAGCAATTTTTAATATTTAATTTTTTTCAAATTTGTTTACCTTTGAAACAGTGTACAGGTTTGATTTGAAATATGTCGCATTCACCACCTCTCGCCCCTCGGGCAAACTCCAGCGCCCAGAGCAACCTGACCAGCTACAAATACAACCCTGGTCGACAAAGGTCAGCAGCTATAATGCCAACACTGGTTTGGTTGCGGACAACCCGTAGTTATGACAAGTTTCGGATCGGACAGTACTTTAAACCTTTCTGAGAATAGTTTCGACCAGTACTCGGTCGACCGACAGAAGGCCACCTCCCCCTCTTATGGTACCCCACAGTCAGTTGCTAACCCACAAACGCAACGATGCATCAGCAACAGGGGGCTGCTTCCCTAGAACAAAGTAATAAGTTGTTTCTACAGTAACTTACTCAATTAAACACTGTCAACCATAGATCTCCCAACAATGATATTTGTTTAAAATTACCACGGCGAAAAAGTAAAAAATTACCCCGGCAGGGAAAAATCTAACATCGCAGCCAACTACAAAATCGAAAAATGTCAGATTCACTGACGTTTGAAGAAAAAAAATTTTCAGGCTCTAGTGTTTTAAAATCCAAAATTGCAGGTAATTTGTTTTTCTTTTCTTACACAAGATTTGTGATCCTGAAATTTTACCATCTCCAACATTACTTATTTCTTTCTACATTCATAATTACACCGTCGCCGGGGAGGAAAAAAGTACCATCCCATTCAAAATTTGAATTCAAATTGAATAGTTTACTCAACAACAACTTTCACAATATATTGGTTTCTCTAACAATAGTTTGTATTTACTTTTAAAAGTATCGGGTAGATACTCATCTATGATCCCGACAGATAGCGGGGTTGTATCTCTGTTCGCGCAAGTCTTGATTTATATACAAGATGGCCGATCGCATACGCCACGGACATTGTGCGGGAAAGTATTGGTTTTGAGTTTCAGCACATTATAAAAATATTTTAGTTTGTAAAGGATGATCCACAAAAAAGATGCGTATCAAAATAGCATTTTTTTAATGGGACACCCTGTATTTTATGTCATGTTTATAACCAACGTGACAATTCAAAGTGATTATATGTGAAATTGCAGGACAAATTTTGAAATTTATTTTTACTGCCCAAAACTGCATTTCATTTACTCATTCACTGAAAAAATTAATGCTATAGAAAAAACTACAATGTTGCCAAATAACTAAAATGAAAGTTTGAACATTAAGCACGTATGGAATCAAATAACCGTTTATTTTAAATGGAACACCCTGTATTTTATAAGCTCATCTCAAGCAAATTTTAATTATCTTTCAAACTATAAGAGGACATAATAGAGTTTGACGAACCACTGCGTCCCAGGTTACAGACTGGATCATTGTCATATATAACAGATTTCAGAAACCCATATAGGCAAAAACACTTTGGCGTCAAGAAGCTATACGAGGTCGCTGGTCGTAGTTCGCTTAGTGGGGAAACCTCCACCCACCGGCTATACAAGTCAGTTGCTACTACACTCCATATACTCCCTTGTGGGTTGGTAGTCAACGAACTCATCAGATCGACCAACGGGTATGTTGGTTCCTGAGGTCGGTTGGTGGCTGCACCTTCTTGTGGACTTCGTTTCACAGCGACAAATATTGAGTAATTGCACATAGTGCCTGACGTTTTTTCAAGTGCGTAGAGAGCGTTGTGGTTGTTCGTCTTGTGGAACAGAACGCCACTGTTAAAGGAAAAATGTTGGTGGTCCTCTTGCTCCGGTACGACTTCTTCTCACTGTCGAAACCGTAGGTAGGTTTCTTCCGAGATTTATTGTTCTTGGGGTACCCTTCGCACAATATCCACAGCCGCGGAAGTAGCAGTCTCTTCTTGGGTTCGTCACTAGTCAAGAGTATGAAGACATGAGAGGTGATCTGCGAGTTCGTTCTCTCGGCCAGGGCAGAATTCGATGTCAAAGTTCAGGTCTGCAACAACAACGACCACCACCGTATCAGTTTGGCGTTTTGTCCTTAAACCTATGCTTGGCTGTTCGTGCATAGCTAAAACTTTTGTCCCCCAGATAAAATTTGTATTTTTTGTGGTCCACACGACAGTCAACCATTCCAGCTGGTTAACGTTGTAACGGATCTCGTGGGGATTGTAGCTTAACACTAGCGTAGCTAATTACATATCTGTTTTCCTTGTTCGGTCTGCTATGCCTTGCACAAAGGGAGAGTCCAGTCGATCAATTCAAAGTGGTTCTTCCGTGGCCTTGCACACTTGCCTTACAGCTTATTCGGCTGCGTCGGTCCATCGGAACTTGTTAGTGCGTTTGTTAAGGTTGTGTACATGCTGATATGTGCAAAAACCAGTCAGTTACACAAACCTAAGAAGCTTTGTAGTTGCTTGCGTCCTTTGAGCAGTTCGGTGGCGACGATTGCCAGGTCATTAGTTTTGGGTGCGTCTTTTAAACCAAACGGCATCACTCTGATGATTCGTCGGCGATGATACTGTTAAGACGTCGGTTTGCCATCCTTCCTCTGCACAATCACCACAGGTGAGGTAGCTTGACGTACTATGCTCGGTAATGCCAATGGAGAACATTTCCTCAATTTCTCTAGAAATGGGTACGCTTTTCAACTTCTCGTGAAATTGACGGTGGTTGGTGTAGTTTTGTCGCAACTTCAATATTAGTCGCCTCGGTGGTAAGATTGTTTATATTTTTTGGTATGTCGTGGTAATCGATGGAAATTTTCAACCTGCCCGCCACACGGATCTTGCGGCTAACAACCTCGGCCACGGAGTCAAAACCTTTCACGTGTGAATAGAACTCGCTCCACAACTTCTTCTTTCAGTAGGTGGTGCAAATGCCCGGCGATTTCGGTGGCAGCTCCTGTGAGGCAGTGTTTTACTATTTTCACACGTTTCTTTTCGGCCAGGCGTTTAACTTTGGCGTATTTGGTAAACTCTTTTTCAGGATCGTCAAGTATGTCTCGGGAGAAGGTAGGTTCACGGCGTCGGGTGAGCTATCAAGGAGTTCCTAGAGTTGAACGAGAATTTCTATTTAACGAATTTTGATAGTGTTTGTTAGGTGCCACTGAACGACTTTCCTGCGACCAGTCTTCTTCTTCTATCTCTGATTTCAATGTACTAATGTCAGGGCTGCTATTCTCGACGATTTGAATATAGATTTTTGCATACGAAAATGAGGTCATTCCACGCAAAACATAATGAAAATTTAAGTTCACGAATATATACCGAGAATATCGGAATAACAGCCCAGACTCAGCAAACCCCTTTTATCTCTCACAGGCAACCGCTATATCTCTTCTCGATCTCCCAAGGGCAACCCTTATAAGCTAGTCGGGTCTATTGTTCCGCGGTAGCGATTTTCTAATTGGCATAGATAGGTAAATGGTGGTAGTTCTGCTGTTGCCGATTCTGTCGATGTGCGGAAAGGGAAAAACGTTGAAAAATATATAGTATGTTGTTTAAAAAATCAAAGTTGTATCCATTTGCGGTTTATTCAAAGATGCAAAAAAATATTTCATGATAATTCCATCTTACATTTAAAAAACTATTTAAACATTTTTTATGTAATTGTAGGATAACAAAGTTGTTTTTTATTTTCGAAATAACACAGTCTTGTGGTGATTCTAGGAAACTCGGTATATAATCAAATAAATTATCCGAGTAATATCTATCTCAGACACTATTTTCTTCAAGCTTTTCCAACAGAATAGAAATTTATTGTATGCAATAGTTATGAATGCTAAAATAATTAATTATTATAATTTAATACCTAAGGACTGGCAGATTTTATAATGTCAAAAGGTACACAGTCCTTAACAAATATATATTTTTTATTTTAGTTAAATAAAAACAAAAACGATCATGGTTTCAATGCTTCTAATGCATCGTTATTAACAATTCATTATAACCCGTTATTCAAAAAATTTTTCATCAAAGTGGACCATGAAAAAATTCACGTACGTCTATTCTAAAAGTATCAAACTGGATGTGTTGAAATTAAATCTGTCAAAATTGACAAATGTACAAGCTAAGCTAAGATACACTTGTTATATCTTGCTTTGTAGTTCATGGCAAAATCTGATGAAAAATTTGTTGAATCACGCGTTATTATTAATTAAAACTAGTTAAAATACCGACCGACAATTAAAAAATTAAAAACAAAGACACCATAACAAGTTGGAAATAAATAAACATAATTAACTATGTATGGTGTTCCTTGAAGATCTAATTTAGAACCTCGTTCTTTGATAATGGCTTCTAGTGGGATAGATGTGTGTGCACTGCTATATGTAGATGACTAAAAGTTTTTTCATAAAATCACAATAGTATGAAACTTACTGGGTACCTTCTAAGCATAACTTAAACAGCATTATCAAGTGGTGTAGAAATAATCTATTACATCACTGTAACAGTTAACCTCTCGAAGTAACAGTCTTGTAAATACGTTCTCTGAAGATAATGATATTTCAGTCGATAGTAGATAATTGGCTTTTGATTCGACTTCAAGCGAAACTTTTTTTTATTTACATTTATCAATGTATGTATGTACCAACCACCTGATGCAACGGCTATGGTGGATCGGCCAAATAATTTGAAATACTGTACCATTACTAGAAAATAAAAGGGCTATCCAAATTTAAACTGTTCTTTTGTAATAAGGATAACCCACCTATTGGCCAACAATACAATAAAATCCCTGATTTGCTTGACTTTTTGTTTTTCAGTATAGCATCTACAGAATTATATCCTATAGAGCTCCTGGGGACTTATCCACTGATATAATCCCACACTTAGTACTTATATAATAAACGTCAAAACGAACTGGTATATATATTAAAAACTATATAAAAATAATCTAACCTTGCATATTCGCTTACACAACCGGAAGCTGTTGGTAACGTAGTTTACCTCCACAAACCTACAAGCGCAGCACATTTAGCGACTACCGGAAACTGGGAGAAAAACAGATGATAACTACCGGTGCATATAATGGAAGAATCGTAACCCTATAGACAAAATGTATATAATAGATTAACACGCCAACTAAAAACTGCTGACGAAATCAGAAACACCACGTTTAAATCGTACATTACCAACTTATCAGCAGACGACCACAGCATTTGGAAAGCCACCAAATCATTTAGGAAACCGATTTATCCTTCTCCCTTTAATGAAAACGACGGAATCTGGAAAATACAGCAAGAAAAAGCTACCACGTTTGCCAACTCTTTCAAAGTCTTTAGCGCATCTAAACTAATAACATGATGATAACGAATTACTAACTCCTTGTTCGCTCCTTGTCCGATGATCTGCCGGTTAATTCTTTAGTCCAAACGAAGTTAAAAGATGATATCAAGATTAACAACCCAATGCACCTGGTTTCGATCTAATTACTGGTCAGTATTAAAACAACTTGCTTGGAAATTTGCACAATAATTTTGATCAAGAAGCCAAATAAACCTCCAAACAGAGTCACTTCATACCGGCCTATAAGTTTGCTCCCGATCATGTCCCAAACATTCTTGAAAGGCTTCTACTTAAACAAATCTTTGAAGATAAGGATATACATATATTAACACCACCTAATCAATTTGGCTTTTGCGAAAGTCACTCAACAATACACCAATGTCATCGAATTGTCAAAACTATTCTCACAAACCTTGAAGAGAAAAAGCTATGTACAGCAGCATTCTTAGATATCGAACAAGCTTTCGATTCAGTTTGGCACAACGAACTATTATACAAACGTAAATCTTTTTTCCTACGCCTTACTACCTTGTCATAAAATCCTACCTTACAGACAGGTATTTTCCAGTACGAATTAATACAGCAACCTTAAATGATTATCTCATAAGTTCAGGGGTCCCTCAAGGTAGTGTTCTTGGTCCACTCCTTTATCTAATATTGACGGCTAACATCCCAACTACAAATACTACTACAATCGCCACGTTTGCCGACGACACAGCTCTACTATCCATAAATGAAAATCCACAAATTGCATCTGAAAATCTCCAAACGCATCTTAACCGACTACAAACTTGGATGAAACGATGGAAAGTCAAAGTAAACCATACAAAGTCCACACAAATTACATTCACAAACAGGAACATCACCTACCCTCCAGTTCTAATAAACGACGAGCCGTTATCAGTATCTACTCAAGTGAAATATCTGGGATTGATACTAAACCAAAAACTTTAATGGAAGCCACATATTTCTGCTAAGAAAAACACGTCAAATGAGTTGGTTCGTGGGTCGCAAACCACAGCTGTAAACAGAAAATAAATTACTTCTGTACAAATGCATCATGAAACCTATATATATATATAAAATATGTTGACACTATGTCACCGTAAACTTCACTACAAATATTTTTAAAATTTTGTTGAAGCATCTTTTTGTGATGTTTTTTGGAAGTGAAACAATGTCACCCTTCAATAATTACTGTTATTTTGTTGGCATATAATTTTTTTTATTTTTTTTTGTAAATTTTTTTTTTTTTTTTTTATTAAAGAGTGAAAAGTAAAAAAAAAAAATACAGGGTCCAGTTTTAAGGATGTGCAAAACCATCAAATACTAAAATTATACAAAGAATCCAATATAAGACACTTTGAATGATGTTCAATGCACCATGGTACGTCAGTAATAAAACCCTACACGATGACTCTGAAATATCGCTTGTACAAGAAAAAATTACCCGATTTACTAAGAAATACTTTGAACGACTTCCTGATTATCCCAATGAAGAAGCTAGGCAGCTATACATCCAACCTGAAGACTTAAAAAACCATGGCCTACAGATATATTAATTCAATAACAATCAATTGTAAACAAATCTGGAGTGTTATCACTGGATAACATCTCCCCTCAAGTATTGTACCATAAGCACATTTTCTTATAGCTGTCACTAGCAAGTTGTAAATATTACTTTATTATTACAAGGGTGCATCAATTGTCAACAAAATTACACTGACATTAAGAGAACAACGTCAAGTTGGCATAGATACTCACTTAACCATTACAAGAAGTGTCTATATGACATTTCTGCTTGTGAATATGTTGTAGTAATGGGCATATCAGATAAAATGAATACGAATTTTTATGGTTAAATGTTTAGCCATATCATAACCTTTTAGTGCGTAAATTAAAAGTTTAAAATCTAGATCACTGCCAAAGAATGGACTCAAGCGATACAAACCATCAGACACTACCAATAGATGTAAATGTTACAGCAGAAAATGTTTTCTAAATTGTTGTCTTCATGTTATTAAGTCAGCGGCATTATATTATAATATGCCTACAAAAGCAATGGTATGTCAACGAAGGCTTTCATAGAACGCGTAGTAGACAACAGACAGAAACACTAAATACTAAACCGTATGTACCTTATGTTAAATTATAAATTAACGTATATATTTTGTCTGACACAATTCGAACACAATATAACAACATATCATGTTGAATAGATAAAATACAACAATATATGGGATAATAATGAGTATTCAAAGCGTATTTTACTAAAAAAATTAGTAAAACGTTATTTTTAGGTTATTTTTAGAAATTTGATTTATTAACGGAATGAATTTTCATTTATTATTCGTTTATAATTCGTTAATATCTCGCCTACTAATTTTTTGCGCTCCCTAACCAGGGTTCGATTCCGATTATAATATTTTTTTGTTTATTATTGATATTATAATACAATTCTCTAAGTAACCAACAGAAAAACACCAAAAACTGCACCAAAAACTTTACTCGGACACGTGTTTCAACAGCTAAGCTGTTATCATCAGCGATACCGATACTAAAAATAAAAACAACGGGAAGCTTATATATACTATCTGTTTATCACGCATCGTTAAACTTAATTGATTCTTAGATAAGCTTAAATAATTCCGAAAATCCTAATGGACCGTTATCATCATAATTCATAAGCAAATTTCTGTTTTTAAAATTTCTAAACTTTCATAAGAATCAAGTTCGTTTTATTATCTACCCTCTTAATTAATTCAATGTCGCCTACTCTATGGCCATTTTCAAGCATATGCATGGCAACACTGGACCTATCTGTGCGATGATATTTGACATGAGCTACGTGCTCTTTAAAACGAGTTTTAATAGGTCTCTTGGTTTGCCCTATATATACTTGGTTACAGTCTTTACAATTAATTTTATATATTCCCGATTTATCACACATTTCTATTGGGTCCTTCGGATTGCCTAAAAGATTTTGCAAGTTGTTACTACTAGAGGTTACTGTTTTATAATCAAATTTTGAAAATATTCTTTGAAGACCTATTGTGTATGTGGGATAATTTGGTAATTTGACATATTTCTTATCTATTTTGCTATTACTAGTTCCTAACGTTGTAATGTTTCTAATGTTTAACTTATGTTTATGTTTTCTAATTATGTTTGTGACAATTGATTCTTGAAAACCATTGTATGATGCAATCTGCTTAATATTTCGCAGTTCTTTATCAACGTTTTGTTTTGAAATGGGAAATGTAATAATCGGTGAATCAGAAAGATGCAAGTTTATGTTGCATACTATGGTTGGAATCATTTGTTATAAACCTCATAGTGTTAGTGTCTTTACGATAAATATCTATATCTAGTTTGTTGCCATTTCTTGTCACTAAAGTGTCTAAGAAAGGTAACTTAAGGTTTGTTTCTGTTTCATAGGTAAACTTGATCGTCTCAAATTTTGAATTTAAAATTTCTACAAATTGCTGAGGGCTGTAAACTTTAGTGTCGATGACTGCAAAAAGGTCATCTACATATCTACACCAAATTCTAGGAAAATAATCTAATTTATTTTTTATATCAGTTTCAAATTTACCCATGAACAGGTTAGCCATAAACGGAGATAAGCTGTTACCCATTGTTGTACCATAATTTTGTTGATAAATATTATTGTTAATTTGAAAGTAGGTTTGACTCATACATAATCTTGCTAATTTAATAAAATTATCTACTTCTGAATTGTCTAAATGGTTTTGGTGTAACATATCTTTCAAATAATCTAAAGTGATATCTATCGGAACGCTTGGAAACAATGAACAGACATCGAATGAAACTAAAACTTCGTTTCAGTCAGCTCAATGTTTTTAATTTTTTCAATAAAATCGTATGAATTTGAACACTAAATTTGATTGTTGATATTCAAAACTGTTGAATTTATTTGACAACCATTTAGATATCAGATAAGTAGGAGCATTAATACCTGAAACAATGGGACGCATTGCTTTTCCGGGTTTATGTATCTTAGGTAAACAATACATTCTAGGAAGAACCGGGTTAGATACCGTTAGTCTAAACCTAAGTTGTTTTGGTATAATATTTCCACATTCTAATAAGACTCTACGTGTATCAGCAATCATTTTGGGAAAAGGATTTTTAGATATTAATGAATAGGGGCTTTCATTAAGCATCACCTGAACTGACTCAAAATAATCCTCTTTGTCTAAAATAACTACTTTATTGCCTTTATCTGCTTTGAGATAACAACAATTTTTCTCTTTAAGATTTTTAACAATGTTTATTTCTCTCGCGTTAAATTTAAATTTTGGTAACTGCTGAATATTATCTGAAATTTGAATTTTACAGGCATTCCTAATGAATTTTTAGAATTATCGTCTAAAAGTTTGATCGAACTTTCAATTCCTACAATAATCTTATCTATGGGCGCTTTGTTAAATTTGAGGTTATATTTCAAGCCTTTATTCAACAAAGTTAATTCGTCATTGTTAAAAATCTCCGAGGATTTGTTTACCACTATGTTAGATTTTTGGGGATCAAGTCTGTGCACCTCTTTTTCTTTTTAGATAATTCTGTGAACTTTTGTTGTGGGTCATCTTTTTTGCCAAAATTTGTGTTGAATAATTTCATTAATATGGTGAAAAAACTCGTCATCATTTAATCCTGAAGTCAGTTTTAAATGTAACTCATATGCTTCTAACTCTAATTTACCTAATTTACCATAATGACATTTAATTTCCAAATCTAACCATTTACGCTTAGTAAATTCAAGCGCCTTTTATATGAGAATGAATTAAAATTTGCATAAACTTTAATAAATTTTGGAAAAACACCTGCTTTGCGGCAAGATTTCAGAAATTCAATGTCAAATTTAACAAAAGAAATCTTACTTTTAATCTTGAAGAACCTGTTCCTTTGATTCTCTAAGTAAATTTAAAAATAGATTAAACTCATTTTATAAAAATTGTATTAATAATAACATAGGTAAAATCTTATTAATAAAAAAAAATTTCCGCAATTGGAATCGAACATGGAGTTTTGTTAATCATTATAAAATTTTGACTGTTTTCTTTATTAAAATACGCTTTAAACAGTTACATTACCACATAAATTTGTTCACGTTTATCAATATAATAAAATATGTTGCTATATTGTGCTCTAATTGTGCCAGAAAAAAGATATGCATTAACATAGAAGTTTTCTGTGGGACATACGGTATTGGGCAATGAACATTGTGTAGGTAAGTACATACGTTCGTTTAATAATATTTCGTTCAATAAAGAACATTCACCAACAGCAACAAATATGAAAAAAGTGAAACGACAATTTCCTTTTGGAAAGAACTTAACCAACAACGAAAGAATTAAATTTAATTCGTATTATTTAAACGTACAATAGTAGGATTTCCTACTAAGTCTTTTTTTTGTATGGAAGAACACTCCATTGCCCTTTGAAAATTTAAAACGCGCTTAAAACCCGAAAGAAATACGAGAAAACGTGAAAAGATAACAAGGCATAAAGGCGTGTCCACGTAAAAACAAACCAAAAGTAAACGAAGGAAAATAATTACATTTGGAAAAAACCTATTTACTACAAAAAACTTTTACCACCCCGTAATTCCGATTAAAAACGGAATAAAACGTTGTTTGTGTATTACACTGCGACTTTGTCACAATCTTTTTATTTGTTCAACATCCGTACAACGCGTTAACTCGAAACGTTTCATTGTTCAATTCAGTAACAGCACATATACGAGGTTAAATGGATTATATTTGCACTTTGATCTTATTTATACATAACTTATTTTGAAGTGTCGGTACCTAACTATAAGTAACCTGAACTATTTTTAGATTAGAATGTAGAAAATACAGCCTGTCCTATAATACTATACTACAGTACTTAATGTTAAGAAACGAAAAGGAGGTAAAGTAAACGAAAGTTTTATAGCCATGAAATACCTACTGATTCATGTGTTTAATGCACATCATTTTCTGAATATTAAATGTAATTTGTATATTAGATTAATTATAACCCATTGAATTAATTCCAGTCATTACGTTGACAAATTTTAAATAATGGAATTCCATAAGCCTGTACTTTACTGCATGCATCTCTAATAAAACCGATTAAACCATTCGAACCTAACCTTCGTTTCCATATGCCATAAATTTGGAGAAAGATCACAGTTTCTCTAACGATTACTCAATACAGTTTTACAACTTTTTATAACAAGTTTAGCCTAGAAAACTAATAACAATTTTAATCGAAGAGTAAAAATAAGGAGCAAGAAAAACTAGCGTATAACGTAAGCAACAATTTTGAAGAGAATTTAATAAGCGTATACAATACACAATAATAAAAACAATAAACAAATTTGAAATTATTACATTTTAAAGATTGCTACACCAATATTAAATGAATGAGAGACGCCACTGTTTGTTTCTTTTTACTGAAATAAAAAAACAAACACGCTTCTAAAATGAATGCACTGTACTAGGTTGAATTGAAGAAAACTTCTGTTGGTAACAAAGACGGCTCAACACAAATCTAAGTTCAGTTATCCATTACGAGTTCGCGTAATCAATCTCACACGCCTCAACGAATTCAATCACGAAACAAAACCGTATAATGGACTGTCACATATTACGAAATCTTTCATACCAAACCCGCGATATTAATTTCTCAAAGATCAAAAGTCTAAAATGCAACAGATTTCTTCAGTGGACTGCTAGAGTAAAAAAAAACAATTTAAATTTAGTTATATGGTTTACTAGAAACTTAATTAAGACAACAATTTTAAGAGAAAAGAGAAACGGTAAGCCGGGGTTTGTCAAACCCCATTAAAACTTCAAAGGTTTGCCACGTTGTTAGAAGTAGTGGGAGATCGGTCACCGCTTATGTAGCTTTCAGTCAGTTGATCGTCAGCATACGTGTGAGACAGACGCGGCGAAATAAGTTTGGATTTTCGTATTATCTTGGTGTAAGTTCAATTTGGGGTGTGTCAAACCCCAACTCACTACATACGTAACTTTTTAATTTTTAAGTTTGAATTATGACCTCTACTGTTTATAACGAATTGAGAGTGATTGTAGTACCGACCAAGGGGACGTTGTTGACCCAAACTTTCATAGTGATCATGAAAGTGATTCGAGAAAGAGCTATCTCAATCCGACCCAGAAGAGTTATCTGCGGATTATGAAGATACACCATCTAAAATTAAAAGAAGAAAAATAAGTACCAAAACATTTTACGGAAAAAATAAAATCAAGTGGTCTGAAGAACCTCCAAACCCCAATGTTCGCACAAAGCAACATAATATAATTACACATCTTCCAGGCATCATTGGCCCTGCAAAACAAATGGGAAAGTATTCTACTCAGCTTTCTTCTTGGGAACTTTTATTTATTGAAGAAATATTGAACCAACTCATTCTACGAACAAACGAGAAATTATAACAGGTGAGGCAGATGCTTTCTACCCCTGATCGACACGACTACAGAGATATCGACATTGTCGAATTTAGAGCATTTCTGGGAATCTTGATATATTCTTCAGTTTTCAAGTCGAATCATGAAGATCTTGAAGCACTGTTTGCGACAGATGGCACCGGACGCGACATCTTTCGCTGCACAATTTCTTTGAAGCGAGTACTGGTTATTCTCGCTTGCCTTCGCTTTGACAATGCTGTGGACAGGGACGAGAGAAAAAAGACTGATGCCACCGCTGCAATAACTTGAGTGTTTAATACTTTTGTAAAAAATTGTCAAAAATGTTACTCTATTGGTGAATATGCTTGCATAGATGAAATGCTTGTTGGATTTCGAGAGCGTTGCAAATTTCGGATATACATACCGAACAAGCCCCGCAAATACGGTCAATAAAAATCATGTTATTGAATGATGCAAAGACTCACTACTTTTTGAACGCCTATATTTATTCTGGCAAGGACAGCGATGGAAATACTCTTTCTGATGATGAAAAAAGATTGGCAAAACCTACTCAATCTGTTATACGCCTAGCTGCCCCCCTTAGAGGAACAAACCGAAATATAACGGCCGACAACTGGTTTTCATCTATACCGCTCGCACTGAAGCTAAAGAAAATGGGACTAACATATGTTGGTACGTTAAGAAAAAACAAAGGAGAAGTACCACCGGAATTCCTTCCTGCTAAAAGAAAAGAAGAGAAGTCAGCACTTTATGGTTTCACTAATGATCTTGCATTAGTATCTTTCGTACCAAAGCAAAATAAAGTTGTTCTTGCAATTTCCTCCATGCACCACGATAATCGTACTGATCCAGAAACTGGAAAACCGGAAGTAATCGTATTTTATAATGGGACAAAAGGTGGTGTGGATGCTTTAGACGAAAAGTGCACCATATACTCTACAAGTCGACGAAGTAACCGTTGGCCTTTTGCAATTTTCTATACTCTACTCAATATTAGTCTCGTCAATGGTTATGTAATATTTTCTAGTTTTCCTGGAAATCCCACACAAAAAAGAACTAAAGAACTTGTAGAGCCTCAACTAAACGTAGGGTTGCTCAACAGTCATCTTCCCCGTGAGTTGCGGCTAAATATAGCACGTATCCTCAAAAAACCCATTGGTACCCGACACCAACAACCTCTGGAAAAACAAGTTAGGTGTGGTAAATGCCAAAGAGGTAAAGATAAGAAGGGCTGACTGCAACATTCCTATTTGCGGTAGCTGCATTGTGTGTCGTTCTGTGGATTGTGCCGAATAAGGTCTTGATAAAAACTACTTTTGATTATAACTTACTACAATATTTTTTTGACATGTACTTTTTCGAGACTTCTTTAGTTATTAGAATGTATTAGTTTCCTTTTTGCGATATATTTACTAGCTTGAATAAAAGATTTGTATTTCTACTGTATAACTTAATTATAATAAAAAAAATTATTCAGTATTTTTTACTTATTGTTTATTTTATATATTGTCATTTAATATAAAAAGCTATTAAAAAACTTTTTTTATAGTTATGTCTTTCTCAAAAACGAAATTTTTTAATGGGGTTTATTAAACCCCACCTCACCAGTTACGCCTCAAAAAAGTGACCTCACAAGCTACGGGTTAAGAACACAATACAATTGGTTTAGGCTTTCGTGGCATGTTTGTGACATTGTGTGGTCTAGGTTTGAGTCTAAAGACTGTTGTTGATTGGAATTTCTTCCTGACGTTTTGCTAACGCAAGTGGACAGCTTCATTACAGGTTGTTTTATTTCCGTTGTTGGATGTAGATTGATGAGGTCTGCTTTGCAGATTGTATTTATACTGATTCAAAGGAGGGTAGGGCTCGGATCACGTCGGTCAAATCCGGGTTTTCGTAAGGTGCGTTCGGGTATTCTTTCGATGGCCTCAAAATTTTCCATGTAGAGATTGAGAAGTCGACTGAGTTCAGCAATAGCCAATCTCTTTATGGAGAATTTTGAGGAGAAAGTCATCGAAACCGAGAATGCAAGCGAGCGACATAGTTCCGATACGTAGGTGATACTTTTATCATTTGGAAAACAAGACATAGAGAAGCTTAACCAGTTTCTTCGACACCTCAACAGCCTACACCGAAATATCTAGTTCAGTATAGAGACAAAAGATGAACAACAACTGACCTTCTAGGAACTGGAAGAGGCCCTAAAAAAAGTAAAGATGGGAAAAGCAGGAGGCACAAATGAAACGCAGGATGAACAGTGAAAATACACATGAGAAAAGATAAGAGAGAGAATTTGAAAATACTAGAAAAAATTTGGTAGGGAGAACTTTTAAGAAAGATGGAAAGAAGCGATTATTTGTCCAATATACAAGGGAGGGGATAGGCAGGAAGTGAAAAACAACAGGAGGATTAGTTAACAAATATTGGATATAAAATATACGCAGAAATAATAAGAGCAAGAATGGAAGAAGAAATAGAAGAAAAAAATAATTCCAGATTGGCAGACATGGTTTAGGAAGGGAAGAGGGACAATTGATTATATATACATATATATATATATATATATATATATATATATATATATATATAATGAAACGATTAGTAAATAAAGAGATATGAAAGAAAGGAGGTAACGTATATGCATTATTCGTGGATATTAAAGCGGCATTTGATAGATTCGATAGAAAGACATTATAGGAAATGATGAGGAAAATGAAATAAGAGAAGACATAATAGAAGCAATGGAAGAGATTTATAAAAAACAAAAAATAGA
Organism: Abscondita cerata; assembly: GCA_030710515.1. Taxonomy (NCBI): domain Eukaryota; kingdom Metazoa; phylum Arthropoda; class Insecta; order Coleoptera; family Lampyridae; genus Abscondita; species Abscondita cerata. The sequence continues at coordinate 158,283 of JALBCR010004153.1, forward strand.
GTAAAAGGTGAAAGGGAAGTTAGGGAAGGAGTTTTGGACAGAAAAAGGTTTGAAACAGGGTTGTCCGTTGAGCCCGATGCTATTTTCAATATATATAAGGGATCTAGAAGAAGAAATGAGGAGAGATCAGGTTGGAGGAAAGGGAAAAAATATAATAACACTTGCATATGTGGACGATATAGTAATTCTTACAAGTAAATAGAAAGAGATGAAGAAAGCAATAAAGACGTTGAGAAGATATTTAGAGAAAAAACAATTAGAGGTAAACGTAGAAAAACAAAAATAATGGTATTTAAGAAGAAAATAGGAAAAGAAAAAAAGGAGAAATGGTGGTGGGGAAAAGAAGAAATAGAAAGAGTGAACAAATACAAATACTTGGAGTAAATGATGAGATATGACAATAAAGACATTGATCATATAAAAAAATTAAGAAAAAAGGAAGTAATATAATGGGACAAGCATGGAGTATAGGAGAAAGATTATTCGGCAAAAGAAGTAGAAAAAGAAAGTGTAAGGAATTGATGTAATGGAGCGGAGATTTGGAGATGAAAGGAATGGGAAGAACTAGAGAAGATACAGGAAAAATTTTGGAGATGGACTTTAGGATTGGAGAGGGAAACACCAGGGTATTTAATAGAGAAAGAATTAAAAATAGAAAAAATAAGAATACAAGCAGGAAGGAGAGCAATAAGATTTGAGGAAAGGATGGAAGATAGAAAAGATAACAAAATTCTATATGAATGTTGGAAGGAGGTAGAATGGCAAAGAACAAAGCACGGAGAAGAAGAGAACTATAGAAGAGGGGTTATGCGACAGAAGAGGTAAGAAGAATTAGGGAGGAAGGAAGACGGATAGAAGAAAAGATAATACAAAAGGACAAAGACAATCAAAATCAAGAAAGAGAGATAGAGATAAAAGAGTCAAAATATAACCCAAAAATACAAATATATTATGGTGGAAGGGATAACAAAATATATTCAGTAGCGTTCATGTATGTTAGCCGAAAGTCTAAAATGTTAAAGAATTTTTGACGTAGAGCGCGTGGCGTCCGGATAACAAAATAACTTCTGACGCGTTGAGGAAGTCTAACACCAAAATAAAAAGGAATAAAAGTAAGCGCTAAAAAGGGATTTGACTTTACTTACATTAAAAAAGACTGATCCGGATTTTAAAATAGAGAACAAACTACGACAATCGACGAAAACAAATTATGAATCCAATAGTGTAGTAGTCCATTTACAATATAATAAAAATTAGTTGTACGCCGTTTGTGAAATGACGCATCGGTTTGTGAATCATAAATGACGGAAGATATGGCCACCACTGTTTCAATAGAAAACAGACGGAAATCAGATCCAAAGAAAAGAGAAAAACAAAAAAGCATCTGTGCTTGGGCAAAGTAAAAAAAAAACAACAAACTAAAGTTTAACTGGGACTAGGCTTAGTTAAAATTTTTTCTAGAACTAAACGTAAAAACAAAAAAACAATAAAAGCGTCGCCATGGTAACGATCAGAAGTACTCAACAGTGTTACCAAAACTTTAAAAAATCAATCATCTCACAGCTAAATCTGTACAGTGAGTAAATTTAAAGTTCCCTTCATATTGTACTATTCTAACAGCAGGATCTACCAAATATCCAACATACGACCCAAATTAAAGAAATTAAAAAGGTTCATTGTTTTCAACTTTAAAAAAAATCACAACATTAAATGCTATACAAAGTTATAAATTAGCGAAATGACAATCTATAACTCAAGCTATAATTTGTAAAATTAGGCTTAATTATTAATTGATACATATGGTGTTAAATTGTACAACTTGGCAGGTTAGACTATGACTGTGCGGTGACACGTTTCAAATAGCACTAATTTCGAATGGCTATTTAAAAATAAGCACTTGCAATTTCGATAAAACCTCAGATACACCACCTAAAAAAATATAGCCCTTTGTGGTCAAAAACTTACAAGAGTAACAATTTGTGCAACCGTTTGAGCTAATATATAGGTAACCATTTTTGATCTGCCCAAGAAAAATAAACATACATACCTATATATAACATGGGACACCACGCTAACCAAAGAAAGAACATCCCATCTGGTTAGATAATTAGTATATTAGAACATTGGCACATCTTACGTTTTAAATTTCAAGAATATTTTGAGACTCCGACTTAAGTTCATTTGTAACTGATCATCATTCGCCTGTTATCGAAGATATGAACAAGTTGAAGATACAATATAGTTTTTCGGGAGTAGGTTAGGAAATAACGTTTCGCTGTTCATGCTGACAGCTTCGTAGAAGCTGAATCTGAAGAAGAACCCGGAAACAGTTATTAGTAATAGTGGCACAGCCGTGAAAACCTACGAAATGTTAATAATGAAAGATGAAAAAGAAATGTCCAGCAACCTGTAGTTGTTAAGTACCATTTAAAAAAAGAATAAAGTGAAAACATAAATCTGCTGAATTTAATAAACAAAACTTTGAAGACGTTTGACACATAAACTTGTAATTTTAATTATCTGAAGAAAGTCCTTAAACCTTTTGATCAAGGTAGTATTCATTATAGATAGATGCATGTATCGCAAGGTCAGTTTTTAGTTAACTTAGTTAATTCCTTTTATGTGGTACAACGTTTAAATCTATCAAGCAGTTTGGAGCTTAATCCATAAAAATATTTAATTATTTTTTACAAAGCTGGTTTTTTACTCCTGTCTCCATATTTGTTCCAAAGAGTCATCCTCGCTCCATTTTCCAAACTTGTTACGGTCCAAAATCTTCGAGTTGCGCGTTACGACAAAATCAAATTTACCGCGCATTGAAACGAATGTTCCTATAGGTTGATCAGAATTTGCGGAGTTTTAATCGCAGCGACGGGCCGACATCTTGAAAACTTTCTCTGTCTTGTGGACGATTGGCGGTGGTTTACGAAGCTGAAAACTACCTATAAAATTTTATTGTGGCTTCAATAATTGCACGATAAATTAGTGTGGAAATATAAATCTGACCAATTTACGCCGTAAGTGGTTTTCTTTGCTATTTCTTTGGTTAATTTAGTGGTTGTATTAATTGCTAATTACAACATATGCTTTAGCACGTGTCTGTACCTCATATTCTACTCATAATTGACCGTCTGGATAATTCCTGGGGGCGCTGGAACAAGCCATTAGAAACCCTTTTGTGACACGTGCCTACAATCGCGCTGTCGTCGACCTCGAAGATATACGGCCGAACATCCAACAGCAGTTGGGGGTCACGCACGCGGTGCGCCTGCTATTCACAAAGGCAATCATCTGCTCCCAGAACTTAGTCTTCTATTTCTTTCCAACGAAATCATACGGATCTTCGAGTAGCTGTCAACTGGCTGTCGTTAGCAAGGACCTTCCTTATCAAAACTACGTGCAACAATATACAGCTAAGTTATCGTTTTAAAGAACCAATTCATATTTGGATGCGTTCGAAACTTAAGTTCACGCGACATCAAGCGGTTATACCTTTAGCGTTTAAGAGAATTGTCATTCGGGGTAGTCTCCATCCACCCACGCTAGTTGTTGTTGGCACTAACTCCTTCAGAGTTAGGGGCGTTGTCGGTATCGCGGGGTAATCTAAAAACAAAAGGCCTTTCGGATTGGCGGGAGCTACATTCCGTATTAGAACGATTGTACTATTAGTTTTAAGTCACCGCGTGTACGTGACGTGTGTACGTTGAGTTTCCTTACTCACCAATCCTAAATTGGTACGCTACTTCTATTTTGGGGTTAATAAAAGAAAAACTTAACTGAATTGCGACATATTTGAACGCTGACTATAATTAATTGGTTATTGCTAATGCACTCAAGTTTAATGCGACAGACTATCATTTCTCCTAGATACTCCTAATATTTTAAATTGTATGTGGTATATTTATATGTCTTTTGTCTTTCTTTGATTGGTGTTTGTTGTAGCGTGTTAGACTTTAAGTAAAACCTAATGAATTCCTGTTGATCGGTTTAATTTCTCTGCGTTATCCAGCAAGTGGCGCCTCGTTACGCAGCAGTTATTCTGGATTGTGTTCTTATATGAACCTGATATGTTGTTCTTGTAGTTATATGGTTAGTTTTAAATCTTCTAAAACTGTGTCTAACCACCCAAATTTGTATGACGTTAATGTTAGGTTAGCTTATGAAATGCGGTCCATGGGAAAAGGGCAAAAGGCTGCTGATGTTCAGTGCGGAGTGATGAACCTGCCTCCACCTTCAACCCGTTTTGACAATTATATCCAATTGTTGGGCTCAGCAGTTAAAGATGTTTGTTTTAAGCCTATGGACAATGCATTAGAAGTAGCTGTCCGTGAAAGTGGTGGTGAAAGAGACATAGCTATTGCAGTAGACGGAACCTGGCAAAAACATGGACACACTAGTCTAAATGGAGTTATTTCTGCCACAAGTGTTGACACAGGAAAAGCTATTTATGTAGCTGTTTTTTCCAAATTTTGCAAATGTCCTAACAAAGCCTCCCATTTACCTAACTGTACTGCGAACTTTAGTGGATCAAGTGGTGGTATGGAGGTAGAAGGGGCCAAAGCTATATTCCAAAAATCTCTGTCGAGGAAGGTTCGCTACATCTAGTTATCTGAGCGATGGTGATTTCAAAGGTTTTACTTCTGTAGAGGCGTTGGATATTTATGGGGACACCCCAATAACAAAATTAGAATGTATTGGACATGTCCAAAAGCGCTTGGGATCAAGGCTTTTGCAATTAAAAAAAAGCCGTCAAAAATCCGCTATCAGATGGCAAGAGTCTTGGAGGAAGAAACAGACTGACCAAACCTTTGATTGAACAGCTCCAAAACTACTATGGCCTAGCAATACAAAATAATCAAGAGAGTGTTGCAGACATGAAGAAAGCAATATGGACAATTTATTATCATAAAGTCTCTACCGATAGCAGCCCTATCACGGACTGTGCCCTAAAGGAGCCAATTCTTGGTGCGGGTACCAAAGATCACTAATAAATTCTGATGAGCCATATACCCATAAGAACTCTGTTCCTACAGCAGTGATAGAAACCATAAAGCCTATATTTAGGGATTTAACAAATGAAGACTTGCTCAAGAAGTGCCTCCATAGTCGCACACAAAATTCCAACAAAAGCCTAAACAGTGTGATTTGGAATCGGTTACCAAAAACTGTGTTTGTTGAAATAAAAGTGTTGCACATGGGTGTTTATGAAGCAGTTGCTTCCTTTAATGAAGGCCACATAGTTTAGTGTTAAAGGAGTTGAAGTTATCTGTGGGTAAAAATATAATACAGGCAATGAAAAAAGCCGATGAACAGCGAGTGAGGTTAGCGCAGCGCCAAGCAAGAGAGCTTCAAAAAAGGGCTAGAAAGTGAAAGGATGAAGAAAGAAAAATTGAAGAGGTGGTGACTCACCAGATGACCCAAGTTATGGTGGGGGTGGATTATTTTAGTGATAAGTTATAGTTTTAATCGAAAAAGGTTTAGTATTATCTCCTTTAAACGCGATTTCCCAAAAATTGAGTTTTTTATACTTTTTGCACACTTTTCTCTAAAACCGTTTAAGATAGGGCTTTGAAATTTTTACCACTTGTAGAAAATGTATTTTGTATTTGTTTGCTTTAACATGAGGTTTTTGTAAAATTATGCTTACTTTTTGCGGAAAAAAAATACTGTTATAAAACATGTTTATTTTTAAAACATTTTTTAAAAATTCATAGTTTTCAAAAAAATTTTTTTTTTACAAAGCTTGTGTTAAAGCAAACAAAACATGCCCATAATTAGGCACAAAAAAATTCTAGTTATTTCCATGAGAAGTTACTGAGAAAAGTGTGCAAAAAGTTATTTAATTTAACATAGGCGGAATAGGGCCTACGGAGTTCCCTTAAACCTAAAGAAAGAACACAAGTTAGCAGACTACGATCAAGTCAGTTCAGGCCACTTCCTTCCACTCCGTCATGTATTCAGGGAAAGAACCACAACTCCAGTGAGACCTTCGTTGATGCATAGTGTAAAATTGGTCAAAATCAATTGTGGAATCAATGTCTTCATAATAGTCCTAATCTAATTGAGCTTTGGAAGTACCGGTAGATATTTGAAAAAATATTTCAGGTATTTGGCGTGCAACCTGGAGATCAATCATTTAAGAAGGTTCTTTGGTGGATGGACTAGAAATATGAATAATTACCAGCATGTTTTTGGCTTGAACTGTAGAACCGTTTACTCCTTGGTGCCATTTTCATTAGTAATTACCACTAGAGGTCAAATTATTTCTGGAATTTTTTCGACCTCATGAAAAAAAGAAAGAAGAAAGATTCATGAGCAAGAAAAAAATTGCGGAAATAATTTGACCTCGCGTGGTATTCGGAAGAAAATTCAGACCAAATTGTGGTTGAAAAGATGAATAATAAAAAAATTATTATTAATAAACACAGTCTTGTTTTTGTTTAAAAGGTGTCCGAAGAATATAGAAAACATGCTTTGTAATTAAAATGTATAAGAACTAAATATTATGTGAACAAATAAAAACCAGTCTTTCAAAAATGGTCTGTTATTGTAAACGTCAAAAAATTTCCAGTATAATTCGCTGTTGGGTACCCCACGAGAAAAAAATTTTCACTAAAATATCTCCATTGCCATGGTGATCTGTCAAAATAACGTATTTTGATTGGTTCAAAATTATAGGTGTGGAATTTTCAAGGAAATAAACCAACATTATTATGAACAATGCAAAAGTGGGACTCAGGCAGTGTACACTATTTTGGAGGAATTTGAGATTAATGGTTGAGGCTTAGTTGGAGCCAAAAATCAAACGAGGACTTAATAACACATTTTGGAAGTAGCGACTTTTATTATAAATATGGTTCTTTGGGAAATTCCGGCCGTTTTTCACCTAACCCCACTTTTTCAAATTTTTCAAAGTGAAAATTCAGGAATTTTGTTTACGAAACAGAAAAATATTTAAAAACAAGTTGATAAATTATTCAATTCAATTCAATTCAATATTTATTTTGTCTTAAAATTTCTATAACAAAAGATTCAGTTTTTCCTTTACAAAAAATAAACAAAAAACAACATAATATTTCATTAAATTATAATTCAACTAATTCCTGTTTCCTTCTTCAACCTTCCATCCCTCTCTTCTCTAAACTTTCAGTATTTTTCTTTTTCTCTCCTCCATCCCTTTCCTCCTCTCCAACACTTCCCTCATCCATTGTTTTCCTTCCCTTTCTCTCCTAGTAGTAACTTCCATTCCTTTTCCTCATGTCTTGTTTCCCTGCATCCCTCTTTTATATGTATTATATTTTCCCATTCATCCCCACACAACCTGCATAATCTCTCCTCATCACTCATCCAATATTTATTTTCCTTTTCTTCATTACCCATTCTGAACCTTGCAATCATTCTTATTTCATTCATTCCTTTTCCTTCTGTTATGTACCTTGGTGTCTTGTCTGTCATTATTTTTATGTATTTCTCGTTATATTTTCCTTCCTTTATTTTTGCCCTTCTTTCCTGCTTCTGAGTATCTTTATCTCTTGCAATTATTTCCTCTTCCATCTTTCTCCCCCCCTCTCTTAATCTCTTTATCTCTTCTCTCGCGTATCCCACTCTTTCATAGTATTTTCTTCTTTCTTCTGCCCCATATTTTACCTTCTGTGCCTCGATCTCTTTCCAAACTTCATAAAGTATTTCATTTTCCTTCCTACTTCCCATTTTTCTTCATACCTTACTGCAATTCTTCCTGCTTGTATCCTTATTTTTCTATTTCTAGCTCTTCTTCCACTATATACCCCGGTGTCTCTTTCTCTAGTCCTAACGTCCACTTCCAGTATTTCTCCTGTATTTTCTCCAGCTCTTGCCATTCCCTCCAACCCCAAATCTCCGCTCCATACAGTACCACACTTCTTACCAACTTTTCAAACATCCATCTCCTTTTCTCTATATCTTTACCAAATATCCTTTCCCCTAACCCCCATACTTGTCCTACTATTCTATTTCCTTTCATTTTCATCTCTTTTATATGGTCTCCATCTTTGTTATCATATCTGATGTTGTAACCTAAGTATCTATACTTGTCTACTCTCTCTACCTCCTCCTCCCCCACCACCATTTCACCTCCTTTCGTCTTCCTTTTCTTTTTTAAATTCCATAATTTTGTTTTCCCGACATTTGCTGCTAGTTTTTTATTTTCTAGGTATTTCTTCATAAATTTAACTACTCCTCTCATCTCTTCTTCATTTCTCGCTATTGCCACAATGTCATCCGCATAAGCTAAAACCCATATCTTTTTCCTTCCTACTACTATTCCTCCTACTTGATTTTTTCCATTTCCTCCTCAAGATCACTAATGTATATCGAGAATAAGATTGGACTTAGCGGACATCCCTGTTTTAGTCCTTTTTCCGTCCTAAATTCTCTACCTAGCTTCCTTCCTACCCTCGTTCTACACCTTGTTTCTTCGTATATTTCCTCTATTGCATTTTTTATATCTCTGTTTATTCCTACCTCCTCCATCCTTTTCCATAATCCCCCTCTTTCCACATTATCAAATGCCGCTTTAATGTCTAGAAATATTGCGTACATCTTTCCTCCTTTCTTTGCTAACTCTTTATTAATTATGTGCTTTAATATGTATATATTGTCTATCGTTCCTCTTCCTTTCCTAAATCCTGCTTGCCAATCCGGTATTACATTCTTTTCTTCTATTTCTTTTTCCAATTTTTTTCTAACTATTTCCGCATATATCTTATAGCCCGCATTCATTAACTCACCTCTATAGTTGTTCGCTTTCTTCCTATCTCCCCCCTTGTAAATTGGGCATATTATTGCCTTCTCCATTTTTCTGAAACCCTTCTCCTTTCCATATTCTCTCGAATACTTCTCTTACTTTTTCTCTCATTCCTTCTCCGATGTACCTCCATTGTTCTCCTTGTATTCCATCCGTCCCTTCTGCTTTTCCTTTTTACTTTATTTATTGCTCTCTCCATTTCTTCTTTTCCTATTCCACCCTCTCTGTGTCTTATCCTTTTTTCCAACTTCTTCATTTCTTGCTGTTTTTTCACTCTCTCCTACTAACTTCTTACAGTGTTCTTCCCATTTTTCCCATCTATATTTGCTTCCATCCTTCCTCCTTTTTTCCTCTTTTTATTAATGAATTCCATACCTGTCCTTCATTTTAATTTCTCTAATCTTTATCTCGGTTTGTTTTTTATGTTCTTCTTTATTTTTTCACATATTCCCTTAAAATTTTCTTTTAACCTTTTGTATTCATCTATCTCTATCTTTCCTTTTTTCCATTTCCTTTTTCCTTTTCTTAATTATTTTTCCCTTCTCGCATTCTCCGTTCCACCAATCTTTTCATTTCCCTAATTCTTGTTTTCTTAATCTATACTTTATCTTCTCTGTTGCCAATTCCATCCTGGCTGTAATTCTCTCCATCTCTTCCTCCCACCTCTCCTTTAGTATTTCCTTCTTTCTTCCAAATTTCCGTTCATTATTGTCCAACCTCTCTCTTCACATAGTTCTATCAAAATTTTTCCTTTTTCCGTTTATTTTCTTATCCATTGATATCCTATTTCTAATCTCTCCATTTACCATTATTCCTCCCTCCTCTCCTATCCTAGCATTCAAATCTCCTACTATAATCAAATTGCCTTCATCCCTTTCTTCTATTGCCTTTTCTATATTTGCTTTTGTTGTGTCCATTTTCTTTCCATATATCGTAAAAATATTATACTTTTCCCTTTTTTCCGTCTTTACTCTAATTTTAATCATCCCTCTACATTTTTTCTTACCCCCACTATTAGTCCTCCTTTCGCCCTTCCCTTCCTCTCTTTTCTTTTTGCATACTGAATTTCCCATACATATTCTTTCGGCATCTTATCTTTCCATGTACTCCATTCTTTTCCTCCATCCAAGTTTCTACTAAACCTACCATTTTAAAACCCTTTATATAGTTCCAAAATCTACACCTTTGTTTTTATCCCCGCAATGTTCCAAAATAAGATCTTATTTCTCTCTTTATTTTTGCCCCCACCCTCTTTCGCCCTTTTTTTTCTTGATAAAATTAAAACGCACAGTTTAAAATGTAAACTACAAGTTCAAGAGGGAGGTGGACAAAAAGCACTACAAAATCATAAAGTATGTACGGTCAGATTAAAAAAGAAACAAGCAAAACTCGTACGGTATATCATATTTAAGCATTTGTAATGCAAAAGTGTTTTGAACCCGAATGTTAAATTACTTGCAAATGCTGTAACAGTCTGCAACAGAGAGGCTTTTCCACATACGAAAAAAGCGTTTTCCTACAAAATATATTAAAGGAGAAAAAAATAATAACAATAACGTAGAAACAATTTACATAAAAATACCCTCATTTCTCGAACAAACGCAATAATCCACAAATTCTAATATAACTTAACCGTATCTATTGAAAAGAAAGCATTTGTTATGAGAAAAAGACTAAATTTCCTTATATATAATTACAATAAAAAGGATAATGCCTATAGATCGATGATAGAAAACATCGAAACCGGATCTTTGCGAATTTCAAATACAGATTTGGAAACCCCAATTTACTTTTCAAAGTTGAAAAAGGAAGAATTTCCTCCCCTTGCGAATCTATATAACATTTTCTTTACAAAATTAAACCTTCATCATAATTTTTCACGCTTATACACTATTTACAAGTGAATGTATAGTAGAATTTTTAATGCTCGTACAACCTTTCTTTCGATTAAATAAAGGAACAAAAAAATTCCGCCTTTACGCCAATGTTAACTATGTCGACATTAAATCAGATTATAAAAGATCTCGAGATTTAATTAGTACGTAAATTATTCAAGGCTTTGAAATTGCTTTGCAATTTCTACTAGTATTTAAGAATTGCACAACTTGCCTAATTACAATTGAGGATGCAAAACTATCTTTAAATTTAATTTTTGTATAGACAACTTGCAAATATATGGTAATTTATTTTTTTATTGGTTAATAGTGGTTAAAAAGGTTAAAAATTTCACATTGCGCGAGATTATTCAATTAGACTGTTTAAATCATGATTTTTAAACATTAAAAAGTTCCAGTGGCGCAACGAAACGATAATGAATGAACATAATTAAACGTCTTTAATATGTTTGTTTAATTTTGCTCGCTTCAACGGATATACTCTATGGTGTAATTGAAAAATGAGTGTAAACATAATAAAAACTGTTCAAGTTTGTACTCAACGATAATTACGATAAAATTAAAGATTATAAGTTCGTCTTGTATAAATTAATTTGTTAACGTTAGCGTAATTGATAATTTCGACAATTCGTAAATAATCATTTGAAATTAACACACGTTTCTCTATGAACACATAATTGATACGCGGAAGGAATTTTCACGTAACTTTTGTTCTACTTTGGCGAATACAATTTGTTTTGAAATTTGATTGTTGACAAGAAACGAATATATAATTCTCGTAAATTATATTTGCCACAATATGTAAATAACTTGAAAATGGGCCAAACTAACCCCAGAACCTTTATAGTAAAATGTATTTGTGAAATAATACTAAACGAAAACCACATAAGGTTGTAGGAGTCAATGGACCACCACCACCCCTTCCCCTCGCCATAATCGTAAAAACGTTTAAGTCTGTTGTAACTTGCAATGCTAGATGTGCTTCTATAGGGTGTTTTTTACACAACACTGCTTTATTTGACAACTCATTAAACAGCTGATTGTTTAGTTTGGTTTCGATATTTCATTATGAATAGACCTACACCAGAACAACGCTTCGTCCATTTTACAGCGTACATGATCGTCCTTAAGAGCGGCTAATTCGAATAACAATAGATCGTTTTTGTAGCACTTTTACTCATAATATGCATCCCGTGAGATGCCGAACAGTGTGAACTGAAGAAGCTGTAGCCGCTGAACAGAAAATCATTAAAGAAAATCCAAATCAATCAATTCGTCGCCGTTCTCAGCGACTGGGGTTGTGTCCTTCCACTTTATGGAAGATTTTACAAAAGAATCTTGGCTTAAAAGCTTCTTTCAAGATTCAACTTGTGCAGGAATTAAAGTCAAACTATCATCCTATGCACCACCAATTCGGCGAATGGGCTGAACCACATGCAATCTTCCGTCGTTAAATTACGATTTATCTTGAATAAATACGTTAATTGTTGCTAGAATGTTGGTTTTGCAGTTTTAGTTTGCGACCTTGACCGTCAAATTACGGTTTTACTTCGATTGAACATCGTTTGTTTTCCAATTTAGTTTCAGATAAATAGAAGACATGTTCATTGATAGATTCCATTGATTTTTTTTTGGTTACACCTTGTTTAAGACTCGAGATTTTGGCCTTTTTTGGAAAAATGTTGGCACAAATTAGTGCATTATTTTCATTATTTTTACCGTTCACTTTAGGATTATGTGAGCCGTACGTGTAATTTACATAAAAGAAACTCTCGTTACCGTTTTCAGTTAATTGACCACCAACTCTCCAAGCGTAAAGATGTGGAATAGCACAACGTTTTTAAGTACTTTGTCGAAGGTTTTAAGTAGGTTTTGACCCAGGTTCGCCTTGTTGGCGGGTATTAAAAAATCTTCATTTAGAATACTAAGAATTTTCGAGGTATCTTGGTTTTGTGTAGTTTAAACCCAGAAAAGTTCGCAATGCCGTTTATAAAGAATTCCTGCTGTTTTTATGCATAAAATTTGTTTATGCGTTTTAGTAGCGACTCACCCATACAGGTATTTTAATAATAAAAGAATTTTCTTTGGCAACGTGCTTTCGCTCAATTCTTAAAATGAATTATAACGACTTTCCGATGCTTTCCACCCTTGGAGCCTCAACAGCGCATGCGAGTCCGTTTTGTTTTCGCCGTATGACGGCTTCTCCGACGGATACATGTGGTGGGAGAAGACCTCCTGGCTCTCTGGATAACCACAGTTCTTCACCAGGTATTTACATTTATCTATTTGAATCTTTTGCGTAATTAAATTTCACTACGTTGTCTGAACTAATTAAATCGGCTTTAATACCGAACTAAATTTTGTGCCTTTACAAAATGTTTCATTGTTCGCGTACTTAAATTTTTAACGTAAAGTGCTCGCGATTAACGATATACCGAACCATTCTTGTGTGCATTGCGCCGTAAGAATTTTATTTATAAATGATAACATTGAACCTTCATGCAATTTGCATACGATGCCAAACTTGTGTTTATTGATCTAATACGATGACGTTACGAATGAAATTATATAAACAATATTTTCCTTTTGTGTGTCTAGGTAATTAAGATTTGGTAATTAGAAATCACGTGATTAGTAAGGTAACATAAAAAATGTGTCAAATATCAATTTTCCTGTTTAGATTCAAAGTTGATTATTTTTCTTTTGTGTTTTTATTGTTTCAAATGCGATGATATATGTTTTATTTTTTGTAATTTTTATTTATCAAATTATGTTACTTTATACAAGGTTTAATTCACATTCGTGTATGTTTTGTTCGCGTTTGAATAACGTTACAGGTTTAGAATTGTACTTTACACAAGGTAAGTAAAAAGTATCTACATCAAGAACTTCCAGTTATCGGAAGTCGGGGGTTCTTCACTACGTCATCTCCGATTGGCGCCCACAAACACCGACACATTTCCTTATATGTGACGATCCAACGACTTTTTAACACGTCTCAAATTAAATTTACGAAAGCAAATTTCTTGTAGGCCACGCCCACGCTTTCTGAGCTAAACCCACCCTTATTTATGTTGCGTGGCATCTAGAATCGACATTGTGCACGTAACACATAAATTAATATTGATGTTTAATTTCCATTTTGTTCTCCGTTGAAGCCCAATTCTGATTGATGGGTACGAAAATAAGCAGAACTGTCACATTTGGAGTGAGGATAATCCACAAACTTTTGTCAAAACACCATTACATCCACATAAAATTACTGTTTGGTGCGCTTTATTGGCTGACGGAGTCATTGGTCCATATGTCTTCAAAAACGATGATCGTCAGAATATTGCTGTCAATGGGGAATGGTGTAGGGACATGATTAGAAATTAATCTTGCTGACATGTGGTTCCAAATGAACGGAACCACATGCCACACAGCGCGCTGCAAATAATTTACTCAGAGAAACTTTTGATGAAAGAATAATTTCACGTAATAGTCCAAGAAATTGGTCATCAAGATCGTGTGATTTAACCTCATTGGATTATTTTCTTTGGATTTATGTAAAGTTACTTGTCTAAGTCAATAAACCAGAGACAATTGAACACCTGGAAACACTTTAAACATTAATGTCATACAATTTTCTATCCAATAAAGCCCGTTTCTTTGATATTAAAAATTAAAAATATAATATACCGCTGCTTCGACGCGAGTTCATCTCGACGCATCTTCATTTCGATGCGATCTCATCTCGGTGCAAACCCATCTCACGCAAAGTTATTTCGCATAATAAAAACAAAGTTGTTTAAGACTTATATTTATAAGCGTTTTTCACTTAAAGTTGGTGTTTTTTAACTTTAGTATTTTTTAATCAATGGCTCCATTGAATTAACAATTTACAGTATATTGAATTTAATATTTACATTTATCCAAAATAAATAGTTTGACACTAGTTTTCTTATTCTTTCAAATTACTAGACAACAGGTTTTCATTAAAACAGCCAAATATACTCGACAAAATACAAACTTCTTCTGCAATTATAAGTGAAAGCTCGCGTCAAAGCGGCGGTGTCAATATGGTGGCGTCAAAGTGGCCGAGTCTAAATAAGGCGTACCGTAAAAAAACACTGTGACGAGCGATCCAAAGTGATCGTTTTGCGGATGATTTTGCTCCCCACAATTTAAGCCTTCTTGACCAAACTCGAAACATCGATATTTTTTAACAAATAAATTTGCTTGAATTGGTGAAAATCCACGAGTCCAGGAGTCTCTGAAAGACACCCATTCTCTTTAGTTTTCGACCTCCTTTTGATGCTAAACCGTGATTTAATTAGACCCACATTTTTCTAGTTATGGCGTCGCAAAGGGAAAATTTTCGAAATTTTCCTCTCGTGGATACGCTTGCGCAGTTGTGCAAACAACAACTTTTGAAACGTCGCAAAGGTGCAAATCTTAAAAATTGCTTCATTTCCAGCTTGTAGAAGCGTAGCAAATTTAAATTGCGGGTTTTTACGGGCAATAATTTTGATCACCTCACGAATTCAAGAAATCAATACTCTTCGAAATGTGAACCAAAAAGTGCTGCATTTATTCAAATTCCCGTTTTTCACAAATAAAACCGCGAACAAGTTTAGACGGCGACTCTTTTCAAACCTTTTCGGATGCACAGTATTTTTGGTCATGATCACCGACCTCCAAAAATCTATATTTCTTGAGATATCGGAGAAAAAGTGTTTTTACAGTGCATTTTTTCGTACAATTTTAGTCCTCTACAAATTCGAAAATGAGTTTTTCGCAAACAAATGGATTCGCTTGGATTATCAAGAATCCAAAGTCCAGGAGCCTCTAAAACCCACCAACGATGTTTAGTATTTGACGTTCTACATGTTTGCTTCTATAGCGGCGTAAATTAACTGGACCAAATTTTTCGAGTTATGGCGTTGCAAGGAATTTTGAAATATTCTGCTCGCGGCCCATTCCCGCGCAGAAAACCACGTAATGCGCAATCAGTTGGCAATAATTTTGGTCCTATTCCGCAAATTGCTCAGATCCGTACTTTCCGGGATCTGGACCAAAAACTGCTCCATTTTTCAGTGTCGCCATTCCCCGCGAACAAAGCGCCACTGAAAAGTTCGCACGGCCACTATTTCAAATTCTTTTTGAGCGCCTGACAGTCTTGGTCCTCATCACCAACCTTGAATAATCAATACTTTTGGAGATACTGAAAAAAAAAATGTGTGCCTTTGCAACGCCATATCTATAGTACGCAAGCTTATTCCTCGAAAAATATCGATTTTTCAAGTTTGGCCAAGAGGACTAAACTTGTAGCACGTAAAATTCCGCGTAAAACGATCACTTTCGATCGCTTGTACGAGTACAGCATCACGAGTTATAGGGGTCCCGAAAACTCAGATTTATATTAAGCAAACCCCTCCTACAAGGCTTTTTCGTTTGCGCAATTATTTCTCACTTACCCCCTTTTTCAGTACAATTTCCCTGGACTATTATTTATTTCAATGAATATAGATTCCAAAATCATAAGCATCATACAGAAATTAATTCCTATTCTAACGAGTTTGAAATAAAAATATGTGGGATCAAGTGAATATCTCTGGAAGTGTTAAAAATATCAAAATGGAATTTAGAAGGTAGGTATTACCGTAAATTACAGTAGGTATTTGTTTTTAATTTTTTAAATAATTCCGATTTTACTGAAAGTAATGTTGACCACTGTTAAAATTGAGCGGGCTACAAATTGATCAACTCTGAAGTCATTGCGTTCACCAGGTCAAAGCGCTCCGTAGCTGCTACCAAAAATATGAGCGTTACATCTCTGACTGCTTCATTTGTCCTCGATCGACTGTCACCATAGCAACCACAGCATATCACTCAAAAATTTAAAAAGTCGAAGTTGTTTTTAAATGACAATGAAATAAACGTTAATCCTCGGACAAATAAAGAACCTGAACACGGTTTTGGAGGTTATAAATTTTGATGTATAAGTTTCGATGTAGCATAGAATGTAGCGAAACAAGTAGCGCCCAGACCTGGTGAACGCATTCTATTTTCAATCATCGGCGCTACTATTCGTCAAAACCAAATGACCTTTTGCATGAAATTTTTGGACTTAAGATTTAGATTTGTTGGTGTAGTTTAAAATTCCCACACAAAAACTCTTAATTTTATTGGATAAATTAAAGGATATACAAAAAAAACACCAATAACTGAAATCTTAGGTTAATTTTATTCTTATTTTATTGTCCAATTGAATTTCGAGTTTTTAGTGGGAATTAAAAGTACCACACGTTACCCACCTGAACAAATCCAAAAATTTCATGAGTATGGTCAATACGTAGTCTTATAAAATTCATCTATACTATAGGTATCATAGATTAAATTAATTTGAAATTAATGTCGCTTTGAGTTGCTCTCACTGTGCTATCGTATAAGTATCAAAAGTAATTTCGCTAATTATTTATAGCAAATAGTATAAGAATGCGTGTTTATACGGGTAGCGATAAAATTTTAAATGCATCACGTAAGTAAAGCGATTTTCTGTCGAATGTTGGAACATAAACAAATATTATTATAAAAACGACCAATAAAAATAACCATTTGTCGTTTATACTACTGGGTCTGAATCGTAATTGTAAGTTTGTAAGCAATGACGAATATGTTTTATTCGATTTATAACTAATCATTTCAGACATAAGTTATGTCAATAAAACTAATTCCGGTACAAAAAGAACGGTAGTTGCTAGCTTAAGGTAATAGATTGAAAGATTCCTCTAATACAAATAAATCGGACACTAACATCAGGATAAATGAGAAATTGACAAAACCAATATCGTTTCGAAGGCGTATCTAAAACAAGTATGAACGGCATAACTGCCGTATAAAAGCTAAAATTCAGAAGTCGAATCTACCGTGAAGTGCAATAAATATTGCCATTTAATAGTGGCAAGTTTCAAAGTCATCATTTCGCAAAATCGATAAACATTCATAAAACTATAAAACTGTAAGGTCTAAGAAAATATAATTTCCAATTAAGCTCTTATCTAACTAAAGATTTTTAGAAATTTAATTTTTTAATTTTACGACTTCCATTCAAACCTCCTCTGGGTTTTCGTTAAATATAAAATTTAAAAAAATATACACACGGTGTTAATTAAGTACTTGTACAAACTTTAAAGAGTTAATCTTTGACTAATTTTAAGAAAAAAGTTCATATGAACAAAATCTATTTTATCAGGTTGTTTTGCTTATATTTTTGTTAATCATATTCGAGGTTTTGAAAAATAATCGACAAATGTATCTTTTATTGATTGTATTATCAAGTAACAAACTTAGATCATTTACAAGTCTAAGACTAAACTAGTCAATAACATTTACAATAATTACTGAAAATAACCACCGCTAAAACCAAATAAAATAGCCCTGTATCTCAGAAACCAAGTCGTTGCGGACCCATGTATATATGAACTTTTTATCTAAAAATTAGTCAAAGATTCACCCTGTAAAGTTTGTACAAGTACTTAATTAACACTCTGTACAATGAGAAGTAAATCTGCAAAATTTAAAAAGTGGAAATTGTCAATTGAAACATTATTTATTATTAAAATAAAATTATATTTTTAAATATTTTAAAAATTAATACTTACTGTAGCTCGTCTACTTTAATTTATAAACACCTTAATCGAATTAATAATAATAATGGTAAATATCTTTGTCGGAATATTCGAACATTAAAAAATATTTTCAAGTTATGTAAATCCGGATAGAAAATATGCAGAATATTTTTGCCTAATTTAAAGAAAAATGCAATACAGAAGGTTCAAGTACCCTGTATAAAAAAATGTGCTTAAGTAAAAATAAAAAAATCATTTAACGCTCATTTAGAACTTAATAAAAACAAAATTCACTTTTTACTTTCTAGTTTGTTTTTTGAAACTATATTAATAAGTTATAATTTAATTTTTGATTTTAAAAAATCAAATTTAATCAATTTTATTTTAATTATTTATGTTGTTTTAAAAAATTAAAAATTCATAAAATATTAAAGACGATGTCGTCAACTGTTGCTTTGGTGGAAACATGCCTTAACACTATATCATATCAGCACACATAAAAAACTGATTTATAGTTAGTGCAAGCACAACGTGCAAGTAAGAAAATATTTACCTGGAATACCCGTGCGGGTTTTCTAGTCCCCCATTGGGCGCCTCCTCGAATGGCGGATAGGGAAATGCGTCACAGATATAGATGGTACCGAAGAAATTAAATACCTGAGGCGGACCAAAACTAGAACTACCGCGTCTGAGTGAGTGAGAGGCTTCAACAGCGTCTGCTCTCCATGTTAGAGGTGGCTGAAGCATACATCAGTGAAAGTAACGGAAAACTACAATTATTATTAATTTCCCAAGATATCACTATGAAGAGAAAACCGAAGACAATGGCCCCCAGTACCAACCAGCCTTTAAATGGGCAATAAAAAGGAAATACATAGTCGTAATAAAATACTCGGATGATACAGTAATATTTGCCGAAAATATAACAAGTTTACAAAACTTATTAGACAGAATTCAAAAAATAAGCAGGGAAACGGGCATTAGGATAAACCACAAGAAAACAAAATATATGGTCTTTAGCCGTAAACTCCATTCTCATACATCATTACAACTAGATGAAAAGTCAATCAAAACAGTAGAGAGATTCACGTATTTAGGCAGTCTGATAACAGACCAACTTGATCCTGATGTAGAATTAAAACGAAGAATTGCAATCGCCAAAACAGCTTCTCAAATATGAAATCATTTCTATACAACGACAATCTTAATTTAAAGTTTCGACAAAGAATGGCTAAATGTTACATACGGAGTGGAATCCTAGCCCCTAAAACTGTTTGTTAAAATAGACGCTGCAGTTTAGTGTTCCATTCCTTTGTCATGTTTGGTACAATTATTGAGAGGAGAATGATATCGACTGTTCCAAGTAATACTAACCGGAAAAATAGAAGGGCGGTGAGATGAGGTAGTCCGGGAAGCTTTCGGGTTAGTCAATGCCCGGGGGCCCGACAAGACACATATAAGAAGATCGAAGCAATGGAAATGTGGATCACTGACGTATGTTAAAAATACAATGGGTTGCGAAACAATCAAATGTACAAGTCCGAAGAAGATCCAATACTCAAAAAGAACTACTTACCACAGTTAAATGTGGCAAACTGTCATATTTGGTACACGTATTGAGAGGAGAATATCTACTGGAAAAATAGAAGGGCGCCGAGGTGTCGGTAGAAAACAGGCTTCATGGCTCAAGAACGTCAGAGAATGGACTGGAACTCAAAACGCAGGCGAATTATCCTATCTAGTGACAGTCCGAGACGCTTTCGAATTAGTGATTGCCAACGTTAGGGGAGCCCGACAAGACACATAGAAGAAGAAGTTCGAAGCAATGGAAATGAGGATCACCAACGTATGTTAAAAATACCATGGTTGCAAAACAATCAAATGGACAAATCCGAAGAAGAACCCTAACGTAGGTCGCGAGCATTCTGAGTAACGGTTGTCGTGAGTTGCACGTTGCGACAAAAATTGAATTTACCGCGCACGCTACGTTTTCCCATTGGTGGATTGATTATTCACAAAATTTATCGAGACGACGAGCGGACATATTGTGATTTTCCTTCTTTGGGCGTTTTTGGCGTGCTTCGTAAAAGTAAAAGTTTACACGTAAAATATTAATGTGGCTTCAATAATTCCAAGTTAAATTGGTGTGTAAATATAAATCCGACAGCATTTCCCTGTGATTATTTTTCTATTTCTTTTGTTTGTCTCGTGGTTGTATTAATTCTAATTACAACGTATGTTTTAGCACGTGTCTTGACCTCATACTCCTGTATTACCATCTGGATAATACCTGGGGGTGCTGGAACGATTGATTAAGAATCCTTCGCTATAAAAACGTAACGGTGTCGCCTACATCAAAGCTGTCAACGGCCGATGAACTCCACCGGTTGAGGGTCGCTCACGCTGCGTACCTGCTATTTCGAAGGAACATATCTGCTTTCCGAGCTTTGTCGTCCAGTCCTCCTTAGGGAAACCCTGTGGCTACCGATCTTCTAATAGCTATCGTTAGCAAGAACTTTCCTTACCTATCGGAACTACATACCTCAGTACACAGCTAAGTTATTGTTTAAGGAACCTATTCATTTTGCATGCGTTTGGAGTTCACGTACATGTGACATTAAACTGATTGAATCCCTAGTATATAAGCAAATTTTTATTCGGGGTAGACTCCATCCACCAACGTTCGGTTTTGTTTTCACTAGCTCCCTAAGAGCTGGGGCGCTTTAAATGAAGTGGGTGAAGCTGAAACAGAAAGCCTTTTGGATTGGAATGAGCTACTTATCGTACTAGTCCAAGTTTAATTCTGGTTTTTAAGTCACCGTGTGTAAGTGAGGTGTGTACGTCGAGTTTCCTTAATCATCAATCTTCAATTAGTACGCTGACTTTAATTTGGGGTGTAACAAACAAAAGCTTAACTGAATTTAGACATATTTGATTGCGAGCTTTAATTAATTTGTTGTTGCTAACGCCCGTAAGTTTTATGCAACAGAATCTCTTACTTACATATTCTCCTAGTATTTTAAGTTGTATTTGCTACATTTACATGTCTATTTGTCTCTCTGAGTTGTGTAGGTGGCGCCTCGTTACGCAGCAGTTTATTTCTTCCAGTTTCCTCAAGGAACTCCCCAACTCACCGAATAAGTCGGACACTGGTGTGCTAACTCTTACAAATACGGGATCTTCCATGAATTTAGTGCGCTTTTTCCAGCCAAATAGTATTGTTCTTTTTTTTCTAGGTTGTATCGCTAGAGCTGTCACTTTTTTTTTTTTTATTATTTGTGAACTACAACCATTACAATCCAATACTCAAATATAACTACTTACCACAGTTAAGTGTGACAAACTGTCATATTTGGGACACGTATTGAGACGAGAACGATATCGACTATTACAAGTAATAGTAACCGGGAAAATAGATGGACGCAGAGGTGTCGATTAAAACAGGTTTCATGACTCAAGAACGTCAGGGAATGGACTGGAACTCAAAATGCAGGCGAATTATTCTATCTAGCTACAGACCGAGTAACTTTCAGATTAGTGATTGCCAACGTCAGGAGGTTCGACAAGATACATAGAACAAGAATATCTAAGAAATGGAAATGTGGATCACTAACGTATGTTGAAAATACCATGGGTTGTAAAACAATAAAATAAACAAGTCCGAAGAAGATCCAATACTCAAAAATAACTACGTACCTCGGTTAAATGTGGCAAACTGACATATTTGGGACACGTATTGATAGGAGAACGATATCGACTATTGCAAGTAATAGTAACCGGAAAAATAGAAGAGCGGAGAGGTGTCGATAGAAAACAGACTTCATGGCTCAAGAACGTCAGGGAATGGACTGAAACTCAAAACGCAGGCGAATTATTCTATCTAGCTACAGACCGAGTAACTTTCAGATTAGTGATTGCCAACGTCAGGGGGTTCGACAAGATACATAGAACAAGAATATCTAAGAAATGGAAATGTGGATCACTAACGTATGTTGAAAATACCATGGGTTGTAAAACAATAAAATAAACAAGTCCGAAGAAGATCCAATACTCAAAAATAACTACGTACCTCGGTTAAATGTGGCAAACTGACATATTTGGGACACGTATTGATAGGAGAACGATATCAACTATTGCAAGTAATAGTAACCGGAAAATAGAAGAGCGGAGAGGTGTCGATAGAAAACAGACTTCATGGCTCAAGAACGTCAGGGAATGGACTGAAACTCAAAACGCAGGCGAATTATTCTATCTAGCTACAGACCGAGTAACTTTCAGATTAGTGATTGCCAACGTCAGGGGGTTCGACAAGATACATAGAACAAGAATATCTAAGAAATGGAAATGTGGATCACTAACGTATGTTGAAAATACCATGGGTTGTAAAACAATAAAATAAACAAGTCCGAAGAAGATCCAATACTCAAAAATAACTACGTACCTCGGTTAAATGTGGCAAACTGACATATTTGGGACACGTATTGATAGGAGAACGATATCGACTATTGCAAGTAATAGTAACCGGAAAAATAGAAGAGCGGAGAGGTGTCGATAGAAAACAGACTTCATGGCTCAAGAACGTCAGGGAATGGACTGAAACTCAAAACGCAGGCGAATTATTCTATCTAGCTACAGACCGAGTAACTTTCAGATTAGTGATTGCCAACGTCAGGGGGGTTCGACAAGATACATAGAACAAGAATATCTAAGAAATGGAAATGTGGATCACTAACGTATGTTGAAAATACCATGGGTTGTAAAACAATAAAATAAACAAGTCCGAAGAAGATCCAATACTCAAAAATAACTACGTACCTCGGTTAAATGTGGCAAACTGACATATTTGGGACACGTATTGATAGGAGAACGATATCGACTATTGCAAGTAATAGTAACCGGAAAAATAGAAGAGCGGAGAGGTGTCGATAGAAAACAGACTTCATGGCTCAAGAACGTCAGGGAATGGACTGAAACTCAAAACGCAGGCGAATTATTCTATCTAGCCACAGACCGAGTAACTTTCAGATTAGTGATTGCCAACGTCAGGGGGGTTCGACAAGATACATAGAACAAGAATATCTAAGAAATGGAAATGTGGATCACTAACGTATGTTGAAAATACCATGGGTTGTAAAACAATAAAATAAACAAGTCCGAAGAAGATCCAATACTCAAAAATAACTACGTACCTCGGTTAAATGTGGCAAACTGACATATTTGGGACACGTATTGATAGGAGAACGATATCGACTATTGCAAGTAATAGTAACCGGAAAAATAGAAAGGCGGAGAGGTGTCGGTAGAAAACAGGCTTCATGGCTTAAGAACGTTAGGGAATGGACTGAAACTCAAAACGCAGGCGAATTATTCTATCTAGTGACAGTCCGAGAAGCTTTCGGATTAGTTATTGCTAACGTTGGGGGGACCCGACCAGACCCATAAAAGAAGAAGATCGAAGCAATGGAAATGTGGATCACTGACGTATGTTAAAAATATCATGGGTTGCGATACGATGAAATAAGCAAGTCCGAAGCAGATCCAATACGAACTACTTACCACGGTTAAATGTGGCAAACTGTCATATTTGGTACACGTATTGATAGGAGAACGATATCGACTATTGCAAGTAATAGTAACCGGAAAAATAGAAAGGCGGAGAGGTGTCGGTAGAAAACAGGCTTCATGGCTCAAGAACGTCAGGGAATGGACTGGAACTCAAAACGCAGGCGAATTATTCTATCTAGTGTCAGTCCGAGAAGCTTTCGGATTAGTGATTGCCAACGTTACGGGGGCCCGACAAGACACATAGAAGAAGAAGATCGAAGCAATGGAAATGATACCGATGAACATAATGATTGTAACCCAAAAACTATTTTTGAATGTTAGAACAAAATTGTTATCATTCGAAAACATTGATAAAACCGCTACGTAGTTTAAATTTTAATAACAAAACACCGAAGTAAATATAGTCAACCAATTTACTAATCGGAAAAAGGATTGGCGGAAGAGTTTATCTACGTACGGAAATAGCATTTAAATTAAAATTAAATCAAAAAGGCGTCAAGGTTGGTAAATATGATTGAATGAACAATAAACTCTGCCCTGCGCTATTGTCAAGTTCAATTATTGTAGTTGTGATTTGCAGTGTGTAATGATGTCACATACCAGAATTTACAAAGCGATGAAACATCTTGGAAACCAGAACATATGTCTTAATGTTTTGTTAAACTTTGAACTCGCAACGAAAATAATTAATTAACAACTACTATGCATGTACACACTACGATAACGTTAATTGAAGATTATGTAGTAGAGATTTGTTCAATAATATCAAATTAATTTACAACGTCGCGTCGTTTTAGAAAATATAGAAAATGAATTAATCCTTAATTAACCAAATTAACTGTGTTTAATTTGCAGATAATTTTAACAAACTTAGTTCAACGAACTTCTATGTAATATGAAAATCGGTGCAATAAACATTAAGTGTTAAGCAAAGAAGAACGTGTTTCCCACTGTTTGTACATTTTTACTATTAGAAACGGGAAATTTTGGAAAGCAAAATATTCTGATAACATATGGTTTATCGTGTAGGTCGATGTAACTTATTTGTTAATACAAGATGTCAATTAATATTTTTAAAAGGTCATCTACGGATTAAGCTGATATATTGAATACTGAACGGAATTTTACTTACACAAACAATTTTAGGTACATTGCAGCAAATTTAAAATAAGTGTCAATTTACTCATCCAAGTCGATTCAACGTTAGTAAAATAATGAGCTAGAAATTTGTGGGACGAGCGACGTAGGTGTAATAAACAAATGAACGTGGTAAAGATTAGTTGAAAAGCGTTCACATTTACATGGGGATTTTTAATGAATTTACTGTAATTTTTTGTAAATACATTTTTCTACATAGACGTAGTTTTTAATTTGGTTCTCTAAATATTGTGTAGGCTTGAATGTAATTGCGGATCGAAAAAATACTGCAAAACCGATTTTTGTAGTTGAGATGTTCATGATACTGCAGTAATCGAAACAATAGCATTAATTTTGTTGATCTTTGAGTGTTGAAATCACTTACGAGGTCTGCAACCGAGTAGGCACAAAGACCACGACTATTCCAAGTGTACGTATAAATTAACACCAGTGTGATCACGTAGATGTCTAATTATAAGCATGACTGAAATCCGGTCTAATTTTTCGGAATTCGTACTATCAGTGAGCCATCGCTAAACCATTACGTACCATTAAAACAGCTTTTAATTTTAAATATTTGAAGTAAAACTTAATGTTTTATGAAACACAAAATTTGGAGCTTTGTCGCTGTAGCATTACGTTTTTTTCAAAATGCTTACTTTATGTTTTTTTTATATTTGAATTTGTACATTTTATAACATATTTAACACCACAATTTTAATAGAAATAAATACAAAATCAAAATTCTACTACAACCACGACAAAGTCCTTTCTTATATCTTCCAATGTAAATAAAGACATTGATGATAACTTGAAAATTTGCGACAATTTTATAGGTACTTCAAGTCATTCGACGCATTAAAATGGTTACTTATAGTGCATGATTTAGAGATAACGCACTGCTAATACACATTCCTCTTAAGGGACCGTATATACCATGTGTCCAACGGAAAAGTTGACATAAGCATTTACTATGTTAAATTAAAATTAACGAATATCGTTTTTCTGGCACAATTGGAACACAATATAACAATATATTATCTTGGATAGATAAAATAAAACAAATTGATGTAATAATAACGAATATTCAAAGCATACTTTACTAAAAAATAAGGAAAAATGTTATTTTTAATGACATTTTATTTATTAACCAAATGATTTTTCATTTATTAAGCAGCCTTCCTAGTCGAATTGGTTAATTTGTTGCCTAGTAATTTTTTTGTTGTTACATTACCACAAAAATTTGTTCTCATTTATAAAATATGTTGCTGTATTGTGGTTAAATTGTGGCAGAAAAAAGGTATGTATTAATTATAAATTTAACGTAAAAAACTTTTCCGTGGGTGGGACAAACGGTATAGTTTGACTGGAAATTGCCTCTTGAATTCAAATATACGTAAACCATAAAAGGTTATGACACTTTCAATGTCCCATGTTAAAACCTATGGAAAAATATATTTTTAAGATAAAAACCTCCACCGCCAAAAGGTTTTAAACCGGTTTTAGTCAACCCTGGACGAAAGAGAGAGAAAAAGGTTGTGCTAAACTACTCAAATCAGTCAAAGAGGCGATAGGCAATAATCTAAACTCCGCTGGCCTCAGACAGGTGCGCAACACTAAAGATGGAAACGATGAAGAAATAAGCCGCTTTCGGGTAGAACTTTCTATTTGTAGAGTCGAGGAAAGAATTTTCGCCCTATCCTGTAGCAAGTGTTGGAGCAAATGCAAAGAACAAGACAACGAACAAATGCATCAAATATAATAACGACGGACACAAGTACGCGGAGTCCAGCGTACAGGAAGGCACTGACAGCATTCAACATGGCCTTAAAAATTGACCAGTCAAAATGACAGAACACGGGATACCAACATGTTATTTGGCTCAGAAATTAGAGCAAACAATATAACCAAAACATGTCAGGTATTGTCATAATCAACCCAAGCCTAAAAATTACCAAATTTGGTTCAGGTGATTTTTTCTGTTTGGTAAAAAGTAACAACACCCATATTTATGCTATTCACCTCTTTCCAAACATAAAAATTGCGAACTATGACCACTCGCCTGTGGAATAATTCTTCATGAGACACCACTTACAGGCTGCCAATAATAGTACCCCGACCTTTAAAAGAAGAGGCCAAACTTCATGCCTCGATCTGACAATAGCGGGACAAAACACCATTCTAGACGCGACGAGGAAGCACTCTCCTAACACAATAAATAACGGCAAAATAAACGTCCATATGCAAATCGAACCAAGTCAACGGTCAACAAAACCATTTCCTGATCAACAACAACATGACACCACACCTCCGGCATTTTAAAGACCACATTATTACTAGTATCCGGTAAGGCCCCAGAACTGGATGGTGTGCCTGCTAAACTGATTAAAGACGTGTCCAGGACCAGACCTAATAAGAAACGGAATTTTCTCAAAAGCCTGGAAAATCAATAAGCTTGTGCTAGTACTTAAAAGTAAGGCTGGCAAGACTAGGTCCATCTCCCCATTAAATAACATGGGTAAGGTATATGAACAAGTACTTCTATACAAAATCAAAGATAACATTAGGCTAAGCCCTAGGTAATTTGGTTATATAATCATATAATATATAATAGTGGTATCCATCGATATCAAAAACGCATTCAATAGCGTCAACCGCCAATCCATTATCCATTCACTACACATTACAAACATACATCTACTCTTGCTGACGACCTTATGCGACTATCTCACAAATCGCACAATTACAACCGAAATGTCTGACAACAAGTTTTATACCAAGCAATACCGGAGAGACGTGCTAAATCTCATCCCGGGAATTACAACCATAGCCTGACAATCTTACCATTATTTCAATCGTGAAAACCCCTGAGGTAACTATACAGAAAATCGAGACAGCATACGGTCAAATTAGCGAATGGATGGCAAACACCACACAACATCGATATATCCCTAGAGAACACCAGAAAAATATTGGATATTATTCTTGACAAAA
Source organism: Abscondita cerata (assembly GCA_030710515.1). Taxonomy (NCBI): domain Eukaryota; kingdom Metazoa; phylum Arthropoda; class Insecta; order Coleoptera; family Lampyridae; genus Abscondita; species Abscondita cerata. Next base: position 186,272 of record JALBCR010004153.1, read on the forward strand.
AAATAAAATATGTAGAGTATATTACAAATAAAGCAAGAATTATAAAAAAAAAACATCCTCCGTCTTATGTCAAAACACGTGGCCTATTAAGTACCACAAAAAAAAGAGTTATTGCCAGGCTTTCTACAATTGCATACACTTGGGAGAAACACGGGGCAATCTTTTATCGATATAATTATAGGTACTGAAGGTATACCTAAAAGAGACGAAGAAACTATGAGTGATCATAAGTATATCTTGGTAGAATTCGTAGATAGACAAAAGGCAAAAGCCCATTTTCGGTGGTACTTGAAAGGACAACTTCGGCAACTTTAGAAAAAAATTTTAAAAAAATCAAACATACCATATTACGGTAAAACAAATGACCAAAGTAATAAGAGAATCTTATAAACAAAGTACCCCCAAACAGCGTACACAGAAAAGGAGGCAGCAGCTTCCTTATTGGTAAACGAGAGATATTGAAGTGCAATGTGACTACCAAAAAATTACTTAGGCACCAAATAAACACTGAAAAAAAAAGGAAAAGCTGGGAGCTGCTATTAGTGCCAAATCCAAAAATCCAAAAAATTTGTTTAAAAAAAAAGAAAAAATAAAAAGACACTGTGTCTATCCTGCCTAATGTCGGAAGACCAAATGCAAAGAAAAATTGGTCATGCTCATTGATACTATACGCAGCACCAATCTGAAATCTGAAATATAATAACCAAGAGAAAAATACCCTTAAAAACCTAGAGACGAAATAGAAAAAATTCAACGCGTCATGGCGCTAAGAGTTGGATCATCTTATCGAAGAATTAATCTCTATACATCTTTTAGTTGAACAGAAAAGACGGATATATCAAAGAGGAAAAACAAACATGCAATAGAAAGAAATAGATTGTACAGTACTTTGCAAGAGAAATGGAATGATCCTAAACACACTAATGGAAAATGCACAAAAAAGTAATAGGGGACTTAAAAAAATAGATAGAGCGGAAGTACGGAAATTTTGGCGCCTATCTAAAAAGAATCGGAAAAAAACAGAAGCAATGTACGAAGAATGCCAGCAGGAGGAGGAAGATGTGACCCATATGATGTTAAGATGTGCAGGATAGACAAAAAAATTAGAATAAAAACGGAAACAATTAGAGAAAGAAAACTGAACGAAATGAGTGTAATAGAAAATATAATAAAAACAAAAGAAAATTGGAAAGCAATAGCCGAGTACATGAAGCACATAATGAAGAGAAAGAAATGCACAAAAAAAGGAAATTACTGATAATCATAAGAAAATATTTAAACAAAATGTTTTGCCGAAGGAAATGTGAAAAGCGATTCCAACACGTCTGGAGATAAAGGGTGTGGTTTAGTGGGTAGAATTCCGCATCCTACAAAAAAAAGTTGGGTTAGGTTTGGTTAGATAAACAAATTGAAAAACGTTTACTCAAAAAATTAAATCTGCATAGAAAGAAAATGGAAAGAAATATGCGATGCCGTCAAAAATGATTATGGGACGTAGGATACCAGATAGCCACTAAAAACTCTGTAGAGCTATCCCAGCTAGAACTCTATAAAAGTCTCCTTTCCGAGATCGTTACTGTTTTGTTTCCATTACACCATAAAGTCAACACCGTGGTCAATAATGCCTAAAAACTTCACATTAATAGAACTCGAGGAGACCAGCCATCGTTTAAGATCTGGAAAAGCTGTCGGCGAAGACGGAGTACCAGCCGAAATACTCAAACTTTTAGTACGATGTAATCGTGATATTCTACTGACCGTCCTAAACAGATCCTGGTAAGAGGGAATATTTCCCTCAATCTGGAAGAAAGTGAGGCTAGTCTTTATACCTAAATCAGGGAAAAACTAAACGATCATTCATCTTACCGCCCCATTTTTTATCATATTTAACTCAACAGCTAAGTTGTTAGAATACTTAATAATGCAAAAGTTGATGACCGAAATCCCACAAAACGGAGGTCTTTCTCCCAGACTTTTCGACAAAATCAGTAACTTACAGACATAGGAAAACATGTTTAATGATAACGCTTGACATTCAAAACGCGTTTAACTCAGCATCTTGGTAAGCGATCTTAAACGAGCTAGTATCCAGGAACATTTCAAAACAACTCTTAAAGATGCTTAGAAGTTACCTACACAACCGTAACATTGTAACAGCTACTTTAGGAGGAAGACCCTAGCAAAGGTCGCTCTCTCAATCATCCTTTACGGTTGCCCAGTATGGTCTCGGTTTTAAAATATGACTACTATAAGAGCAAACTAGATGGACTACTCAGAAACTTAGCCATCCCAGTTTCTTCTGCATATAGGATGGTGGGGACAAATGCGATTTTAACCGTAAGTGGAATACCTCCAATACGCTTATTATTATAGTTGAATAACAGAATAATAATAAAGAAGCAAAAATAAAATTAAAAACAGTCTGGCAAAACAGATGGGCTAACGAGAAGAGTTGGACTGGATGACTAATTCCTAATTTAATCGCATGGACTACTTTTGTAAAAGGTGTACCGCAATGAAAAATAAAATTAAAATAAAACAGAAAAAAATTAACACCAGAAAATATCGTGGCAGTTATGTTCACTAACGAAATAAGCAAAGACGAATAAAAATGAAAATAAGACATCCTCTGTTCTGAAGAAAAAAGCGTGGCGGTACTGGAACAGTAGAGTAAAGTATGAGAAGGGGTTTAGTAGGTATACCTTATCAAAATGATAAGGTGACTCCTACACTCCCCAGCAGAACACTGGGCACCTATAGAAGGTTTCCCCTTCTCACTAAAAAAAAAAAGATGAGGTTATGTTGATTTAGGTTAGGTTTAGCTTTTTTGATATTGTTCCAAAAAATTAAAAAATTCAAATTTCCATAAGCTTAATATGGGACATTGAGAGTAGCATAACTTTTTAACGGTCGTTTTCTAACAAAAGGGTTTACATATTTGAACTCAAGAGGCGATTTCTAGTCGAACTATATCTTTTAAAATTTTTTCCTTGCTAAAACCTCTTTGTGATACATAATTTCTCGGGACATATGTTAACACGATTATAGTCGTCGGCCATTTAAAAATTTCACATTTATTCAAACGCGATTATGAAGCGTATCTGGGCCCATAACCTATTGTGTTTGTAGGTTTGAATGTAAAGTGAGTATTGAAAAACATTACAAAACCGGTAAACTTTTATTTCAAACTTTGACAGAATAGAATAAGCTCATATGATTACTACAGATTATTTTACATACATACATAATAGCCTGTAAAATATTAAATCTTTAATACCAGTAAAAACTTTCACTGCCACGGTCTTCCGGTTCCAACCATCACAAAAATAATTCAATTAGATGTATACAATCAGCAGATCGTAAAATCTTTAGATTCAAGCAAACATTGCGTGAATAACAAGGACAACTAATCCTTCCATACAAATCAAACTTTCTTTACAAGAGTTTATTCAGACGCAGGTATAACAATTAGTTTATGCCAATTAAAGAAAATATTTTTTAAATAATATTATTCAATTCTAATTGCACTGTCTAGTTTCTTTCATGCTTTTTGGTACTGATAAAGCAGCCGTAAAAAGAAGTATGAAAATATCCAAGATCCCATTATTAAAATTATAATTAAAATCTTAACTATGATAATTAATGTGAAATATGAAAATCGTACTATGCATTTGCAAAATGTTCTATAGTCTGATATTATGGTCGGTACAAAATTGTAATTGTCAGGACTCGTTTCTAAATGTGTGCTATTTTAAATAATTCTGTGTAGCCGCCGAGCGTGTCTGTAACAAATTTAGAATTTAGAACGTTGTGCTTGAAGAAGCCTTTATAAATTAATTTATAATAAGGTACGAATCTGCATTACATTTAATGCGAACACTTAAATAATTTTCTTAGTTTGGCTTTTGTTTTTGCTGTACGAGATAATAGCAAAAAATTCAAAAAGATGATCATTTTCTATATATAACTTACCTAGAGCTTCTATTTTATTTTGAGCGTTTTGTGTTCATAACAATTCGTTTGCGTGTAGACATTTTATTATTAGTAGGTTATACAAAATATTGCGTCTTTCAATACATTATCTGTAGTAATTTTTCTTTAATTCAAATATTTATTTAATGATAGTAGTAAGAAAATGATTACTTATTTATTGTTCCCATGATTCCTCTTTCTATGAAGTATTTTAATCAATTTTTTTTATCATGAAATAAAATGATCAAAATCAAACACTAAAAATGTGTAACGCATGAATATGAAAATAAATTAAAATTTCAACAACAATAAATGAAAAATTATTCAATATCGGCTAATAACAACTCTTACCATCACCTTAATCGTTAAATCGTTTAAGCTTGTAATAAAAATTAATTTCACATTCGAAATTTTAATATGATGAAAGGTCCAAAGTCATTGATTAGCTGCTGCAAAAAGAAGTCAGCTTGTAAAGTTATCTTTTTGCCTAAATATTCCAAATTATGAATTAAAAAAACAATAAATCCTCTTCCAAATCTACAATGGAAATGAATATAGATTAGAAATTAAATCTATGTGCAATATTGTATAAATGTTAAGTGGGTCGTAAACCAATATTGTATTTCAATATTGGAACAAAGTTGTTAATACTGAGGTTTCCGATATTGGTTACGATAGCAATTATTATTGTACTCGACTGTTCATGGCGCGGGTGGCGAAATATTTCGGTTACTCAATCAGAATTTCTCCCGCTACAAACCCAAGTTCCCGGAATGCGCTGCGATAGTTTCTTTGGTTGTATGAAAAATTTTGTAAAAAAACCAAGAAAGTTAGTGTGCTGTTTATGCTGTTACTCAAAGTATGTAAGTGAGAAATCCTTGATTTCAAAATTAAGCACCCATACATAACATAACCTCAAATAATATGTTTCTGCCTGGCTTATTGCCCAAGGGAGTATCATATAATTTGGGTAAGAATGCAAATTAAATAGTTATTTATTTTACAAGTATTAAAAGGCGACTTTTTCATGCCAGTGTTTAAATTGCATAACACGAGCATGGTAACACAGGAATACCAATTGTGTAATGGTAAAAAATCCAGGTAGTGTATTCTTTTCACACAAATATGTCCCTTTTCATTCAACTTATAAATTTAAAAATAAAACAATCAAAAAAATAATAATCAATCACTTAGCAGAAGCTGTTTGTTCAGTCACTCTTCTTCCGCCCACTCTAATGAAAATCAATATAGGTTAAAAATTTCTGTACAATATTGTAAATATTAGGTAGGTTGTAAAACAATATTGTATTTTGAATATGAGACATATTGTTAATATTGGCGTTTCCAATATTTATCTCAATATTGCCATAGCAATTATTATTATACTCAGAAGGTACTGATCAAGGTGTAGGTGGCAAAATATTTTTGTTAGCCAAGCAGAATTTCACCTGCTTCAAATCTCAGTTCTTGGGGTACGCTGTCTTTCTCGGTTGTTTGTGGAAAAACTTTGTGAATAACAAAGAGAGTTAGTGTGCTATTTATGCTGTTAATCAAACTAAGTGAGTGGAAAATTTTTAATTTCGTAATTACTACCTCCTATACATAACATAACCTCAAATAGTATGTTTCTGCCTGGCTAATTGTCCAAGGGAATAAGATATGATTTGTGTAAGTATTAATGTTTTGTTAATTATCAATTCAAAATCAGAGTGAATTTTATTTATTATAATATATTCATCAAAACAACAACAATATCTGCAACCGATAGGCTTAATTGATCAATCGGTTTAATTTTGTTCAACGTTGAAATGTACTATAATCAAAGTTAATGCCGATTCCTCTAAAAGGAACAAATCGAGCAAATTTTTGTTGCACAACAAATATCATTAAAGGTATACAATTAAAGATTTTTACAATGTTTCATCTAATTCATCAACATTTGTTACGTATGTTCATTCAACGCAATATGTAAATAATAAATTTGATGTACAAACGTGGAACTATAAAATCTATTATTTTACTTCTGTGGTACCGTTTAGAAAAATAATCACCTTGTTTTACGATGATTCTTCCTTCAAGCAATGATTTCATCAATGAATTTAAGTGGGTTTAAAGCTCAAACAATTAAAAAACAAAATTTTATGAATGTTAAAATACAGTTTTAAGTATAAAATAAACACATTCAATGTTAGTATTATAAATGATGGAGAGTTTAACAACATTGAGCAATTTTAAAAAACGTCAATGCGGCATAGAATTTCAATATGATTCAACAAAAATGATTCGAAATAAATCGTACATAGTGTATAGTATCAACTCATGCTTGAAGTGTAAATATTTAATTGTAATTCGTTCTCAATGTAATGATCAAACATTTTTCCAATATTGTAAAAAGTTCATTTCATAATTTGGTTCAATATTTTACACCAATATTTATTCAATAATTTCATATTTATTTAACATTATAAAATTGTCAATACTAATTAATAAGGAAAAAAGTATCGACATTGCTGAAAGAATATAATCTCATACTAATAAACTGATCAAAACTGTTATTAGCGCAAAACTGTTAAATTAAAAAGCAAAAAAACCTTGCATTCAAACAACGTTCAAATGTAAAAGTCATTGAAAAAAAACACAATAGACAAAACTGTTCGCATAATACCATACCCACTCATAGTTCACTAAACGAATAATTACATTTTTAAATTATTGTTACGTTTAATTTTTTACTAATTAGTACAATTAAAACGAGTTTTAAATTAATGTGAATGTAAAAAAGTTCGGTTTCTTCAAAGTGATTTTGTTTACTTCAACACATCAACCTAATCTTTTTAAAAAAGGTGGGGTTATTAATTCTTATTGAACTAATTTCTATAAGTAGCTAAAATTAAAAAAAAATTAACAAAGTTTTTTTTAATTAAATTTTATTCCAACTAATTTGACAACATTAAGTTCGAAAATACATATTTCTGTGTTATGGGAACAAATCATAGGTTTTTTGAATTTGAGAATGTTGAGGTCGAGACAAAAATTAGATTCAATTTATGGCCAAGAGAGTGTACCATGGTTTTCTCTCTCCGGGTTAAGATAAAGGTCCTGTCAAAGTTTAAAATTAATTAACCGAATTCGCCCCGATATTCGGTACCACGACAGGAATGTTGAACCACGAAGATCTTTTCAAGCTCTAGTTAAAAAAAGATTTTGTTTCACAGCGAAAAATAGTACTTATACAGGGTGTCCCACCGGGAACGCCATCGATATATTATAGAAAAACTGTACATGGGAAAAATTTGAAAATTTGGTAGTATACTAACATCGACGGGGGCAGTTCCGCTAAAATATTTTCAAGATGGTGACACTTCCTGTTCCTATTATACCGGAAGTATGTGTCAACTTGCTTATTTTAAATGGAACACCTTATATTATTCTATTTTGAATTTTGCCCAAAATTCTAGACACATTTTTGTGTATAATGTCCTATACCTAAGTCTAACTGTTTTGGACTTATTTTAAATTTTATGTCAAAAATGACGTTTTCAGGCCTAAACAAAATTATAAAATTTTCCTATACTAATGCCTTTATTATTTAATTGAAATAGGTTTCCTTGTAGCAGGGGTCCTATTTTAGTGGACTATGTCGATATTTTGATAATAAATTAATACAGGGCGATCAAAATAAAAGGATTAAAATTAAATGCAAGCACCATGTTTTTATAGCTTTATTTTATTTAGCATCAAAAATAAGGTTGTCTTTCTACAAGGTTGTCTATTAAAAAATTCATGGTTTTCGAAATATTGGTAATTTAACTTTTTTTTGTTGCACAAATGCTATTGTATTTCTTTAATATGAATGGTTATTCCTAGTTGGCCATGATGGCGTTAGAAAACAATCATCTGTCAAAAGATATGTCAAATTGTTAAAAATTTCATTAATCATGCCAGGACGCTTAAATTATACAAACGAAGATTACTTAAATTTATTTATTATGTCCGTTCGTCCGTCTGCCCGTCCATTCACTCGTCCGTTTATCCGGTCGTCCGTTTGTCCATTTGTCCGTTTATCCACTCGTCCGTTTATCCGGTCGTCCGTACATCGGTCTGTACGTCCATCCGCTCGTCGCGCATGCACGAACGGCTTAACGAGACGCGAGTGGTCACATACCTAATCGTCTAATAAATCACCCGCTTGAATAGATCGAAGAGATTCTCAATCTATCTCTCGAAGGCGGAAGTAACATGACTATCATTTCCTTAAGGTAATCAAATAACTCGTCATCTAATTAGTGAAGCGCATGCACGATGGCTTAACGAGTTTCGGAGAGGGCGCGGGTAAACGGCGAGAGTAACTACGACTCTCCTAATACCGTCGTCCGTCCGTCACCCCAAAGATCGACGTGAAGGAGATAAAGCGAGCGCGGGTAAACGGCGGGAGTAACTGTTACTCTCATAAGGTGGTAGAATACCTAGTCGTCTAATAAATCACCCGCCTGAATGGATCGAAGAGATTCTCAATCTATCTCTCTAAGGTTGAAGTAATATGACTATAATTTTTTAAGGTAACCAAATAACTCGTCATCTAATTAGTGACGCGCATGCACGAACGGCTTAACGAGTTTCGGACGAATGTGATAAAGTTATATTAAGAACATGTGTTACAGTTAACTGTACCGACTGTGAGTGTTAAAGTGCATATCGGTACCAAAGGTTTAACTTTAAATGGTTGAAACACACGTGTATCGATAAAGCCAGGTGTTCTTTCGTTGCGTGTGTAATACTGTACAAGCGTTGATTGAAATATTGGTAAAGATAGTCAACCTTACGGGATTATGCGACCCCGAAATTTGTTCTAAACATCAGAGGTCGGTAGTATCGCTTTGTGCTAAGAAAATACGTCAATTGTATTGTAGAATTTACAGAACAGTATTGCCGATAAATGTGAAATAGAAAACTGTAATTTTGCTGATAGTTTATGCTAAGGCACGACATTGTTGCCAATGCATCATGCCGTTGATTGAAATATTGGTGCATTGAGTCAATGTTGACAAACAAACAAAAACATGCGTTCTACAATATACAAGAATTTATTGATTTTTGTCGACGTACTAATTAAATGTGTGTCCTTTGTTATATATTTTTTTTCTATTGTCTGTTAATTGTTCAATGTAATAATATTTATTTGTATCTTTCTTACGTAAGGTTATAACAATGGTTATACCATCATGACAAACACATATATGTACAAAGATTGTATACATACACATGTGAATAAAGTTTATTATTATGAAAAAAACCTGCAGATTTAAAAGTATTAATTTCGTAAAGAAATCGTTGAAAAACGTTCTCCCAAAAAAAACAATTTCTTTAAATACTTTTGAAAATTCCATACTCATATATTTATTACATTAACATCGTTTATCCGTTGAAAATGTTTTAAAATCTATTAGGCTTACGCAAGTAAATTTCTAAATTTTGGTCATTGAAATTAAAATTTTTAACATAGAAACGCTATCCCTTTTTATGTTGGAACGAATGTTGAATTTTCTTATATTACAATCTAACGTACTCAACTGTTTGCATCTAAACAATATTATAACAAGCCTACTCATTTACTAAAGGTGTTGCTAAAAGTATGCAATTGTAGAATTTCTGACTAAGCCGATAAGGAATGTGACTCATAAACGATAATCCGGAAGCCTCACAAAACCACACCGTAAAATAAGAATATTATCTGCATAAATAAGTGTAAATGTTTGGATATGTTTTATGTATAGCATTGTATTAGGTACGTTATTATTTATGTGTAAATTGTTTGTAAATTATTACTATTATTTTAGATCAGTTGGAATTGTAATTTTGAAACAATGTTTATAATTAATGAGCTATTTTTACTTTAATTAAACTATTTTAATTCGAAACCATGATATTTTGATACAGTTTCAAAGAGTAAAATCCTAACTTTTTCTCTACTAACAGATAACAAAGTGTCACTTTTCGTAAATTATTTTTTCCCTCGGGAAAAAAGTGAGTACTATTTTTAACACCAAATTTCCCTCAATAATTTTCTAATTCTATTGTAATATGATTTTTCAATATTAAATCGTCATTTATTTCGTCACAGAAAAGAATAGTGTATTATACACGTATTATCCGCACCGCGTCGGGAGACAACACACCTCAAGCTAAAATCTAGTACTTTTATTTTTAGAAGTAATAGGAATAGGTTTTATTACCAAGTGAATTTAAATTTGAAGGTCTAGTGGAACCCACTTTCCCTAAAAAACACGGTAACTTGTTGCCTTTTGAATTGAAAAATTTGAAAACCAATTTTTATTTAAAATCCTTTTCAACTGAACACGTAAAACAAGTAGATACAAAAACCAATAATTTTGCGTTTCTGAACTCTAGTGGTATTTCTCCCAGTATGTTCTACTTTATTCCTAACGAAGTTATTAAATGACAAACAAATGTCAACATTATTATTTGCAAGTTAAAAATAAAGTGCAAGCATAATTTGTAAAATAATTGTTTCTTATTTATCTAACACCGACCAAACCAAACTGTTTTAACAAATAACGCTTCGCATGTATTTTAGTAAATTATTAAAAAAACATTGTCATTAAAATCCAAGATATGTATCATCAATGGTATTATTCATAAATGAAAAATTCGTCACTTTTAATTACTAGTTAATACGTTTACTAAATATTTGAAAACGTTGCAACATTGTATTGACAAAAGTAAATTTTACGGATTGTATGTTGCGCCATTTTTACAACGGTGGAATAAATTGAACTATTCTATTTCAAGAATCGTACACATTATAACTTAGCGCTTCAGTACAGGTGAAAAAAGTAAACAAAAACGCAACCCAACATGCATATGTGAATTGCATCCGTGATACAAGCAAATACAAGCGGTTGACTATCTTTACCAATATTTCAATCAACGGTACAAGTGATTACTTGGCTTTATCGACACACGTGTGTTTCAAGCATAATAAGTTATCGCTTTGATAATGATATGCACTTTAACACTCAAAGTCGGTACAGTTAATTGCTGGCATTTCTTAGTTTGATACACACAGTTTGACATATCCTTGACAGATGATTGTTTTCTAACGCCATCATGGCCAACTAGGAATAACCATTCATATTAAAAAAAATCAATAGCATTTGTGCAACAAAAAAAATGTTAAATTGCCAATATTTCAAAAACCATGAATTTTTGAATAGACAACCTTGTACAAAGTCAACCTTATTTTTAATGCTAAATAAGATAAAATTATAAAAACATGGTGCTTGCATTTAAAAAAATGACTTTTGACGTGTTTTTGAATTTAATTTTAATCCTTTTTTGATCGCCCTGTATTAATTTATTATCAAAATATTGACATAGCCCACTAAAATAGGTCCCCTGCTACAAGAAAACCTATTTCAATTAAATAATAAAGGCATTAGTATAAGAAAATTTTATAATTTTGTTTAGGCCTGAAAACGTCATTTTTGACATAAAATTTAAAATAAGTCCAAAACAGTTAGACTTAGGTATAGGACATTATACACAAAATGTGTCTACAATTTTGTGCAAAATCCAAAAATAGAATAATATATAGGATGTTCCATTTAAAATAAGCAACTTGGCACCTACTTCCGGCATAACAGGAAGTATCACCATCTTGAAAATATTTTAACGGAACTGCCCCCGTCGATGTTAGTATACTACCAAATTTTCAAATTTATTCCATGTACAGTTTTTCTATAATCTATCGATGGCGTTCCCGGTGGGACACCCTGTATTAAAGAACTAGTGTCAGAAGATTTTTTCCGATTGATTTTGAAATAAATTTTTGCGAGCTTTTTAATTTAGGGAATTTTGAAGTATAATTGCTAGGGTGGTAATATTTTCATTAAACTTTGGTTTAAATGCTAGTTTAAGTTTAATTAGTATATTTATCATACGTTTAATTTAAAAAAAGGTAGAAATAAAAATAAGTAGATAAATAAATCTACTGAACATTAATTACAATTTAAATTAACGCACGCCGAACGTAACGACAGCTTTGACGTTTAATATCAAATCAGTGTTACCACCGTTCGGAATAAAAATTGTTCTATTTCTATAAAAAAAACTCTATTTTCTATTAAAAAATACTCATTTGGGTGCTTTTATAGCGCTGTAAGCGACCCAAAACAAAAAAAATCTTTTTTTCACGGTTAAAATAAAGCATACCTCTTGCACACTAAGATTAATGCGTAAATGTCATATTTTTTGACAATTGTAGAAAAAAAGTTTTTTGTTAGACCTTACTATAATAATTGTTCTAATTTTTAATATGTTTTACTGTCATATCTTCAAGAAACTTTAAAAAATACGCGATGACCAAAACATTCTACTCAAAAAGTTCCTTAAAAACTTTTTTTCACAAACTTAACATTTTGGAAACAATGGAGGTATAACCGACAAACAAAATCGCAATATTTTAATTTCTCCTTGTATAACAAAGTACCGTCTCCTAGATTAGAGTTTTAACCTGTCCCTCGATTAAAAATTAAATATTTCTTAGTTATTTCTATCTCTAATGTCTTGTAACATCGATTTTCAAATATGTCATTATAGTACATTAGTACAATATACCAGTTCATTGTCAGTACCATAGTTATCGACGAAAGAAATTTTGTGAAAAAAAATACCCATTGTTGTTAATAAAAGAAGCTTGAACGTGTTGGTAAAGTGGTGCACTTCCATCGTGCTTGCAAAGTTACCTATCAAATAAGATTCATTATGTAATAATCACTCAATTCAATCCGTTGTTCCTCAAGGGTCTCACCCGGGGTCCTTTACTTATTTTTTTAATAATATGCTAAAAAATAATAAATTTTTGTATACATAAAAGAAGAGACCACACGTAAGATATCTTTACTCAGTTTCATCAGCTACTAGAAAATAGCGTATTTTTTTAAATTGTATGTCAAGGAAGATGTAGTAAATCACTCGACATTTAGATGGATTGTTTTAATGTAGTTATTGAGTGAAACATATGGGTAAAGTTCATTCAGTTAACGTAAAGCACTTAAAGTAAAGTGTGCTAAACATAATTTTGTTTGTTAATTTCTTGTCATACATATTTTGAGAACAAACTTTTTTAATATACTTGTCTTTTCTACCCATTCTTTTGCATTACGCCGTTTATTTCATAGTCCATCCATTTCGCTTACTAACAAATACATATTACAAATAAAAGAATGCTACGCCGACAAGTGTAGAAGAAAGATCGTCGGTTCACTATCATCATCGTTGACGGTCGTGTTAACATGGACGACAATTTAAAATTGTCAGCTTTAATTGCACCGAGCAATTGTAAAATTACAAAAACGTTATCACACAGTCTTTTTATCCTAATTTAGGATGATTATGAAGTCGATCTCAATTATTCATTACTGATAATCCCAAATTGCACAAAGAAGTGTAGGTAACGTGAACTGACAATTCTGCTTCCACAACGGTCGATGTCAAATTATTTCTTTATAATAGATTAGATGTTTTCACAACGTGGCAACACCTACCGCAACAACAACGCGGCAAACACTGGTTTGTTGGCTATGTATTGGCAAGGTATTGGCTTTGCAGGGGAATTGATGACACAAAATGCTAATACAGAAAAAATGTTTTAAACGCACTCCGAAATCTTAAATGCAAAAATTATAATAGCGAGTCATCATACAAATGGTAGAATGGAAGCTTTAAAATGCCAACACAAAAATCATACTTAATGTTTAACTATTTTTTATTAATGGCAAATAGTAGTCATTATATTTGTACATAAAAGTCAATAATAATACTGCGTCGGCAATTTTTTGTTAGAAGGTAATAAATTGAATTTCGCGGCATTTTCATTGCATTACTTCACGACCGCGTCCGATACAGGCCATCTTTACGAAGTAGTGATCGATGAACGGCTTTTTTTAATTTTTTTTATTTTCATTTTATAATCGTTTGTATTTTAACATTTTTGGGAGGTTTTCAGGTTTTTATTTGTGAACAGTTTGAAATGTCCGATAAAAGAAGTTTGTAAGTTAAAATTACTACCGCTTCAAAGTGTCGCTATCGGTAGAAGTTTAGGCTTTACTGTGATCGTTTTAAAATAAGTTACCACAATTTCCTTACAGCTAAACTACAACTACGTATAACTAATCTTCGGTCATATGTGAATGGCAACTATTTCTTTCTTGCTTAACGGGGTCGTTTTGACTTCAGCATAGTTTTGAGGTTACCTGGTGTTCTACTTCGTGGATATCTTACGCTGCTTACTCCACTTCTTGGTAATTATTCTCAGAGATCTCCCCGGTCATAATTATTGCAGGCAGTTCGTTAGAATGTTTTTAACCATTGTGGCTCTTGTTTTGGATAACTACACATGTAATTCGTCAATTCGCCTTTTTAAAATATTTATGTTACACTGCGTTTTCCTTTATTTGTTTCAGTTTGGATTACCCAATACTTCGTCAATTTTCCCATAATGCACTTCAATTAGTACGAACGTAAATTTTAGCGCGTTGTTTGTGTTTTTGAAGTGCGCCCTCTATTGGTAGCCGCGTTAAACCATTACCATTTTTTACTAGTTTTCTTCTAATTTGCTAATTGTTCCTGTTATTAATAATATTACCATTTTTGTGTAGGGCTTTGTTTCACTTTTCTTTCCCTCAAAGCTTTCCTCTAAACTTTGTTGGGTCGTAAAGAAATCTTAGTTTAATATTTCATAGAATTGGCGCGAATGACCTTTGGTTCAGTTTTTTTTTATCTAGAATTTTCTCTCGTCGATCATTCTTATCAAACATACTTGTACATCCAAGTCTTTCTTATTTAAACTTTCATTTGAATTCATGTTTCTCACTTTCTTATATTAATCTTTTATTTTTATTCATATGGCTTACTTACATAGAATGTACCTAATTTTTAAACTAAATCTAATTGTTTTGTAGGTTTGGTGATAAGATCCAGTTTGATCTTGGCTGAGTTTTAAACAACCCTCATCTTAATTAGAAGAGACCTACAATTGAGAATATGATAGATAATCCTGAACTCCTTCCGATTTACTATCCTTATGCTACGGCAGTTGGGGACATTTATATCACATCAGTAAACAGGGTGATCTGCCTAGAGCGTACATTAAAAGTTTTTAACTTGCAGATAAATCAGAAACTTGAAATTTGGTACGCGGCCATAATCGAGAGTTTTTGTTCTATCTAAAATATTTTCACACCTTCAGCTATACAGGGTGTGCCAAAAGTTACTATCAACTTTCTTATTTTAAATAAAACCTATAATTCGATTTATATGGGTCAACTGGCCATATAATTATGAGTTTATATAACCTAAATTATGTTATCTTGTCCTTGAACGTTTTTGACATGTCATTTTTTTCAAGAAAATGGACGTTGTAATAGTTAACAAAAAATGTGTATCTCGAAAATCAGTTGAAATTATAAAATAGAAATAATGGAGAAGTTGGCTGGAATTCCAGGCTTACTCCTGATGTCCTACTGGTGGTTCCATTTTGTACCATATGGGCAGAGGCGACTTTCAAATATCACAATCAAAAATTATCAAAAAGTCAATTTTTTGAAATGGCACCTTCGAAAGAAATTGGGTATACGAAATTTTCAAAAATTTAAGTAAGCCTGGACAGCCAAAAGCTCCATAAATTTAATTTTATAATCTGAACTGATTCGCGAAATAAAAATTTTTTAATTAGCTACTACAAAAACCATATTTTAAAAAAAATGACATAAAAAATGAGTCAAGAATAAAAATAACATAATTTAGGTTATACAGTGCGAGTCAAAAGTCTTAAGTAAATTCGTTAAAAAAAACGGACGGTTTTTCAGCAAAATCCTCGGACACGCCGATTTTATTTTTCAAAAAGACACCTTTTTCTGTTGAAATTTTGTTTCGATGTTTTATTGTTTTCCAGCAATGACGTCACCATCATTCTTTTGAAATGGTAACCCTAGTTTTTTTCACTGAAAATAAAAGATTAAGAAGACCTTTCAATAGAAATGTTAAAATTTTGACAGGTCCCATAAGAAAATTTTCGAGAAAAATTAACAATTTTTTTTCAAAATGAAAAAAAACTTTTTAATACTTAATTGTTTATACATTTTAGAAAAGAAAACATATTAAATTAAGTGTTCAAAATGCCTTCTCCCCCACTTCTTGACAATAACCTAACCTGGCTCTAAAAAAATGTATAAACAATTTAGTATTCTAAAAGTGCTTGCTAACCGGTTTTTTCATTTTTGAACAACCAATTTTGAAAAAAAAATTTGTCTTAAAAATTTTCTTATGAGACTTTTAACATTTCTATTTAAAGGGCCACTTGAGCTTTCATTATAATTGAAAATAAAACTTAGGGGTACCATTTGAAAAAAATTATGGTGACGTCATTGCTGGAAAACAAAAAAACATCGAAACAAAATTTCAAACAGGAAAAGGTGTCTTTTTGAAAAATAAAAACGAATTTACTTAAGACTTTTGAGTCGCACTGTATAAACTCAGAATTATAAGGACAATCGACCCATGTAAAAAAAATTATAGGTTTGTATTTACAATAAGAAAGTTGATAGCAACTTTTAGCACAGCTTGTATAACTAAATGTCTGAAAATATTTTAGGTAAAACAAAAATGTTCAATTATAGCCGCGTAACAAATTTTAAGTTTTGATTTATCTGCAAAACTTTTAATACACGCTTTACGCAGATCACCTTGTATAATGAATGTGCAGCATAAGTGCGCTTACTTGGTGGTGAAAACGGCATCTCAATAACCTCAATAGCAAAACGGTTATGGATCAATTACACACATCCCTGGGTCACCCTGTAAGCCTTATTATAACGCAATTTGTCATTCGACAACAATTTTTCTTTCTAAAATCATCTTGTAGAAAATACTCTAAAGATTGCAACACTATCGTGTTTACCAGGATCACGTTAAAATTAATTGATACAGATTATTTCATTAAATTTTATTTAAAAACTGCGTTCTAAACTGGAGGCTTGAACCATGGACCATGAATGATACTAATTTACCTCGATACATCAGTCTTTACTATGAGGTACTGGGTTGATTCAAACACAAAGAGTAAAGTATTGGTAAAATCACTATGTATTTATTTTAATCATAAAAATCTAAAAGCCTCCGATGTACTTCATTGTCTGATATAATACGGAGTAATACATTGATTTTTAAAAACCTACGATACAAGGATGGATTGAACAGTAGACAGTAAATAATACCACCGAGTATTTCCAACAATAAGGAAAACCTGTATAAATAACTTATTAAATATTTATAAACTGAAATAAAACAGTATTTGTTTTACTAATGTAAATAAATTACTGAACAAGACGAATTTTGAAATGTTAAAATTTATTTTCGCTTTCCACTGATAAAAGTAATCATTAAACATAACATCACAATTTTCCTTTTAAATTGTTATGAATATCCAGTGTTATATTACCTATATTCCATTAAATACATTTTGCAAAAATAAATAATACATACGATGCCATTCACAGACCGAACTTTGACGTTACATTTATACAATCTCTAAAGATTTACACCACCCTCTAAACCGTTGACATGATTGGTGTTCAATTAAAAACAGAACGCAATGAAATGTGAAAACCTAATTAACGTGTTCGAAACAGCTGATTATTTTTGTGTTTAAAAGCAAAACATGGGATCGGAGTGTTATAAGTACAATAAAATTGGACAACGAACGTTGTTAAACAAAAGGCCTCTCGCAATTTTGATAGTTCTCTGATTAGACGGATGCTTTCAATTTAATTTTCCGTCCTAATTTGTTTCAATGTAATTTATTCTCCATTGTCGCATATATTACACAAAATATGGTGGTGTCAATTCTCAATTGTATCGCTTGTATGCAAAAAAAAAATTTTAAAGTTCAAATAGTCGCCATTGTTAAATCACTTTTTAGTAGAAACAAGGGTACCTATTGTTTCTATTTATTTCTAATTGATTTTTTTTTATTGTATTCGATAGTTATTATAAAAAAAAACTTGTGAGAGTTTACAAAATGACTTCGACACAAAATTGTTATTTATTTTTTTTCAGTAATTCATTCTGAAAAGTTGCTCACTTAAATTTTAACTGGTACGTTATCTACGAAATTAAAAGATCGTTTAGATTTTTAACATTTAAGAGCAGCTTATGTACAATGCTTTAATTAAACATACCAGTGAAACTGGTTTTAGTAGTAGTAACAAATCAAACCTTATTAACACAACAAATCAATATTTAACCCCAAACAAAATTATTTATACATACTTCAATAAAACTGTAGAAAAATATGTAAAATAGTTTTAGTAAATAAAATGATTTCTAGAAATAAAATTATCTTTAAATACTATAAACTATAGGAAATCATTGAACATTTTAAATCTGAAGTAAATAACAAATATTTAATTGAATAATATTTTGATGAGTAATAAAATTCCAAACTCTATTCACAAAAATACCGTATTATTTTCAATTTAAAATTTTGATAATTAACTTTGGTGAATTCACACAGTTAATTTTTTTTTAATATATTGGCAGTTTGAGAAATTTGCTTCAACTTTGAGCAATTTTAATTCCCATATCGAATATTTGCTTTTTTTAAACATAAAACCAATTATACCGTGTGAATATAAGGTTTGGAACAAAATTCAAAACTATTATAATGAGTAAGTTTTCAAATACCCAGAGACTCGCCAATTTTGCTTTTTCAAATATCAACTTTCGCAAATTAGAATTTGTACCAAAATAGATTAGTTGTAATATCAATTTTTAAGATTATTAAAGCATTTAAACCCACGATGGTTTTTCCATAATCTCACTAATTAGATAATAATCATTTTTTGCAGAACAGCGTATTGTGAAAAGGCTATTGTACTGCAACTCGACTTTAATTTTAAAATGAAAAATTGTGAGATTGGAATTTTTGGGTTTGGAGTTTATGGGTGTAGGTTTGGAAGTTTGGTCTTTGTAAGCTTTAATTTGTAAGCTTGAAACTAAAAAAGTACGATCTTTAAATAACCTTGGATATTAATTTGAAGATTTTTAAATGATCTTTAAAATGGTTAAGGTCGTTGTTATATTTAAGGATGACCTTTCTTTTAAAGGAACCTTTAGATAGCTAGAAAACTCAGATAAATAGCTACCACCCAGTATTAAAGCATTTAACCTCAAATAAACCTTATAATGGTCACAAAAATAAACTTGTGAATATCATTTCAGATGTACAATTTTCCGGTCTTTCTAAATCCGGGGGGAAAAGTAGGGGTTCCTATTTAAAAAAAAAACTTCAAGTTTTAATTGAAGGTCAATTTCAAGGTCATCATCAGATGTCCCCCTTCACACCCAATAACTTTTGTCTCAAACGTATTTTCTGAAAAAGTCAAATTCAGAAGTTAATTGCGTGGATTGATTAAAATGCGACACCTGGTATAAACAGGATATCAAGAAAATTACTGCTCCAATTTTTCTGAAACTTGGTTCAAAAGTGTTACTTATATTACCGCAGATTTGATTTGATTTTGGGGATAATCTGTCGAGATAAAAGGGCCGTCAACCCACATAGAGATTCCCATCATAGGAATATTTACAAAAATTTTACACAAATAAAAGTTATCTGCAATTTCATTGTACACAACTTTAGTTTAAACTATACCTTAAATACAGCACTAATTTGTACCCACGATGGTTTTTTCCATGTAATTAGCTAATAATCAATTTTTTAAATAAAATAAATAAAAATTCCCAAATAAAAAACAAAATTGGCAATCTCATCTATCCAATTTAAACTAATTTGTACCCACGATGATATAATCATAACGTCAACAAATTATATATAATAAATAAAATATATCCCCGAGAAGGTATGTAATAAAATCTGTATTTCTTCTGCACCATTTATCAGCCTGTGCCTCATAAACTAACAAGGTTACTTTATGTAGGTATTTTAAATGTTTCTTAGTGGAAACCCTCCTTAGAGGGTTCTGTATCCACTTGCTACACACGTTTTAAGGCTTTTAATCGGGAAACAATTAGTTCGTGTCAGTAAGGAGCTGGGTTGCTTTGAGAAGCCGATCTCTGTATTCGATGGACAGAAACTCCAAAAAGATAACCTTAACTATATCATTTGCAGTAAAAAACAGAGTTGTCAACCGATTGCTAAGAATGTGAGGGATCACACCACGGAGTCGCGGGAACAGATCCGGATCTCTAGTATCACCTTAATAGTGTAGGACATGTTTTGTAAATTTCATGTTATTCTATCACACTCAGAGATCACATTAACCATCGAGGAAGGTACGATTATAGTATAGTCAAGGAATAAGCTTTTATATAACAAATTTCTAGTCTGGTCAAGCAACCAGATAGAGTGGCACTTTTTGGGATTAATGGACATGCCGCGTTCCAAGAGGAAACTGCAAATATCATCCAAAACGGGGAGGCATGTTCACCTCCCGATCTTTCAACACCACTAGGGCAACGGTAAAAGCCGACGTAGAAACCCTAGTGTCAGTATTAATAAACCTGTCACAGATGTCATCATTCATGGTATACAAAAGCTCGTCCAAAACTATGTTGGATAGAATTGAGCTAAGTGAGTCGCCCTGCTTAACCCCCTTCTTAAGTAAATATCCCTCGTCTACTTTCATGTTCGTGTGGGCATGATTCAAGGTATAATAGATATATTCCTTAAAGAACCAGGCGCACCAGAACGCTCTAAAGCAACAAGAATTTGCTTACCGAATCTTATATGTAATAAAACTACGTTGCCCAGATTTGATGTAATGACCTAGAAAGAGAGCAATCGGATTTAATAAACCATTTTTGGTGTAGAATAAAATTCACCTTGGAGATCAGTCTCCACGCTAGACTTCTTTATAGAAGACCCTGTAAAGTAGAACCTATAGTAATTGGTCGCAAGTTAGTCCGACAACGGTTCCAAAAATGATAGACTAATACGTCTATATAGGAGAATGTTATAGACGGCCGGTAGCATTTAATTTGTGCGAGGGTGATGCCATCAAGAACAGAAGCTAAATTACGCCAACTTGTTTTAACCCTATCAAATTCGCCAAGAGTAATAGGCGAACAGATATTAGCAAAATCATCACATAGGTGATGTCTCATTATTCTTGAAAGGCACTGCGTTTCACAAATCACCGAAGATACCGTCCACATCAGCAACAGGTGGTTCAACATCGGCTTCTTCTCATTCAGTAAGAAATAAACTAGTACTATACAATCGTACCCGTAAAACAAATTATGATGCAAATGCGCCTACAACAAGAATCGGCATAAATGTCAACAATGTGTATAGTAGGCTAAAGTTTTTCAATATTAATTATGGAATGTTTAAGCATGAACTAACAAAATTACTCAAAATGTAATATTATTATAGTTTCTACATGTAAATTGGGAACAATATTGTTCCGTATACAACAATAAATAAATCTTATTCCCTGTAAGAAATTTATTACCTAGAGAAGCTTGATCAAAACAAAACTTGTGAACTAGGTGGAAGCGGCATAGGTTGTGGTCTCCTGTCCGAGGTAAATCAGTTAGATGTATAATTGGAGTTAAGATAGAAATTATAAGTAGTCCAGTCTGAGATTGATTATCCAGGTCGGAAATAATGTCCGAGACTCAATCTGGATAAGAGTCTTGGTAGAAAGATTAACAAAACTTCTAAGTGAAAGTAAATCGCTACTTCTTGTTCAAACATAGTTTGATTAGAAGATTCGCCAATGGCGAAAAAGCTTGAGATGTTTCGCTGTAAAATAAAGTGGAAGTCAAGGAGCTGCAGAAGGAGGTTCCAGCATGTCAGCAATATTAGTAAGTCTAGAACGTGGAATAGGCTTAGATGTAATAGCTGCGCTTTCTTTTAATACATAAATCTAAATCAATCATAAGAGGTGTTAAAAAATGGTTGTTGAATCATGATGTCTGGGTTCAGTTGCAGGCGGAAGTTGTATTGGAGAAGAAAGACGACGTTTCTTCTTGTCTATGGCATATGTAACCGTCTATTACTATTACTTATACACAAGTTCTCTCACTCCTGAAAAGTTCAAAAGGACGAAACGGGTGATTCTAGGTGTTTGTTTGCTATTGTAGAATCTCAGTTGCCAATAATAATAGAAGAATCAACTTTTATACAGCTTATACAACTGTCGACAAAATTACAGATCACTTTACCTACTCCTTTATTTAACACTAGCCGACCCCAGGCCCCTAGGAGCTTCACGAACGATATACTTATCACTGGCTGAGTACTGGGTATGATTGTTCCCATCTCCTAGCAACGTGAACAGAGAACTAAGGTGATAAGAAAAATATAAGTTAAGATTCAGAACGCTCTAACGTTTATTGCAATCAGACAGTATCAAATTTATCTTTGTAACATCACACATACAAGTAAGTTCCAAATTTGACAGATCATACTTGCAAACTTGTTTGAGAAATTTAAAATTGTTTTTACCGAAATCTTCAAAATGTGTACCGAAATTATATAAAAAATCGATGGTAGCTAATAATTAGGAATGGACATTACAGAAAAATCATTGTGGATACAAATTATTTCTAAATTCGGCGTATGTGTTTTTTACTTGCGAATTAAAAAACGTTCTAAAATTATATTAAAAAAATTATTGGGATTATCAAAAAACCTCGTGGGTACAAATTAGTTGACAATTGGATAAATAAGATTATGACCATCGTCTTCGATTATTGAATTTGATAAACACTTAGCTAAACTAGTTTTTCCCCAAACCGTTGATGATGTCAATTGGAATTAAAAATCAATAAATTAATAGTTCAAAGTTTTAATTTTAATTAATATTTTTAATGTCACCATAAGGTTGTGATCATTTAATGATTAATTAAAAATCAGGGTGACTGCCTTCTAAATTTTACTTTTTCTTATGTAAAAATGTGTGTAGAGCATGATGGTGGTAAAAGAAGTTTTTAAAAAGTGATCTTTGAAGTGAAAAATTAGAGAAACTGAAATTAGAGTACGGTGTATACAACGCTTCACGTTATAAATGGTTAATTATTTTATTTAAAATGAGGGGGGACGGCCTTCTAAATTTTGATTTATCTTATGCAAAAATGTGTGTAGAATACGATGGTGGTAAAAAAAGTTTTTTAAAACTTGAAACGAAAAATTAAACAAACTGTAATTAGACTAGAGCATTATGAGGCGCCTCGCGAAATCTATGATTAATTTCGTTTATTTAAATAAACTGTCTTTTATGTTTAAATGTATTTATCTACGACCACTACTGTAAATGACAATTAACTCAGGGCTTGCTATCTTTGTATAGTGCATTTTACACTCTCTAGAGTTTTGTTTACATATGTATGTACATCCCGTCTACCTTGTATGGAGCTCCGACACATTCAACTTAAATCAATTTAATATAGTATTTTGAATAAATAGAATTCTGTGGAATTTCAATGCAATGAAATGCAAATTCGGGGATACGTTTGTTATCTCCACTTGCAGATTTTTTTTGTCATTTTATAAAACTCGCGCATCCCTCCACGCGAATTATTAATATGGCCGATATAACTTCCTTGTTTATTAGTTATTCTACAATATAGTTTTTTTAAGTATTCATTGCCTGTATTGAATTTATAAGAACGTCATTTAAATTATTATTAAGTACATCTAGTAACCCATATTCGTAAAGAAGGTGGCAATGAGAGATGGCTATCTTAAAATGATATTGCGGAATTGAAAGTATTTGTGAGAAGGAACGGGAAAAAGTTTGTCGAAGAAGACTACATAAATAAGGAACATAATTGACAACTTGTTTTATCCTTATCCTCATTTTTTGTATTAACCATAAATCGTGCAACGTCGGTTACAAACAATCTTGATATGTATCTTGGAAAAAGAAGGACATCGAAAATGTTACCGCAAATGCAACACGTTAATTGTCGTTTAACAACATTGTGCAGTAAAGTAATGCTCACTTCAACTGATTAGTATTAGTAGTTTAAATAATAAGCAAATAGTGAAGTGAACTTATTGCAATATAAATTGCATCAATATCAGCTAATTGAAAAATCACCGATGTAAAAATATATGTGTTGCGGTCATAACTTGAGTGGAGTATCACATGGAACATTTGGCGCTATAAATCTGTGTCTTAGTCGAAGCAACCTCAAATAACACTAAATATTCTTTTTTTGTTAACTGTAAGTACATACCTACATGTGTTGTACTTTTGTTCAAAGTGCTTGCAACATTAACGTAGATTGTAATTGTTTGTGTAGTAAATTCATATATGTTATGTTCAAAGTTGTATAGATGATAGTTATTATTATAGTGTAACACACTTGAACGTTTTAACAAAAAATAAGCTCAAAATAGTTCAATTTTAACGATTATTCAAAGACATCACAGTTTGTAACATAGCCACCGTAGAATTTAATTTGTTTAATAAAGATATTTGTGTGTTGTATATTTTTCGTTAAATATTTGTTTAGTTTTCCTTTAGAAACGCTGCACAAGTTTGTGACAAAATCATAATTCGAATGGTGAGTTCTTCAATGATATGACGTTTTCTTCTGATTCAGAAGTTTAAATTGACACGTCCTTTACTTGTAATTTATGGACAACAATAAGACATGTGAAAATACCTTGACTGCCTTCGTAAATAAACAAATTACAAATTCTAGGGGTTCAGGGATGGGAAGTATAGGGCCCGAGAGAAGAGAGTGGCTCAACAGAACTAGGAGAGAATGTAGCCGAAGCAGTGAAAGGGGATGCAAAGATAAAGGTGACTATAGGGGGGTAGATAAAATTACAGGGTTAAGGAGTGAAAATTTTGGGAAACGAAATTTTTTGGAGGGAAAATATTTTGGAAGTAAAAACTTTTGGGGGTGTTTAAATATCGGGGTCGGAAATTTTATTTGGCAAAAACTTTCGGGGTTAAAATTTAGATGGAAGATACTAATGGAAAGATGTGAAACGTTTGTGAGCGATTGGAAAACATGGTACAAGAATTGAAGAGACGGGGATGGTCGTAGATAAAGTACAGTACAAAACTCAAGTTGTAGAGTAATTGCTATTTACAACTCTCGTTGTGTAATATACTATTAATAATGCTTATTTACTTCAATAATAATTATTAAAATGAAAATATAGCAACGGGTATCGTAACACGGCACTCTCTCATACATCGGTCCGGTAATAAAGTTTACAAAATCTATGGCTAACTTCTCCCTGATAAATTTTTAAAATCATTTCTGACCATATGCTTAAATAAAAAAATGTAAAATGTGGAGTAAAATTTTAAACTGATGTGTTATTATTATTTATATTAACAAAGTGTGTGTCATGGCCTTAAGCCAAGTTAATTACTTTTTAGTTAAATTTCAACATAATTTGTCAGTTCTGAGATAAAAATTAATATTTATTTACGAAGTCATGAAATTTTCCTGATGGTTTAATCAAAGCAAGTCTGTCCACTTTTTTTCAATTACGCAAAATATTAATAACAAATAAAAAATTAAATCTGCCATTTATTGCAACATCGATTAGTAGTTGAACTTAATAAGAACTATCATTGTTTAGTAGTATAAGTTGATGCAACTAAAACCTTGAATCTCTATATATTTACAAAAATAATCAATATTTTAATTAGATGACCAATGATAATGTTAAAAAAATTGTAAATGTGTTAAAATTAATCGCCCGTGTGTGTAATAACACAAACTGGTTTTACCAGTGCTTCTGATTTTTAATGTACAAATGGATTAATCTTATCACTAGATCAACAAGTTTGGCTAACATTGACTTTACAATGTTGTTATTGTTACATAAAATTCGGTAGTCTATAACAAACACATCCAATGATAGTAATATACTTACCATAAATAGTAACAATGTAAAAATAAACAACATATTGACGTTGCCAACTAAGATAAACAATAAATCAATATAAAAAACCTTGAATAAGAAAAGTGAGTTATTATCGCGCACTTTTTGAGATTGGCAACAAGACGAATCTTAAAATTTTTTAACTACAATTTCAAAACTAGTCAATTTGGCGCTACAATCAACAATGACAGTTGTCGTCAGTGTTAGTGTCACTAACAGTTACATCACCGAACCTTGATTAAATAAATAGTGCGTTAGAAAGTGAGCAAAATCATTAGAGTCGCTTTATTTTACCTTTTTTATTTGTATGCTTGTTGTAAGTAATTAGACACTATTTTTGTCATCTAAGTTGAGGGCAACAGCGCTACGAAAAACTTAATCATATAATCATAAACTCCTGTAAATCTCATCCTCTCAATATTTACTAAAATGAAAAATGTAAAACTTAAATTTTTACTTCGGAGCTTATTTAATTATTCTAGCGTGACTTCAATAAGAAAATATTAAAAATGTAATGGCTCCGAGAAAAGAAGTAGCAAAATCCTGAAAAGGTAAAATTATTTTCATTTCTGATTAGAAAATGTAATATACATTTTATAGCCGGGGATATTTTATATTCCCGTGAAGAGCCTCTAACCTTGTCTGTTATTGTTTTTATTTACTTTTTTTTCACTAAGTGTTTTCGCATTTTTAAATATGCACCTTGCAACGTTACAAAGAACGATAAAATATTAGATAAGGAATAAGATGTAACAACTTGTTTATTAATGACACGCACAAATAGAAACTTCCTCAATTTATATTTTTGTTAAAAAAACAAATTAAGCCTCCACGAAACATTCATCGGCTTGTCAACATATATAACCAACGAGCAGCACATGCAAATTTTTTTTTGAGCGAAAACTTACCATTTTATTAATAAAATCCAATCGGGAATTAATGTAGATGTCACTCACTAAATTTTACCAAATTATCCTGTTATCGGATATTACACCAAATTGTTTACGAAAAATTTCCAATTAATTAAACGAGATGAAAATTAAGCGCACAAAACAGCCTAACCCAAGTGTATCCTAATTTTTGAATTGTGCGTTTCCCGATGGGTACGCGTGTTTTTCACTTTCGGTAGCAAACCGACATTACCACAACGTTGTTCGCGTACGACTGAGTTATTTAATCTGAAGGAAAATTTTAGTGAATTGATATCACAACTGCGACTGCTTAGTAAAACGCTCCGCCTACATCTTTGTTTTATAAAAAGAAACGAAAAAAAACGTGGTGAATATGGGAAAATTAATTAAAATGATGAGCAAACTTTGATAAAAATCTCTTATTTATAATGACAGGATCTAATTATTGTAGCCAAGGATTTTCACATTAGCGTTAATTAAGCGAACCTTAAGTCTAAGTTATTGTTTTCGCTAGATTAAACCAATTTTAGTTTGAGCAATAAAATATGAAAATGCTTTTCGTATTAGATTCGAGATTTTTGAGTTACAAAATAGTAAAATTTTATGCACGTGAGTTCTTATTATAATGCTTGCCAAATACTTCGAATGATATTGTTCCAAATTACAACAAAAAAAAATTGAAAAATGCATTCCCGACGAATGCTTTAAATTACTGAGAGCCTTTTTTATAATTGCGAGAATTACTTAAATTCTGATTAATTGCAACAGTAAAAAGTAGAAAAGTTCAAAGTAGTTTGATCAAAATCGTTGCTTTTGTTTCTAAAATGTTAATAAGAAATGACAATATACGACAGCTCTAAATTGTAATGAATACTTTTGGGTACCTTAAGAAAAGTTTTCTTATTAAAAGTACAAGATAGTTTTTGACTTCCTACTCAATAAAAATTGTATATATTTTTTTTACTTCTTTGCGGCAATGATCACCTTGTGATACGCCACTGATACATAATATGATGCGGATTCACTTCAGACAGGCTTATTTTTACTTTTTAAATCGTCTTTATAAAAGAAGCTTAACGAAAACAGTTGGCGTTGGAATTCTATATCTACCACTCGTTATTGTTGCAAATAAACATTAAATTGATTATTTGGTATAGTTATCCACTTTAGTACCCTCACTGTGATACACCGTTGAATTTCAAATAAAAAACCTATTCATTTGAGCTAAGTTTGATCCTCCCCTTCCATTGAATTTTTTTCATTGCGAAAATACTTTCCTCCCCGCGTACTTTCTTTCCAACGTACTTTCCTCCTCGCTCATAATAAAAAATTACGAAAACAAATAAACGCATAAAAATTTGCTTCCGACATGTTATTTTGTTTTAATCGATTTAAGTTGTTTTCATGTGATCGGGGGTAAACGGTGTTGGTTGGTAGATTACAGTTATTACAATTTTTTTCTTTAAATAAGTTACATTCATAATAACAATATCAAAAAATTTTTTTTACGTAAATTTGTTTTAATCATGTATTTTTTCGTCATTTCTTATTATGAGCGGGGAGAAATGCTATTGTAGCCAAGGATTTTCAAATTAGCGTTAATTAAGCGACCCTTAAGTCTAAATTATTATGATTTAAAGTTGTTATCCTTCTAGGTGGAGATAAAGTTAAAAATAACTGTTTATAATTACATATATGGCCGACGTTTCGCCCAAACCTGTGAGGGCTTTATTGAGGCTAAAAGTTAATTAAAAAACCCTGTGGCTCACAAAATTTAAAATAATCATCAAGTGTTGATGATGTCAAAGGATTAAAAAGTTGATAAATTGTATAAGACACACAGTATATACTAGTCGTTCGGTCGTCTAGTATATACTGAGTGTCTTATACAGGGTGACCCAGGTATGTGTAATTGGTCCATATCTTTTTTTGTTATTAAAGATATCGACATGCGGTTTTCATCACAAAATAAGCACACTTATGCCGCATATTACCAAAGTTATGTTTTTTAAATAGAACAACCTGTCGAAGTAGTAAGTTCAAAGTAGTTTGGTCAAAATCGTTGCTTTTGTTTCTAAAAAGTAAAAAGAAATGACCATGTACGAAAGCTCTAAATTGTAATAAATAGTTTTTGGGTACCTTAAGAAAAGTTTTCTTTTAAAAGTACTTGAGATATTTTTGGACTTTGTTACGGTTTATTGGTAAACAATGTAAATAACTGTATAGCAGTGTTTAATGACCCCCCGGCAGCTTTTCTTAGTGGGGAGTGGTCGTGGCTGGATTGAATATCGTTCACAAAGAAGGCCTCTACACTGCTCGGAAAATTTATAAGGCGCCACCTAGGATTATGTAAAAGAAATATCTAGAGCCCTTAGGTACTCATAGATACAGAGAGAGACCGTACTTGCATAGAAATCTGTGTACTGTTTTAGTGGCTAGAGTTCAATTTAACACATCGAGGAACACATAAACATACCAATAGACAATGTCAAATAAAATCAATAGTATATATAGTTATCAAATACTACCCATGCACGAGAGCAAGTTAAAAATACGAATATAAATTCGAGGCATAAACTCCCCCAAATAGGCTAGCTTATTTGACCGTCGCAAACACTGACGAAATCCCTACACGTGATTCGCACGACAAAATATGGTTCCAAAGGTACTTAATAACAATTAACGACGAGTATCGGACCGTGGCCGATTATTTAAATAAGTTTAAGCGCACATAATTAATTGTACTTAAAGGATCCTTCGAGTTTACATAAGCATAAGAAGAAGCGCCAAAAAGGTACGTTGTTAAACTTTCAACCACGATACAAATACATATAACGCGACAAAATTAATTAATGACATGCATAAAAAATTAACTTAGCTTGTGTAACTAGGAAGTTTTCCGTGTTCGACAGCTAATCGGTAGAGATAACAGCTCTCGTATCCAAATCTAGTATTTGAGTATCCACGAAGAAAGCAAACCAAAAAAACAGTTGCTGGGCTGCACCAATGATTAGATAACTGGCTTATCTTGAGTGGTGGCCTTGACTCGACGATGGCTTCCAGGGAAGTTGATTAGCCATAGAAGTATAGTTGACTTTGTAATTAGTTTACTAAGTTTTCCAGTAAATTTCAACGGTGGTGTAATATCCACTTCGACAGGTTATAATTTTTGGATTATTAATATTGCCAGTACAACCCTCATCCAATATCCATCGACTAATTCAAACGGAGTACGTCAACCAAACGACCAAAACGAAAGGAAACACCTAACAAAAAAAAGAAAGTGCCTAAAATTAATAGAACCCGTAAGAACAAATATTTCATTAAAACAAAGGAGAGTAAAAGAAAGAAAGGTACTTACACTGAAATCGTAACTGAAATTTATTCCCTAATTAGAATGGGACGATTTTACTTCACTCGCTATTATTAAGCACGTGCCCAATTCTTCAACTTTTAGGCAGCATTTTTCAAGTACACCCTTTCACAACGAAGATTTAATAGGAAAAGAACGTATCATTTTTGCGAGCCGACCAGGTGTCACTTTTAGAATACACGGATATCAAAACGAACAGGCAACTCTAAACATGTAAAATCCCCAAACTGCCCAATATAAGAATGCATATTCAGACGCATCAATGCAAACAAACTGTAGAGAAAAAATTTCTTAATAAACCAATTATTTAGAAAATAATCTCGTTACAACTTCCTACTCAATATTTGTAAATTTTTTTTTTATTTCTTTGCGGCAATGACCACTTTGTGATACACCACTGATACATAATATGATGCGGATTCACTTAAGACAGGCCTATTTTTTTCTTTTTAAGTAGTTTTTATAAACGCGTAAGCTAAAGAAAAACAGTTGGCGTTGGAATTCTATTTATCACTGGTTATTGTTGCAAATAAACATTAAATTGAAAAATTTATCTACTTTAGTATCCTCACTGTGATACATCGTTGAATTTGAAATAAAAAACCTTTTCATTTGAGATAAGTTTGATCATCCCCTTCTATTGAATTTTTCATTGCATTGACGTATCTGCTCCTGTGATGACGTGACAGATACTCCATATACCTCAAATGAAAGTACTGCATGTCCCAAAAAAAGAACTTTCAAATAAACCTATTTGTTAGTCCTGAGTTATAACCTGTAAAAACACCCTGTATTCAGTGTGACGAGTGAGCGGTATCCACACTTTATTCCCCGCGTACTTTTCTCTTCGTGTACTTTCCTTCCCGAAATACTTTCCTCTTCGCGTACTTTTCTCCCTGCAAACTTTCCTCCCCGCTCATAATAAAAAATTACGAAAAGAAATAAACGCACAAAAATTTGATTTCGACGTGGGATTATTTATTTTGTTTAAATCATTTTAACTTATTTTCATGTGATCGGGGGTAAACGGTGTTGGATAGTAGGTTACAGTTATTACAATTTATTTCTTTAAAAAAATTACATTCATAATAACAATTTTAAAAACAAACTTTTTTTTTCTCGTAAATTTGTTCTAATCGTATATTTTTTATTATGAGCGGTGTGGAAAGCACGTCGGGAAGAAAGTAGCGGGGAGAAAAATACGCGAGAAGGAAAGTACGCAGGGAAGAAAGTACGCCGGTAATTAAGTGAGTATATCGAGTAAAGCTTTATGAAAATTTGGCATCAATTATTGCGAGATGAATATTGATCAAAAAATACATGATCACGAGATATTCGCGTTACCTGTCAATTTTTATTTTTTTTCCAAAAATACCGAAAAAATTTCTCTAAAAGCAATTTTTTGCTAATTTTCTGTAACGCTGCGATGTTGCAAACTAAAATTTAATTCAGCCCAGATAAAACTCCTTGGCTTTTACAATTTTTATTTCTGACACATTTTAGATTTTAAATGTGGGTGTTCGTTCAAATAGGGCCATTAAATTAGATCTCAACTGATGCAAAGTATATTGATTGACAGAACATCATTTAATATACAGGGTAGAATATGCGGCTTGCATATTCGTAAACATCCAGGATCGCGAATCGGCTTTCGCCCGAACATCATCGCTGGTAAATAAGCTTTCGCGGCTGTTGTCACTAAAATTATTATCTTCCGGCTTGAGCCGTGTTCGTCCTTCCTTCCTACGTTCTCTGCATGACGTTTCGCTAACCATGCTGTTAGCTTCTTCAGAAGTTACCCTAAAGACTGATGTTGTTGTCTTCTGCTCCTCGTTATATACCTATGTTCCGCTACGGTTGGTTGATGTCGATCAGTGATATCAAAAAATCACAAATTATTTTTTTTTGTAACGCAGTCTTCGGTTGGAGATATTTCAGTTGGATGTGTCCTTCTAAAAAAAGTGAGGTGTTCGATGTGGCTGTAAAAAATGTAAGAGAAATTATTCCAACAAAAATATTTCCTTCAGTCATTTTAACTGATGATGATTTAAAAGAGCAAAAAGTGCTTCAAACATATTGGGCAAATGCGACATTTATGAGTATACTCTGCACATTCCATGTCTTAAAATCGGTCTGGAAATGGATTTGTGCCTCCGGAAATGCTATTGAGCGCGATAATAGACAAGATTTATACAGATTTTTCAAGCACATTTTAATGACAGATCAAAGTGAGAATTAAGTTGAATCCAATATTGCATTATTTTTTGAAAAAACCTCTAGGTATCCCAAATACCAAAAATATGTACAGAAAATGTTGGAAAGAGGTTTAGTGTCTTTTATAAAGAAAAAGTTTCTTACGCGTTGCTCTAATACAAATAATATGGTTGAAGTAGTATTTAGGCTGTTTAAAGATATGTCACTAGAAAGAACAAAAGCCTACAACCGTGTTCAATTAGTAGATTTTATCACAACAAATTTAAAGCCTGTTATAAGCAAAGATTATTGGATGGTTACCAACAACGTAGATATCAGGTAATATACAGCGAATGATAAGGATGTTAATCCAGATAACATAAAGGAATTGAATAATTTTCAAAATTCAGTGTTGAGTTCCTCAAGCTCTACCAAATATTATGTTGATATGCAAAGTTTTACGTGTTCTTGTCCCGAAGGCAATACAGGGAAGATATGCAAACATCAATCAGGTGTTATAAAAAAATACAAGATAACATCGGCATGTAATATTTTGTGTCAAGACCAAAAAATAATTTTATTTAATTCACTAAGGCTATTGGCAGTTTAAAATCGAATGCTCCAGGAGTTGACAAACTTAATTTGAATTCTATAAATTTAATTACACCTTACTGTGTACCAGCATTAACTCATTTATTTAACTCATGCTTTGAAACTGGACTTATTCCTACCTTATGGAAAAAAGCGTTGATTATACCCATTCCAAAAACGAGTGTGCCTACTCTCTGACCTTAGGCCTATTAGTCTTCTACCAATATTAGCTAAAATAATGGAAAAACTTGCTGCGGAACAATTATACGAATTTATTAACTTTGTCCTGCCGATAAGGCAGTCGGGATTTTGAAAGTACCACAGTACCAATACTGCTCTTTTAAGTGGTACCAATGATATAATTAAAGCCAGAGATCAATCAAAAGTCACAATTTTAGTAATACTCGAGTTTAGCAATGCATTCGACGTTATAAATCACGAATTATTAATTGCCAAACTACATTTTTATGGAGCCTTTTATACGTGTATTCAGTGGTTCAAAAACTACCTCACAAATAGAACTGCCACAGTATTCGTAAATGGGAAATATTCATCAGAACTGCAAACAGTAAAAGGAGTACCACAAGGTAGCATTTTGGGCCCGCTCCTTTTCACCATATTTACTTCAGATTTGCCCATCTGGGCAAGTAAGAATGGACTTATGCTCAACCCAATAAAATCTAAAGCGTTGTGCTGTGGTTCAAAAGCTGATCGTGCTCGTGCATTCCAACTATTGACCTCTTGTGTAACTATTAATGGTAAATTAATTCGATTTGTGGATAGTGTCAAGAATCTTGATGTGACTATTCATTGTAATCTGTCGTTTGAGCAGTTTGCAATGCAACTACTATCTAAGGCGTATGC
The DNA here is from genome assembly GCA_030710515.1 of Abscondita cerata. Classification (NCBI taxonomy): domain Eukaryota; kingdom Metazoa; phylum Arthropoda; class Insecta; order Coleoptera; family Lampyridae; genus Abscondita; species Abscondita cerata. The sequence continues at coordinate 220,140 of JALBCR010004153.1, forward strand.
CAAATTCAAATGTATCTACAAGTTTAAGCATAGTTTGCCATCAAATGTAAAATGGACATTAAGTAATTCTTTAATCTTAAGCAATCTCAATTATTGCGTTTCAACTTACTATTTCTCACTAATTGATTATTACAAACATAAAATTCAAAAGTTACAAAACTCTTGCTTAGCTACTCTTTTAATATTATTCATTTTTCGCATGTTACACCTTTTTACAATAAGTTAGAAATCTTAAAACTTGAATCTCAGTTTAAACTGCAATTTTGAAATTGCTATGGCATTTGATAAGTCATAAGCAGCCTAAATATTTATACGACTTGCTTTATACCAGGTCAGCAGCTTATAATGTCAATATAAGGTCCAAAAATAAATATACCATACCTTCTCACAAAACGTTTAAATTTAAAAGTTCATTTGAGTACTTAGCTACAAATCTTTTAAACAAATTTCAACTGAATATTTAAAAATATTGTTGTAAACTAAAATCTATTAAGTTAGTATAAGATATACACATCAAACACATCTTTACTCTTTCTATTTTTTTTCATTCTTTTGTTGGTTGGAGTGTTAGAACAGCATTCTGCTGAATCTCTCACCTTTTGTGTATATTCTTTTTTTTATACACAATAAATATTATTATTATTATTATTATTATTATTATTAATGTGAAAAGTTCTTTCAGCCCTTTGAGTGGCTTACACACTGTCTTTAAATTTGGGGGTACCAGCACCAAACGATTAATTAATGCTTCGCGAAAGGGCATAAAAATTTCCATACAACCAACTAGTACTATACGTAAAAAAACTAAATTTACAGGGAGAAGACGATTTCAAGTAGGGAGAAAACCAAAAATGGAAATCAAAAGCAGAGATTAGCACCCCATGATTTACAAGAATGCGTTCAAGACAATAAGTCTCTAGGCAGAAGAAAAATTGCTAAGTAATATTTATACTATTCAACTACATAATATGAATATGTACTTCTTTTTTTATATTATGAAATTATAAAAAACACCTGTATATGATTATTAGCTATGTTAAGTATCTACTAACTGTTCAGAAGAGAGATTGTACTTATTAATAAATAATTAAAAATTTTAATTGCAACTTCTTTTTATATATCTATATAATATTAATATCAACAAAATTTGCGATCACGGGTGTTAGTTAACCAAGCTATTGCCATATCGTCTGCTATTTACCAGCGATGTTCAGGCGAAAGCCGATTTGCGTTCTAGGTGTTGTTTACGAATATGCATGCGGTTTTATTATAGAAAATTCAACAATCTGTGGTTTTACATTAACCTCAAAACTGCATCTAACAAATTAATTTTTAGTTATACAGGGTACTCCAATTATATTTTCTAATTAGCGCCCTACAAATTTTTTATGACATTCTTGTTCAACTTGCATAAACCTGCATTTAAAATTTGGAAACATTTTGAGAAACCTTCTTTATACTACCTAATTGTTTCCTACAAATCTTAAATCTGACACTAAATAACGCATAGATGCAAAGAAGACTGAGTTGTATCTGTAAAAATTTCAATATAGCCTTTTTTTATGCAGGGTGAACGTTTGATACTTAATTCCTTAGTAAGAGAGGGATAAGGAACCGCATTATCAACTGGATAAAAAACATGTTGGTGCCCACAGTGGTAATTGCCAGCATTGGTAGTGCCACACATGTGGTATATACTCTCCCCTACTGAAGTTGCTGGTGGTAGATGAACTACTACAGTTTGATGACGGCTGGGTACATGGTGCTTGATAATGCCGATGACGTAGCCGTTATTGTGAAAAACAAGCACAAGTCTATCAAACGCAATCCGACTAACATTAGAGGGGCGTCTTAAAGAAAGTCTAAGCGTGAATCTAAATAAAACCATCATTGAACCATTTACCAAACGTAGGAACTTAACTATTCCTAGGATCAAACTAAATGGTACTACGTTCCCCTCTCAAAAGAAAAGAAATATCTGGGGGTGATTCTAGACCAAAAACTGACATGCAAAAGTCACTTGTCCAAAACAACTAACACAGACATAGAACATGGGGGTTGAACTCCAAACTAAAAGGAGGTTTTTACGTATCTGTAGTCTGGTGGAGGAAATTAGACCAAAGCATGGCGAAAGTAAAGCTGACAAAAGTGCAAAGGCTGAAATTCTGAACACTATAGGCGCCATAAGAACAACAACTCCTGAGTAGGAAGACACTGTATGTGAAAGAAAAGATTCATAAAGGTGGTTTACGGATGGATTCAAAATGTAAAATCGTGTTAGATGTAGAGTAGTGGGATCAAATTTTAAACTTGATTACGAAACCATAATAACCTAAAATTAAAAGAGCTTCGCGAGTTCTATCATATCCTAAATTAGCTAACGGACAAAAATAAAGTTGAGCTTGTTTACTATGCAAGGCAGGAATGAATAGCAAGTAACAAGGAACCCAATCAACAAGCCAAACTCGGCGCAGCTTAATCTTTTATAAGACGTACGGTTTTCGGGTAAAAAAAGAAATCAACAAAATTTGGAATGCAACACCAAGTCTTAAACACTCAAAGAAATTCCTCGACCCAAATAAAAAAAGATTAAATGGAGAAAAGAAAAAAGTGTGGTGATAACCATTTGTGGCATACTAACAAGACATATCATCTGAGACATATGGGACTATCGGTTGATGGCACATGTAGGTACCGTGGTGGACAGATGAAATAATAGTACACATCATCATGAACTGCCCGGCATTGTGTTCAAAGAGAGTGAAATATCTAGAAGATATTCTCATCAAGGAGAGACAGTTACTACAATGACAACCAGAGGACTGAGTTCCGTGACCGATTTAAGACTTCTATACAACATTTAGTGTGAAAATAGAGTCTCTCAAAATTTTCATAAAGAAGTGGAATAATTTGCCAACACCGTACTCAAATTCGAGAAACGGCAGCATTCTGCAGCTTTTTAAAAGATGAATAAAAAAAATCAAAAAAATTTATAGGGATATTTAAAAAATATATATTCTCTTCTTAATTGGATACATTTATTACAGCAAACCTGCAACGTTTCTAGACCTTTCAAAAAAAATGTTTCTTCTTGCTTTGCAAACCAGACCTCCACAGCTTCTATTACCTCCTTGTTGGAAGAAAATGTACGACTTTTTGAACTTTTTTTCAGTTGAGGAAAGAGGTGATAGTCGGACGGAGCCAAATCGGGTGAATAAGGGGGGTGTTCTAGTAATTCAAACCCTAAATCACGAATTTTTTGCATGGCAACATGAGATTTGTGTGCAGGGGCGTTGTCCTGCAAAAACAAAACAACTTTGGATAGCTTTCCGCGTCTTTTCTCTTTAATATTTTCCCGTAGAGTGGTCAGTAATGTCGAATAGTAATCTCCAGTTATTGTTCTACCCTTATCCAAAAAATCAATCATGATTACTCCATGGCAATCCCAAAAACTGAAGCAAGAACTTTTCCAGCAGATTTTGGACACGAAACTTTTTAGGTCTTAGAGAACCAGAGTGTTGCCATTCCATCGATTGTTGCTTTGTTTCTGGATCGTAGAAATGTACCCAAGTCTCATCCATAGTAACAATTCGGTTTAAGAAGTCTACATCGTTTTCAAATCGAGCACAGATCGAACGCGATGCTTCTACCGATGCACGCTTTTGGTCAACATTCAAACATTTGGGGATCCATTTTGCAGCAATTTTCTCATGTCCAAATTGACGTGAACCATATGATGAACGCGTTCGTATGAAATATTCAGTGCTTCAGATATCCGTTTTAGCCCAATTCGACGGTCTGATAAAATCATGTCATGAACTGCATCAATATTTTGGGGACTGACACAGAAACTGTCCTTCCCGATCGGTCATCATCTTCAATGGAAAATTTACCTCTTTTGAAGCTTGCATTCCAATTTTGACGGTCGCATACGAAGGACATTGATCACCAAGGGTATTAAGCATATCTTCGTAAATCTGCTTACCTCTTAACCCTTTTAAATACAGGTACTTGATGATGGCTCGATACTCAATTTTTCGATTTTCACAATTTCGGTGGACATCTTTTTCATTTAATTTATTGCGATTACTTTTTGACGTCAAACTTTACACTGACACTTCTAATAAGTTATTGTTCGTTGCTATGGTAACGCAATATTTTGTTTATGCAATGAACTGGTCTAGGCTAACTAGATATCAATACATCCTCGTAGTTGAGCACGTTCCTAGAAAATAGAAACACTCTGTTCTAAGTTTAGTAGATGCAGTTTTGAGGCTAAAATAACACTACTAGAAAAAATTATAATTAAGCCACAATCGTTCACTCCCACCTTACACATATGGTCTATGTATATCCTGCTTTGGCTGGAAGCTTTAAAATGTCAGCAAATTTTCAAATTTCATAAATTCTTTTTTTTTATTTTGTTTAATAATGAGCTTTCTAATGCAGTCATCACGAAACTTCTTTCAAATGACTATCTCGGGGTTCTACGATAATTAATATTGAAGTTACAGGGATTTGAAGAAACTTTCAAACGGTACTTTCTATAATAATTATTACAAAAGCTACAAACACTTGAACGCCTCAACGGTTCACCGCAAAAATTCAAGCGTTGGCGGTAGGTTTCCTGAACTACCAACTGCTATTAATACATTAACTTTAATATTTACATTATAATTCTTCTTCTTTGAAGTCGCATATCCGTTACCGGACGTTGCGCACCCCTCGCATGTATATGTGTTGTGCGTGACAGTAGACACATATACATGGGACCTACAGTTTAACGGCGATTCCAAACGGCTTAGTTGAGAGGTTTACTAGGCAAGTATACTCTCGCTGGTTTGCCATTGCCTTGAGAGAGTACGACGGAAAAATTCGATGTTTGCACCGGAATTGAACCCGAGGTGCCTGCTTAACAGTTAACGCACTTAACTGCAGAGCTGCGACCGCACTCTTTTTTTCATTCAGATTGTTCCGCCTCCATCCCTTTCAAAATAAACCTCCAGGTGAACAATCATTATAATTAAGTCGCTCTAATTTAAAAAAAAATTTTCAGGTTTTTCGGCAAAAACAGATTAAAATAGTTTATAAACAGTTTAAATTATTTAATAAAGTTGAGTGAGCTTAGTACATAAGGAATCTTTAGTTAAAGATGAAATGAAGTGCACCTTCCTTATAACATTGATTTATTGATTATATAAATTTGACCATGGTTTCGATACTAATTAGTATCATTTTCAAAAATTATTAGTCTTAAATCTAAAATATAAAACAGGAAGAAAATTATGTAGAACAAAAACCAGCTGCTACTCACCACAAATACTTAACAAACAATAACAAAAAATAAGTGTAAGAATAACTAATTATTTCATTTTGAAATTAAATAAAGGATCGAACATCGTAACCAAATCCAGCCACGTGCAAGAACCAATACGGAATGACAATCGGAAACGGAAAAATTATTTTATGTGATACCAACATAAAAGTGATATGGAAATATTTAAAATAGAAAAATAGCAAGTATGCAACCAAAAGGCATGCAAGAGGGACATTAGTCTAGGATGTTTTTAATAAATTGGAAATTAGAGAAATCAAGATGAACATTAAGCAACTTTTTATCTAAAATAAATTGTTTAGTAATATAAACTTTTTCTAAATTTAAAATGATTTGGTTATTGTTTTAAGACATGTAGCAAGTTAGTATTGGAGAAAGGTTTGTAACAGTGGTTGGTTTCAAGAAAATGAAGAGCAAAATTCGATTTGTTAGCTCGATTAAGTCTGATGGAATCAATATGTTCTTTGAATCTAATGGTAAAAGATCTTTTAGTGGAACCTACATAACTGAGGGCGCAAGTATCACAAGAAAGTTTATATATGCCTTTGTTAGATAATAAGATAGATTTATCGGTGTTATTTTTAATGAAGTTAATAGGATTACAAGTGCGAAAAGCTAAATTGATATTGTATTTTTTGTAGAGATTTGAAACAATTACTCATGTTATTGAAATAAGTTATGGAAGTGAATTTCGGATCAGAATTGTCTTTGATGTGTAAGGTTGTAGATAATTCTAAACGTTTTTCTTTATAATTTGTAAAATAAGTTGATCATTATAGCCATTGTTCAATGCGATAAATCTAATGAAATTAAGTTCAGACAAAAATTATTATAGTTAAGAGGAATAGTCAAAAGTCTGTGAATTAAAGAATGGAAGGTAGATAACTTGTGGGCCCAAGGGTGATTAGATTTATAATGTATAATAGTGTCCACAAAAGTAGGTTTCCTGTAAATCTGATAAGAAGGGATGCCTTTATCTAAAGTTATCATTAAGTCCAAGAATGGTAGTTTATTGTTAACTGATGATTCAAGAGTAAATTGAATTTCAACATTAAATGAATTAAAAATTCTTTTAAGAAATAGCTTTCTTCTACGGAACCATTAAAAATAATGAAAATGTCATCTACATATCTTTTATAAAATAGAATTTTATTAATTAAAGATTATCACTCTCAAGTATTGTGTTTTCCAAGTTATTCATGAAGATATCAGCCAGTAAAGGACTAAGATTAGAACCCATAGCTAAACCAGAAGTTTGAGAAAAATTTTATTATTAAATTTAAAAAGTTTTGTTTAAGACAAATAACTAATAGATCATACAAAAAACAGCTTCAACATTGTTAAGGTTAGAATTAAGAAGGTGATTTTTATGATAACAAGTAACTGATCAGTTGGAACAGAAGGAAAAAGGTTAGTTACATCTAAAGAAAGTAATCTGGCATTAACAGGGAATGGTTCATTTTTCTTAATTTCTTTGATTAATTCTAGGGAATTTTTAATAGAGTGTTTAAATTGAAAGTTAAGATTGGACTTGAATGTAGTATTCAACCATCTTGTTAAATTACTCGTGATACTATTTCTGAAATTAACAATCGGTCTGACAGGTAAAGTAGAAGTTAAAATGTTAAAATTATTAAAATCTTTAATTTTATGAATTTTTGGGTATATGTAAAAGCTTAGGAATAGTAAAACATATTTATATAATCTTGGTTCTTTTAAAATTACTAGACAATTACCTTTGTCAGATTTAGTTAAGGTTAAATTATTATCACTGCAAATTTTTCTAATTTCCAAAAAAATGTTATATTCTGTTGAGTTTCTTGTAGAACAATTGAAGTTTTTAAGTTTGAGAAGACATTTAGACAAAAGGTTTTTAAAAATTAGATCATTGTCAAGATGGGAAATTTATCTAAACAATTTAAAGATTCAGCTAAATTGAGGTAAAACTCATTATTATTCAATTTTTTATGAGGTATAAATTTTAAACATTTGTCTAAGTAATCTAATTGAGTTTTATTGAAAACCACATTCGAGAGATTCAAGCATCTTTTAAAATTGAAAGAAGACACTGTGTCATTAGGTATCTTTAACTAAAGATTCCTTATGTACTAAGCTCACTCAACTTTATTAATTAATATGGATGACCGATCCAAATTGAAGAGGTTTTATTATTTATTATGGAGGAGAAAAAAACATCTACTCAAAAACTGGTTCTTAAATGAATGCAAAATCAAGAATGTGTTCCCAAAATGCATCAACTTATACACCTATAAAAATTGTAAGGGTATATCAATCATTAACATTATTTTGAACGCTAAACGAAAAATCTTACGCTACCATATCAATCAAAATTATTCTATTATTTCTTATGCAGAAAACGAATTATATGTGTTACATTTATGGTTAGCAAAAATTTTGCCCGAACATGTGTTTGATAATTTTTATGTAGAACTTACACTTCAGTCTTCAACAAATGTGTCAATTATAAACGTAAACTTATAAAAAAACTTAACTTGATTATATTTCGTGCTAAAAAAGTCAATCTCGATAATATTAACTTGTCATCGTTTTCTACTAAAACTTTACATAAATCTTTGAACAACAATTTTCATCACAATTATAAAAAAATTTAATACTTGTCACAACCCATCTAATAGACATTCTAATTCTTCGTCATCTAATATTTGTAATCAAAATAATGTACTTAATTACAATAAGGTAACAGTTCTTGATTCTGAACCCATTACCACAGTTATGACTACTAATAATTTTAATTTTTATGACAATTTTTAAAAGTGACAACAATTTTGTAAAGGCTCAACCAGCTGCCATTCACCAACCTTCGGTTACTAACAATGATACTCTTATTACTAATCACATTGCTAGCTCGAACGTTGAAATACAAAACTTTTTTGATATTGATTTTCACAAAATATTCTCACAGTCGATACCTAATGACACAGTGTCTTCTTTCAATTTTAAAAGATGCTTGAATCTCTCGAATGTGGTTTTCAATAAAACTCAATTAGATTACTTAGACAAATGTTTAAAATTTATACCTCATAAAAAATTGAATAATAATGAGTTTTACCTCAATTTAGCTGAATCTTTAAATTGTTTAGATAAATTTCCCCATCTTGACAATGATCTAATTTTTAAAAACCTTTTGTCTAAATGTCTTCTCAAACTTAAAAACTTCAATTGTTCTACAAGAAACTCAACAGAATATAAAATTTTTTGGAAATTAGAAAAATTTGCAGTGATAATAATTTAACCTTAACTAAATCTGACAAAGGTAATTGTCTAGTAATTTTAAAGAACCAAGATTATATAAATATGTTTTACTATTCCTAAGCTTTACACATTACCCAAAATTCATAAAATTAAAGATTTTAATAATTTTAACATTTTAACTTCTACTTTACCTGTCAGACCGATTGTTAATTTCAGAAATAGTATCACGAGTAATTTAACAAGATGGTTGAATACTACATTCAAGTCCAATCTTAACTTTCAATTTAAACACTCTATTAAAAATTCCCTAGAATTAATCAAAGAAATTAAGAAAAATGAACCATTCCCTGTTAATGCCAGATTACTTTCTTTAGATGTAACTAACCTTTTCCTTCTGTTCCAACTGATCAGCTACTTGTTATCATAAAAAATCACCTTCTTAATTCTAACCTTAACAATGTTGAAGCTGTTTTTTTGTATGATCTATTAGTTATTTGTCTTAAACAAAACTTTTTAAATTTAATAATAAAATTTTTTCTCAAACTTCTGGTTTAGCTATGGGTTCTAATCTTAGTCCTTTACTGGCTGATATCTTCATGAATAACTTGGAAAACACAATACTTGAGAGTGACAATCTTTTAATTAATAAAATTCTATTTTATAAAAGATATGTAGATGACATTTTCATTATTTTTAATGGTTCCGTAGAAGAAAGCTATTTCTTAAAAGAATTTTTAATTCATTTAATGTTGAAATTCAATTTACTCTTGAATCATCAGTTAACAATAAACTACCATTCTTGGACTTAATGATAACTTTAGATAAAGGCATCCCTTCTTATCAGATTTACAGGAAACCTACTTTTGTGGACACTATTATACATTATAAATCTAATCACCCTTGGGCCCACAAGTTATCTACCTTCCATTCTTTAATTCACAGACTTTTGACTATTCCTCTTAACTATAATAATTTTTTGTCTGAACTTAATTTCATTAGATTTATCGCATTGAACAATGGCTATAATGATCAACTTATTTTACAAATTATAAAGAAAAACGTTTAGAATTATCTACAACCTTACACATCAAAGACAATTCTGATCCGAAATTCACTTCCATAACTTATTTCAATAACATGAGTAATTGTTTCAAATCTCTCTACAAAAATACAATATCAATTTAGCTTTTCGCACTTGTAATCCTATTAACTTCATTAAAAATAACACCGATAAATCTATCTTATTATCTAACAAAGGCATATATAAACTTTCTTGTGATACTTGCGCCCTCAGTTATGTAGGTTCCACTAAAAGATCTTTTACCATTAGATTCAAAGAACATATTGATTCCATCAGACTTAATCGAGCTAACAAATCGAATTTTGCTCTTCATTTTCTTGAAACCAACCACTGTTACAAACCTTTCTCCAATACTAACTTGCTACATGTCTTAAACAATAACCAAATCATTTTAAATTTAGAAAAAGTTTATATTACTAAACAATTTATTTTAGATAAAAAGTTGCTTAATGTTCATCTTGATTTCTCTAATTTCCAATTTATTAAAAACATCCTAGACTAATGTCCCTCTTGCATGCCTTTTTGGTTGCATACTTGCTATTTTTCTATTTTAAATATTTCCATATCACTTTTATGTTGGTATCACATAAAATAATTTTCCGTTTCCGATTGTCATTCCGTATTGGTTCTTGCACGTGGCTGGATTTGGTTACGATGTTCGAACCTTTATTTAATTTCAAAATGAAATAATTAGTTATTCTTTACACTTATTTTTTGTTATTGTTTGTTAAGTATTTGTGGTGAGTAGCAGCTGGTTTTGTTCTACATAATTTTCTTCCTGTTTTATATTTTAGATTTAAGACTAATAATTTTTGAAAATGATACTAATTAGTATCGAAACCATGGTCAAATTTATATAATCAATAAATCAATGTTATAAGGAAGGTGCACTTCATTTCATCTTTAAGTTTAAATTATGGTATGTTAATGGCCTTTCAATTTTTTTGAGACTGTTGAATTGTTGTAACTGCAGTTTTGTCGATATATTTCTTGTGAAATGTGTGTCGTCAGCATAGAACTAGTTTTACTATTGGAGACCGATTTTCGTAGAGAAAATGAATGAAAAGAATAGGTATAGAAAGGGTCCAAGCACTAAACCCTGAGTTACTCCAGCATCTAAATTCAGAAATTCAGACTGTGACTCACCCACCTTAATACGTTGTATTTGTATGTGTAAAATGCAAAATAAAAGAGGTTAGAAGAAGACTACTGATTTTGATAGTTTTCCCATCACTAGTTTTTAAAATGGCTATAGTACTATGTAAAATACCACTTCCCAAACGAGGAGTATAACATAAATGGAGCTTGCTCCTCTAAGTAGTATACACTATTTATTCTTTAAGGTTAGAAAATAGAACAAACTTCGGAACCTGGAATATAAAAAGCTGAAGAAGTGGTGCCAAAAGTAAAGAGAAAACCATAAATATATTAGACAAAGAAGAAAGGACACAAGATAAATGAAATAAATTGTTGAATCAAAGTGAAGAAAGGACAAGAATATAAAGGAAAAAAGCAAATATGAATTAAAAAGAACTGAAAAGAATAATAAAATCGCTGTGATAAAGAATTGATGACGCGATAACAAGTACCATCATAAAAAAAAAATTTGGGAAGTTCTAGAAGACTAATTAAGAAAGTAACAAACAAGCGTTTTATCGCAAAATTCCACATCGCCCCGAATAAGCGAAAATAAAATTGCGTTTTAGAAAAAGAATGTTTCAAAGAAAAGCGATAGACAATAGAATTCTGCAAATGGATTATACAATGGCTCTTAGCTTTTACATCAGTGTATTAGTTCTATCATGTAGCAGTTCGGCGATGACAATCCAACATGTCAACTAATGGATGCTTTCTTTAGTCGAATAATAGGATTCACAAGGTCTTCTTCGCTTCCATCTGTTAACTTTCCCTTGGCACAAAGTGATTTGTCAATCCCTACAAACACCGATAATTGTCCCTGGAAACTGTCATGTCGAATCTACAGTAATACAAGTATCTCTGCTCTTCTCCATTCTTTCACAGTAATGTACCTTCGTTTTTCGGTATTCAATTTTCTTGTTTGATCAATAAACCGAATGCACCATCAAAAACAGCAATGTATTTGCGAAGGCTGGAAAACGTTGCCACAATTGACTTTGTAGTGGTTAGTCCAACAATCGACTTTCTAATTTCCAAGTTGGCTTCATCTTCATTCGGATCTTTCTTAGGTCTCTTCTACCAATTCAACGTAACTAATTAGCCTAGGAAAGGAAAGACGACATGATTGTCCGAATGTGTATCCATGACTCTTCTGAGGTTTCATTAACGATTTCCCGAACACGGTTTAAAACGAAAATACTCCAGTAAAAACTTTTACAGTTTTAAAATCCTTAATGGGTGCTAATCTTGACGTACCGAATAAAATGACACTTGAACTGTATCATGTAACTTGGATCGCATATAAATGACACTGGCGATTGCATGTTGACTCTAATCCCAAGGGACATGAACGTGACGAGAAGCATTTCAAAATTGACAGTGATGATGAATCCAAATGTGTTTCAACTAGAACACTTGTTTCAGCGAGTCGTTGATTTGGCGTTGAATGTCGGAAGACAGAACTTCATCTCAGTCAAATTTCTGAACGGAAAGAACGGCTCTTTCAGTTGCAACACCTAACACAATCTGTCACATTTTTATATCTTCAGTCGCAGACATAGAATTTGTATACTGCACTGCCTGAGTTCCATTTTTACATGGTTCACAATAATATTGGGTTCAATCAAGTCAACTTTAATCAAGTTGTCTATGCAAAACGATGCCTTCAATTTTTCCACCATATCTGAGTCATGAAGGTTTTAAAGTGATAACCCAATATGGCACCAAGGACAAACGGTTTACAGTTCAAGCTGAACACCACACAAACATGCTGGTAAGTCATAATTTATTTATATTTCTAGTCCATCTACCAAAGAACCATCTTAAATGATTGATCTTTAGGTTGCACGCCAAATACCAAAAAGACTTTTTAAATATTCACCGATACTTCTAAAGCTTAATCAGATTAAGACTTTTTTGAATACAATTGATTAATTTTACAAGATGCATCAACGAAGGTCTTACTAAAGTTGTTGTGCATTCGTTGAATACAGGACGGTGTGGAAGGAAGTGGTCTGCATCTTTCTCAGTTTTGATTTGTTTGATGAATCTTTCAGCTAACCATTGTTTGAAAACTTGATCATAGTCTGCTTACTTGTGTTCTTTCTTTAGGTTTAAAGTGGTGGTTATCAATCTTCTTTTCAGCATTGCTGAAGTTCAAACTTAAAGTTGACTTGTGATTTATCCTTGGAAGTACACTGTAATGGGATCCATAAATACAATTGTTTCTAGATTCCACAAAAGTGGCAGATCAATCTTGGTAGCTACCAATGTATGAGTAGCGCCTGACTGCGCTTTACCTTTATCGAGTATCTTTCATATAGCCCATTCAAATACTGTTTCACTAGCATAAACATCGTTGTTCACAAATTTTCCAATCAAAATTAATTGTAGGTAATTGTTTCTTATCACTAGTTTACTTCTGATGACCCCTATCCACACTCTTGAATCGTTACTCCTTTTCTTGCAAACTCATAAGAGCATGGTCTATTGTAGTCATTTTTGTTGACCATAAATTGACTTTTGCTCAAGGAGCTATCATCCATTGATTTGTATTGGACATTCGAGACGTTATTCGTTTTTGTACGGAATCCTCCAAACAATACGTTCTGCATCCACTCTTTTTCGATTTTTGTACACTTGATCTGTTGCAGCATCCCTTGCAATTATTTGAGCAGTATTCTTCTGCTTTTTCTAAGTTGATTTGCCATGTTTTGATATTTTGTAATTTTAGTGTCAGTCAATTGAAACGTCGTTCTTGCAAGTTGAATCTGTTTGTTCTGCATTTTAAGTTTGATAAACTCCATTAGTAACTCTAGATCTATTTTCTTTGGATCCAGTTTTCCTACATCTTCTTTTTGACTTTGGACTTTGTTTCAATGCACGAAGGTTGTCTTTAGATAAACTGGACACTTAAAATATCTCGGCGGAACGTCTAAAAAATCTGGTGTCTCTTAACACCAAGCTACTCGTATTTGGCTGACACTTACACGTCAATATTTTGTATCAAATAAAGCTAATTGATACGTTATTATCACAATTTTGACTCAACTAAAAGTTAATTTTTTTGATATGCATTGAAAAGCACTAAATGTAAGTCAGCTTCTCCTTCGAGATCATGAAAAAATTCTTCAGACAAAAAAATTAGTTCTCAAGAAAGTACAACAACAATTAACCTATGTACCTGAATAACACATAAAAAGTATATCTAATAATAAATGTAAGTTATAAAAACATCTATTAAGCACCTTTTTATTTTTTGTATAATTAGTCTTATTGAAGATATTGTTAAATTGGTTGCGGACTTATTGCAATTCTGTATGGTTAATTATAAACAGAATTAATGAAAGATTTCAATGTTTTAGAATTGAGTTTGAATAAAGACTTATTTGACTGCAATTTAATTACTTTCTAACAGTTTAGTTGCAAATAAAATGTATGCTTTGAATAAATTAATTGTTAACGTTTCAAATTCAAAATCAACGTTTAGAATCGAATTAGAAATGTATAATGAAATCATTTGGTAAAACATCAAGTAATGTAGAATTTTATTTTCGCTTAAATTTCCAAAATTTTCTTTACAAAAAAACAAAGATACATTTTAATCACTAATTTTTTCGAAATTTTACTATTGAGGAAGCGACATTTTGGAAAAATTGCTGAAAACGAGTAAACGATATCGTATTGCTTACATAAGATCAATATCTTAACTCCATTCTAAATTAAAAAAAACATAGACTAACCGTATGTAACCCGACTATAGAATATACGTAGACGTATTTTATACAAACTTTTCCCAAGTAAGTATCTTTATTCAAACTCAATTCTTAAAACATTGGAATCTTTATTTTTCTTTTATAGTCAAAAGGCAATGGCATCTCATATCTTGCTCTTTCATCCTTTGATAGCTATTGGATAATGTTACTTATAGTTGAGTAGAAGAAAAACCCGAAACGAATCTAAAATTTATCAACAATTTTCTTTGTATTACATTAGTATTGATAATACATCTTCAGTGGTTTCAAGGTATTAAGTACACAAAGTAACATATATACATTTCGCTACCTCTTAGATATCAGACGCTAATTGAAAGAAAAAGCCAATCATGTCCCGCACAACAAACAATAGTTTCACTTTGTATAAGGAACATTTTTCAATTATTGCATACTAATGCTGGTATTGATTTATGTCACATCCTTCCTGTTTGAACTGTATATTATTTTTACATGTATGTTCTTTGTGCATTAAAATGATATATTTTTAACTCTCATTAAATCAAAGAAAGAAACCCCCAAGTCAACATTATGCAAATCATAAATACAACTGAATTACGAAATTTTTAAATTAAATGTGGAAATACTACTTAAGAAATCAATTATTATGAACTTGTAAAGACACTAAAAAGTAATGATTTCTAATAATAAAATTTTGCCAAATAAATTATAACATACGGTGCACATTCAGTTAAAAATTTTATTCTTTTTATCAAAAATTTAACACCAATCAGTGGTTTTCCTTATTTGAAAATCAACAAATGCTAATTTATGAGCAAGGTAAACGTTTAGAGGGTCAACGTAGAATCAGTCACATCATGACATTTAAAAAAAACGTACATGAAAACGACAAATTAAAAAATAAACGTATCCTTCGGTAAGTTTTATTTTCTATTTTTAGCAAATTGATATGCCAAAACATGTTGACATAATTATCGAATCTCGTTCGTTTTAACAAATCAAACATTATGTTTGTGTGGAAAACGACTATATTTAATGATGAACGGAAAATAATTTGAAATCATTCAAACAAATATTATTTATGTATTTTAAATTGGTTGTTTTTTTGAAAAAAAAAATGAGCAATTGAAAATTGATTAAATTGGATCTAAATGGTCCGTAATAATTTATTGCACTATTTAACTACCTAACGAGAATCGATATGTTGGTGTTAATTACAAATTAAATAAATGAACGCAATAAATATAAACTGTGGCAATAAGAAGATATAATCGACACGCTATATTGGTTTTAAGTGTGTTTTCATCGAACCATTTGAAATTATTGAAAATGCAATAATCTTACATTAATTTGGTTATTAATTAAAATTTTACTTAAATTTTCTTTACAGAACACTTTTTTTATTAATTAGTAATTTTCTTTTGCTTTAACTTCTTCTTTTACGTCCCTTCTTCCTGTGTTTTCTCTTTTTCTGATTATCTCTTCCATCTACATCGCTCCATCACCTCCCTCCCCAATATCGGTTTTCTTTCTTTTTTTCTTTCCCTAGATCTTGACACTCTCCTCTCATATGATCAATGTTTTCCCATCCTTCACCACATAATCTACATTTTGTTTTTCGTCCACCTGCCAAAATTTATTTTCGTTGTCTTCATTTCCCACTCTGAACCTTGCTATCATCTTTTTATATTTTTTTGCCCCTCCCCTTCTTAAATATGCTGGCATATGTTTTGTTATGATTTAGTTGTATCTTCTATTGTACTTTCAATCTTTAAAGTTTGCTACTGATTAACTATTTCTTATATCATACTCTATCCTCTCTCTCTTGTCCTCATAACCTATTCTCTTGCATATAATTCAGCCTTCTATCTTTTTGTCCTCTATTTATTTTTCTCTCCTTCACTTGATTACATGCTGCTTGTAGTTTCTTACATTCCTCTTTTTTTCGCATACTTTCTTCGTATCTCATTGCCACCTTGTAACGGTTGTAGTTTACAAATACATAAGAGAATCGACGGCTCTAGCGGTACAACCTAGATAAAGGAAGAACAATACTATTTAGCTCGAATTAGCGCACTAAATTCCTGGAAGATCCCGAATTTGTAAGAATTATCACAAGAGTGTCTGGCTTTCGTCGGTGTTTATCTTGATATGCTTAGGTGCATTTAGTATATGGGTAGACTGTAAATACTTTTCTTTATAATATTGGTTTAAATATTTCATTTTTATTAAATACCTTTTAATTAATAATACACATGTTTTTTTATACATTGACATATATATCTTTCAAACAATAATATTTCTGTGGATACTAAAATAAAATACAATGTGATTATTAAAAATTGAAAATTAACAATAATTAACAAAATCTAACATAGCCCCACCTTTGAAGAAGTCTTCAAACAAAAACTTTAACTTTTTAACAATAATTCTTCATTTGTTTGGTGCACAAATAAATCATTTGACTATAACTGTCCATCAATTGGAAGTGGATAAAGATGTCTTGCAGAACGGGTAAATGTTCCAGTAGAAGTTTTTATTTCTGCAACTCGAACAACTCCATCTTTTCCATAAAATGTTTTCATAACTCTTCCGACAGTCCAATTGCAAGGCGGCAATTTGGCATATTTTATGATAACCAATATTTTGTGATTGTTTATTCCATTTATACGACTGATAAAGTTGACTAACGTATTCAGTGGAAAAACGTTTCCAAAATTGTTGATACAACTGCTGAATGTGTTGAAATCTAGTGAGTCTATTTTCAGGAAGAAAAGAGTAGTCATAGTCAGGTATAGAAGAAATATTTCTATGAGCAAGAAAATGTGAAGGAGTGATTGGATTAAGATCAGATGGATCATCTGATAAAGCAAAGAGAGGTCGTGAATTTAAGATGGCTTCAATTTGGTTAATCAAAGTTAGAAATTCTTCATAGGTTAAATTAATATTTTTGTTGTACGTTTTAGATGAAATTTCATTTGCTTAATTGCAGATTCCCACAATCCCCAAAATTGGGACTATACGGAAGTGAAAATGTCCATGTAATATTAAATTTTAATGCAAAATTTTGAATGGAGCTTTTATTTAAATTTAAAAGAGAACAATTCACGAAGTTCATTATTAGCTTTAATAAAAGTTCCACCATTATCAGAATAAACATTACTTGGAATCCCTCTTCTTGCTACAAATCGTTTAAAACTAGCTAAAAAACATTCTGTGGTCATATCTGTCAATAATTCTAAATGAACTGCTTTAGTGACAAAACATAAAAAACGCATACATAACATTTTTGTGTTTTACTACCACGAGTTTTTCTATCAACAAAAGGACCAGCAAATCCAATCCAGCATGTTAGAAAGGTATGATAGGGTAATTATTTCATCTTGTAATGGACCTATTTGGATATGAATTTTTGGTGGTTTATGGCGAAAACAAGTGATGCATTTCCGAACAATCTGTTTTGAAATAATTTTACCTCCTATGGGCCAATAACGCTGTGATAACTAGTGATAATAGCAATTGAGGTCCAGGATGTAATAAGTTATGATAGTGATTAAATATCAACAAAGTTAAGGGATTGTCTTTAGGTAACAAAATTGGTTGCTTAACATAAACTTGAGTCTGCCACCTACTCGTACAACATCTACTTCATCCAGAAATGGATTTAAGAAAATTAATTTGGAAATTCTGTTTATAGATTTACCTTTTAATAAGTGATTAAAATATTCGTCAGTAAATTCGTTTTGTTGAATTAGCTTAATAAGTAACTTAAAAGAAGAATCAACTTCTTCGACACTTAAATTTCCTATATTTTTCTTCGTTACATGTTTTAAATTATGCCAAAATCTTAAAACATATGCAAACACCTTTTTTACAGTGCGAATATTCGAAAATCTGGTAACAAAATTAGAAACAAAATTATTATTTATATTAATGAATATTTTAGGATTTTTTCTCATTTCGGGTACATCTTGATTATGTTATTGAAAACTTGAACAATACAGATTAGACCAATCATTGGAATCTGTAACATAAAAATTGAGGGCCATTTCACCAAAGATCGCATGATTGAAGAAAACTGGTGGAAATACCTCTTGACGCAATATCAGCAGGTTTTAATTTAGATTGGACATAGTTCCAATTATTTATGTTGGATAAACTTTGAATTTTTGAGATTCTATTTGAAGCAAATATTTCTAACAGATTGGGCTCAGTATTTAAGCAATGCAATACAACTTGTGAATCTGACCAGAAATATATTGTTAAATTATCATTTATTAATTCAAAATGTTGCTGGCTTAGTTGTACTCCCAGAAGTGCAGCGCACAATTCTAAACGTGGTATAGATAAATATTTAACAGGAGCTACTTTGGTTTTAGCACAGAGTAGTCGAACTTTAATATTTCTTTAATAATCTATTCTTCTAATATAAATGCAAGAAGCATAAGCCTGACTTCACAAAAACAATGAATATCAAGAATTGCAAAATATATTCCAATTGTGTTTCTTGGAATAGAAATAACATTAATTTCTGAAAGTTGTTTATATATTTCTTTCCAACGATGAATGGATTCATCGGGAAGTGTGCCATCTCAAGACAATATCAAAGACCATAGATGTTGGATATATATTTTTGCTGAAACAACAACAGGACTAACTAATCCTAATGGATCGTATACAGGGTGATTCAGAACTCCGTTCATTAGAAGTTTATGGACTTCCCGTTGAAATATAAAAAAATAAAATTTTTTAAAAATATAAAAAAAAAAATTGGCATTATTGGGCAGAACAAAATCTTCGGATGGTGCGCAAAGGTAACTTTCAAGACACATTTAGTTTTAATGTTTTTTGTTTAATTATGGATAATCGTGTTTGTTTTGAAGTGTATGACGAAAATTTAAATTCTCGTAAATATTTAGAAATGATTAGAGAAGTGGTTTCAAATTTTTTGGAAAATTTACCCCTAAATCTTCTAAATTCATGTTGGTACCAAATGGATGGTGCTCCAGCCCATTCAACCCATGAGGTTAATCAAGAATTATCCCATATGTTCGAAGATCGTTGGTTTGGACGCAATGGTTCATCTCTATGGCCTTCCAGATCACCTGACCTAACACCCTTGGATTTTTTTATGGGGGTATGTCAAGACTAAAGTCTATTCAAGGCCAATCCATAACAGAGATGACTTATTACATCGGGTTCGAACTGCCTTCGCGGAAGTAGATGTGCAAATGGTTCAAAAATCCACAATAACTGAAGTTAACAGAAGAGTTTTATTGTGCTTAGAAAACCACGGACGGCATATCGAACAGTTGCTAAATTAATAATTAAATTAATTTGCTTCTATTTTTGCAATGTAATTTTATTTAGAGGCCATAAATGTAGATATCTCTCGTTAAGCAAACGGCAAGTTCTTTCAATAATCTTGTAACATTCTCCATGAATAAAAAATAAATTTAGTATGTCTTTATTCGAATATTCTTGGTGGATTTCCATATCGTGTATAATGTGTCACGTCGACGTTTACAAGTTTTATAAATAAGGCACATTGTTTTAATTTCCACAGGCCACTAGTCAGAAGTTATTTAATAAAATAGAGAAATATTGTGTGTCGAATGGAAATACATCGATAGCAGGAAAATGGTAACAGATAGGTATAAATTATAGATTGAAAGACCACTTAATTTGTTACTATAACTTTCTTTTTCAATCATTGACAAGCGTTTGAAAACAATACTACAAAACCAATGTTTCTCAAAAAATGAGAATATCTCAAAAACTATTGATTTTTCATATAGATTGTGCTACATAAAAGTAACTCAGATTTTAGCGTAGAATCCAAATATACAAAAAAAATATATTATTCTATTTAAAATAAGAAAGTTAGTACCCACTTCTGGTGTAACCAAAAGTGCTAGAAGAGCTGAAATATTTTAATTAAATAGAACTTTTGAGCAATCCCTTATTCCAAATTTTTAAACAAATATGTCAACGGAAGTACATAAACTTCTAATGAACGAGTTAGCAGAATCACCGTATTTGGGCAATTTTAGACAATTTTTTTTTTTAAATGTTTGATTCTCTGAAGATGATATTTTATATTTCAAAATATCTTCATTACTACACCACTGAATCCCTAATGTTTTATTGGATTAATTAATTCCTAATGACAAAATACTTAAGGAACATTTATAATTAAGATGTAGTTTAGACAATATCTTTGGTTCATTAGAAATCCATTTTCTGAGAATAAAATGGGAAGAAGCTAAAAGATCATAAAGAACTTTTGAATTCTCAGATAATTCTTGAAAATTATTTGAGTCTGTTAATAAATCATCAACAAAGAAATCTTCTAATATGATTTTGGAAATTTGATGTGGAATATTAGGATTCAAACCTAACTGTCTAAGACAATTTATAGCTAAATATGGGGAACTTGTAATACCATATGTTACGGTATTCAATTCATATGTATCTATCAAATCATTTTCAGATGCACGCCAAAGTATACACTGAAGTGAGCGATCTAATGGATTTATCAAAATCTGCCGATACATCTTGGTGATGTCAGCAGACACTACATAGGTAAACATCCTAAATCTAATTAAAATTTTAAAAATATTATTTTGAACTTTTGGACCACAAAATTGTAAATGATTGAGAGACCATCCGTTGTCACTTTGACAAGATCCGTCAAAAACAACCCTTAATTTTGTAGTTAGACTTTCCTCTTTGATGACTCCATGGTGAGGAAGAAAATATTTAACATTTGAAATTTTACTTGAATTAATTTTACTCATATGACCAAGATCAATATATTCTTGCATAAATTCTTTATACCGGTCATTTAATTGAGGATTAATTTTGAACTTTTTTTCAAGATTCAAAAACCTTTTTAACGCTATATCATAAGATCTCCTAATAAATCAGCAGAGAACTTTAAGAGATACCTTACAACAAATTGAGAATCTGAATTTAAATATGTATTTTTCTTAAAATGTTTTTTGCAATCTAAATCATCTTTAGACATGCAGGAAGTATCTCGGAAATTTTCAACTTCCTAGAACTTTTTAATTGATCATCCTCAGGAATGATTTTTGCAAAATTACACACAAACTTAAAATTGTTTTAGGTAAATTACCAGATACTACCCAACCTAAATGAGTATTATGTAATATAGGCATACCTTTTCCTAAAATCATTTTACCATCGGTGAGTAATTCTCAGAAAAGGTTAGCTCCGATAATGGCATCAATGTCTGATCGTTGATTAAACGATGGATCTGCAAGATTTATATTATCTGGAATATTCCAAGTATCAGTATTAAATGAAAATGTTGGAATATCATTAGATATTGCAGGTACAACAAAAATGCTAATGATTTTGAAAAATTATTATACTTGGAGTATAATGTAATAATGCATTTTTGTTTAAGTGTGAAGTTACTTGGTTTATTCCTATAATTGATATATTAGTGGATAGAATAGGAATATTAAATAATTTACAAAATTTTTCGGTAATCAAATTGGTCTGAGCTCCAGAATCTAACAGAGCCCTGCACTGTATAAAATGACCAACATTATTTTAATGTTAAAAGTTACAGTTGATAATAAAACTTGAGAATTGTCTGATTGGTTATTAAAATTTTTATTTATTAAACACATTGTAAGAGATGCGTTTTCTGATTCATTTTACACGGCAACATTAACCTGACTTGGTTCAGAATTCTGTAATGATTCATTCTCTATATGAATTAAGGAATTATGCTTCAAATTACATTTTATACATGGTCTTAATGTACAATTCTGGTTGAAACATCAAGTTTCAAAAAAAATTCAATACACGAGTAAATTAAATGATTTTCTTTTTGCATAGGTTGCAAAATTTTTATTTTTAGCATTAACAAGAAAATGCTTTTAAATGATTCTTTATTGGGTTGATTGGAATTATTATGTTTAAATACATTTTTAGGAGTTTGGTAACTTTTTTGGTTTTGATCTTCAATTTCATCTAAAGTATCTAATTTGGCTTTTAGAAAACTGAAAAGATCATTTAAATTTGGTAATTCACTTATACTCTTTCCAAGATCGATAAGTAAGTTTATCAAGTTTTCCAGAAATAATATAAATAAGTAAAAGATCACACAATACATCTTTGGAGACCTTAAACCTTCTATAGCAGTTATACTATCAGATATTTTGTCTAACATATGACGTAATTGTTGTGGTGATTCTTTTACTAGTGATTCTAAATTAAAAATATTTGTAATATGCTTATTAAATAAAATTTTTTATTGTCAAAACGATCACAGAGTGCCTTCCAAGCTGTATCATAATAATCACCGGCAAATTCTACTTGGTCAATTATTCTTTTAGCGTAACCGTCTAAACTTTGTCTCAATAATTGAAATTTATGAATATTGGATAAATTATTTGTATGCACTACCGATATAAAAGTGGCTCTAAATTCCAACCAATGTTCTGAATTTCCTTTAAAAGTTGGAATTTTCATTTTAGGAATCAATATGTTATTTAAAGAAGACAAATTTGGATTACCATTTATTGAAATGCCAAAATTATTTTGTGAATTGTTTTCTTTCAAAAACCGATTCAAAACTCCAAAATATTTATCGAATTTGTTTTCAAAATCTTCGCGATACTGATAATGTGCATTTAACTCTAATTCAGTACAAGATGTTTCTAATTGTAACTGTATTTCATGATATTCCTTTAATATAGGTTCATAATTTTTAATTTAACCTCTATATCAGAAATATCAGGTTTTTTATTTGGTAAATCTGCATTAATGCTATCAATATATTTTCCTAAATTGGTTAATCTTTGTTTTAAAGATCCTCTGAATCTTTCTAAATTAGCTGCCATTTTAAAGAATAGAAATAAAAGTAAAAATAAAGAAAAATAATGAAAATAAGGAACAAACTCACAGATTTTTGCAGTTGTTAATTTCACTAATGCTGGTCGTTATTAACGATGTAAATGACGTCTATATTGGATCACCACATTTTATCGTTAACTAATGTAAATGACTAATACTAGATCAAATTCAATTTGTTACATGGTTGAATTTGCACTACAAACTTTATTGGATCACTATTAATTGGATTCTTCTGGCAAAATCCGGCTCGAAGGACCAAATTGTTTATCTTGATATGCTTAGGTGCATTTAGTATATGGGTGGACTGTAAATACTTTTCTTTTATAATATTGGTTTAAATATTGAATTTTTATTAAATACGTATTAATTGATATAGTCTATTTTAAGTTATTTGTCCGGTAAAGGATTAAATTCTTTTCTTTGGAATACAACGTGGTTTAAAACTTATTGTGAAATGTACAGCTTTGAAATCATATGGTTTTGGGGAGACAAGATTCGTTATATTGTAGTATTAAATGGGTTAAAAGGATAGAAACATTTAGAAAACGCATGCATTTAAGTTGAAACAATATACGCCCTTAAAGCATTCTTTAACACGGTAACATTTGTTTGAGTACTTCTGAATTAAATGACAATTGCCGAAAACCAGCGTAGAAAACTCGTTTTCAGAATTTACGCCTTATTACTCTCGATGTGATTAAAGAATACTTTAAGGGCGTATATTGTTTCAACTTAAATGCATGCGATTTCAAATGTTTATATATCCTTTTCTTAATCCATTTAATACTACAAATATAACGAATCTTGTCTCCTAAAGTTAATGAATTGAAGGTTGTACATTTTACAATAGTTTCAACCATGTCGCCCAAAAGTAAAGACGGGTTAATTTTTACGGACAAATAGCTGAATAGACTATAATACATATATTTTTTTATACATTGACATATATATCTTTCAAACAATATTATTTCTGTGGATACAAAATATAATACAATGTGATTATTAAAATTGAAAATTAACAATAATTAACAAAATCTAACAGGGGGTCCTTAAAGAAACTGAAAAAAATAAACTGCTGCGTAACGTGGAGCCACCTGCTGAGTAATAAAGAGAAATAAAACCGACCAACAGGAGTTCAACAGGTTTTACTAAAAGATCTAACACGCTAAGACGAACACATATCAGAGAGACACATAGACAATTTAAATATAGCAAATAACAACTTAAAAATACTAGGAGAATATGTAAGAAGTAAAAGAGACTGTCGCCTAAAGTTTTACAAGCGTTAGCAACAACGATTTAATTAAAGCTCGTAATTAATGTATCAAATTCAGATAAGCTTTGTAGTTACATCCCAAATTTAGAGATAGCGTACTAATTGAGGATTGGTTACTACGAAAACTCGACGTACACACGTCACTTACACAACGGTGCCTTAATACTAACTTAAACTCGGAAAAACACAATAAGCGGGTCTCGTCAACCCAAAAGGCCTTTTGTTTTAACTTCGCCTCCGTTATCTAAAGCGCCCTCTGATAGAGCCAATGAAAATAAAACCGAGTGTCGGTAGTAAACTTTACCTCGAATAAAAATTTTCTTAAGTACTAGAGTTTCAAACCGTTCAATGTCACGTGTACGTGAGCTTCTTACGCATTGATATTAAGTAGGATACTTAAACATTAAAACTTAGCTGTGTTCTAGTAGTATGCAGTCCCGAGAATGAACGTTCTTGCTAGCGGCAGTATTGGACAGCGTCAGAGAGTAATTAATTCCA
The DNA here is from genome assembly GCA_030710515.1 of Abscondita cerata. Taxonomy (NCBI): domain Eukaryota; kingdom Metazoa; phylum Arthropoda; class Insecta; order Coleoptera; family Lampyridae; genus Abscondita; species Abscondita cerata. The sequence goes on from JALBCR010004153.1 coordinate 245,330, forward strand.
GAATTTTTCTTAGGGGAGGTTTATATTGAAGAGCAGATGACAAATAGGGTCCCTCAAGTAATAGCCTCCAGTATTCACCAGCTGTTGTCGGCTTAAGTGTAGGCAAAATCGTGGTACTCGAACAGTTAGGTAGCGAAAGGTTCCTAAATAGCCATTCTAGCACTCCCAGGAGTTTTTCAGGTGTAAGATACAGTGAAAATGTGAGGTTAACACACGTGGGCGTAAATTGATCGGATTTATCCTTCCAGCACTCAATTATGGTGCAATTATTGAAGCCACGTTGAAATTTCACTTTATACTTTTTTAGCTTCATGAACCACCGTCAATCGCCCAAAAGGAAAAAGAAAGTTCCAAGATGTTGACCCGTCGTTTAGTTAAGAAAGCCGTAATTCCGATTCACCAATAGAAAAATTTGTTGTAGGCGCGGTAGATTTGATTTTTGTCCTAGAGCGCAACCATACGTTTTTAACACGGCTTACGACCTACGTTCAGGTTCAAGTATTTTGAATCGTAACAATTTTCCCTACGGTTATTCTAATTTTTTCCAATTTCATCTCCTCTTCTACTATAATACGATTCTCCTTTTCATTCCCACACTGTATTTCTATTATTTTATTTGTATTCCCACTTTCTTCATCCCTATATTTCCGTTTCATAAAACAATTTTTACGAGTTTTTTTCATAGCCATTTCTTTTTCACGATATCCTTTCCAAATACTCTCTTCCTCAAACCCCACACTTATCCCACTATTCTATTACCTCTTTTGCCAAACTTTGTATTTGTCCTTCATCACTATTATTATATTTCAACATACTATATTCCAGACATTTTGTCTCCTCATCTCTTAACCTCCCTTTCTTTTTCCTACTTCTACCTCTTCTCTTTTGAAAAATCATTCATTTATGTTTTTCGTATTTAATCTCAACTCTTTCTCTTTAAAGTATCTTTTTTACTATTACCATGTCGTCTACGTATCCGATTATCCACACCCTCTTCTTCCCAATTACTATTCCCTTACTCTGTTACCCTTTAACACCTATTCTAGGTTGTTCAAGTATATTAAAGCAAGTTGCACTTAACGAGAATCTTTCCCGTTTTTGCTCAAAATGCTTCGCTCAAATTTTGTCCTATTTTTACTCGGCACCTTGTCTCATATATCTCTTCTATTCTCTTTTTTTCTTTAATTCTTTCTACAGTTTTTTTATATTTACTCTTTATTTATTATTTGTTTCAAAATGTGTAAATTATCTATTTTTCTTCTTCTTTTTCAAAACCTGCTTACCAATCTTTCCCTAAATCTTTTTGATCATCTCTTTTTCCATTCTTTACTGAATTGTCGTCACATATACTTTATAACCTATACATCCCCTGTAATTTTTTATTTATTTATTTTATTTCAAGCAAACAAATGTTAACATAAAAACCAAAAAATCATTTTTACACTATGTGCTAAATCAATTAGAATTTCGAAAAAAAATTGCTTGAAATTAAGTAGCCCTTCAAGAATTCTGTATAGGGGTTTCAATAAGAAAACACAGAAGATGTGACAAACAAAAATTAAATACCTAAATTCTCCACCTCTCTCCGGTTTCGTCCTTTGTATTGCTATGAATAATTTTACGGGGTTGAAAATATTTTATTCTATTAATTAACTCAATAGTTATGAACTATAAAATGAAATAAAAATCAACACAATCTACGTTTGAGTATGCGCAAAGGTTATGTCAAAATGGTGAGTTTACGTGCACGTTCACCGCGTATTGTTATTTTCGTTCGATCTTAAAATTAAAATTTAACAGTAAACGCATGCATTAATCAATTTTATGCAAACCAACAACCACCGTCTACCTTAGAACACAGGTGAGTGATCTTCTTTATTGGTCGACACCTCTTCAATTATTGTTTATTGTAGACTTGGAAAATCTTTGGGACCTCCACCGACCATGTTGTGATTCACAAGGTCCATGCACCAGATTTATTTCATCAAATTATTTGCAGTTTATTCGTTAATAACATGAACTTCAATGCGTTGATTTGTTATTCGCCGTTTATTTTACGTCGGCCTTCCGGGATGTTACATTCAAGGTTCTCTTTTTATTTAATTTTTAAAAAACGAGCACTTGCCGTCTAAATTTCTACTTTCCAACAGTTTTTTCGTCGGCTGTATTTATAATATTCACCAAAGCATTCTTTCTTGTTTTTGAGAATTGTTTTTTTATTATGATTAAACGATGCTTCTAATTTTCATGATTATTTCGACATACGACTTATATGTCCTTGATTACTTCCTGATTGATTTATTTTCAAATTTTGCCCTCCATGAAATTTGAGGTTACCTTTCTTTAGTTTTTCGGATTTAAATTGGCGCAACTTATTTCCTTGTTGTTAACCCATGAAATCTGTTTCCTGGATCTAATTGTCCTTCTTACTTATAATTTGCGCAGGCTACATTACTGATTTAATTTGTATTTACAGCAAAATGGATACTTGCCGAACTAAAGTTTTTACTACATTTTTGCCAAATAACGTCTCTGGAAAATGTTCTTTTGCATTATCACAAACACGCATACTCTAATAGATTGTTTTTGAGTAATGGAAAATGTTTAGGAAAACAATTCACTTCAATGTTACACCTATCGCACAATTCACTCGGACATGGTAAGTTTTTACTCTTAAAACTAACAAATTACATTTTTTATTTACAGAATATGACTAAAGACATGAATCCTTTAATTTCCAGACTTCATTTTTATGGATCTGTAGTTAACTATAACTGTGATTAGTAATTAGGTTCTTAAAATTTTACAGTAAGATTTACAATTAGGATATATGAATCTCTCAGTCCCTTAAAAATCCTTCTCCTCTCCATACCTTATTTATTATCACAAGCATGTTTTTTGTTTTTCCTCCCGTATATAACTATTGTCCCCCTGTATTCCATCTCATTCCGTCGCTTTTCTTTTCTTCATTTTATTTATTACTTCATTTACCTTTTCTATTTTTATATTATCTCCTTTATCCACCCTTTTTTCATTTGTTTTATCTCTACTTTTTATTCCCTTTATAGCATTTCTATAAAGTACCACTTCTCCAGATCTAACTTTATTCCTTTTTCTCTCTGCTCTTTCCTTCTTTAATGTCTTCCATATTCGCCCTTCATTTTGTATTTTTTATGCTCTTTTGCCTTTCCTCCTTGTATTCATTTTTTTCTTTCAAATTTTTTGTGTTTATCTTTCATATTAGCATAGCTCTTTTAGTCTCTTTTTGAGTTCTTTATATTCCACTCCCCACGATTTACTTTTCTCTTTCTACCATCGTTTTTTACATACTTCTTCTTCTCTACTTAATCTTGCATTTGGTCTCTCAGCTCTTCTGTCTCTTCTTCTACTCATTTTCTACGCATTTAATTTCTTCCATTTCTTTCTTAAATTTTCTTATACTTTCTACTGCCCATATTTTAGCACCTTCCATACTTTCTTTCCCACTCTTACTTTTTTCTCATCTTTTAAAGTTAACTCTAGCGGCTTGTGATCAGATTCTATCTCAGTTATTTATTTATTTTTATTTATTCATTAATTCTCTCCTACCTTAAAACTGTCTATTTCTTCTATCACTTGTCCGTTCACTAACATACAATCAAGTACTGTTTCAATTATAAAAGTTGGTCCCTCCAAAGTTTCCCTCAGGATAGCTGGTATTCGCATCGAGAAAGTCTCATGCGGTAAAGCGAATGATTAGAGCAAATCGGGGTCGAAACGACCTCTACCTATTCTTAAATTTTAAATGTGTGAGATCTCCGACTTACCCGATTAACGAAACCGGGAGATCGGATCTAGAGTACCAAGTGGGCAAATTTTGGTAAGCGAAACTGTATGAGCCTCGTTCTCATCAATCTCTTGATGGTTTCTATGTATACACAAGAACTGCTGAGAGAGGGTCTGTTTCCTTTGTTAATCTGATGGTCTGTTGAATCTGCTTAGTTGGTTTGAAAGTAGTTTTGATATTGTGTCTTTTTAGAATTCTTCCAATGCGGTCTGTGAGTTTGGATATGAATGGAAGACATATGTGGGTGGTAGTGGGTCGACTTCCGTATTCCGGTTCTCTCGATTATTTGGACTTCATTGATCTTTCGATTTTCTTCCTGGTGTACCTGTTAGCGTCAAGCTGGTGGTTGTTCATCCTCTGTCTCCATGCTGAACTGAACATTATGTAATGTTCGAAGTGTAAACGCTCCTCCTGTGTACACACTTCCTTAACCCAATTTCGCGGGCATAACTTTATATTAGTTTCCGGCGTTGATAACTCGAAATTGTCCACGATTGGTCCGCTGCATTTTAACTCTTCCGGAAAACTTTTCTTGAATTAACCGTTCACGAGGGGGAAGATAAACCTTTATCTAAAAATTTCCTCGCTTTATGGGGTTAATCAAGCTGATGATAGAAAATATGAATACCACATAAAGACAATTTAAAATTCTCTAAGATTATCTCCACTAACCGTTTAAACACCTTCTTCATTCTTTATGCTAGGGGACGCTTTGTGTCAGAGAGGGTGGTTTATGTCTCCCTGTTAAAGATATATATTTTCTTTTCCTGTGGTTTCTTCGTCAGATTGTACGACTGTTGCTGTTCTATTTATGTCTTTTGGAAGCGCTGTGCCGAAATAGCTACACGAGAATATTCCGTCAGATTTGAAGACTACGGTGGAGGCTCTTCCAGAAACCGCTAGTAAAATTGGGAGCAAGGGGAACGCTCATAATGCTGCTTAGAAGGTTAGATGTTTTGATCTCTTTTTAATTGCACGTGAATCTGCAGTCGACCTATCACTTAAGTAACAGTCACCCTTGACACCAACTATCAGGCGCGAACGTATAGAACTCATTGCGGATTATTTGTCGCTCGAATGTGTAATTGCCTAATAATACCTGGAACGTTAACTAGTCATATATAATAGTATATTAATATCTACGTGGTGTATAAGTCGTAATGAATTTAAACCTCAATCGTAATTAAGCCAAACGCTTTTAGTTCCATTGAATCCCTTTTTGGTACGAGCTCGTTCCAAGTTTAGGTCCAAGTTGAACAAACGTTTAAACTTCGCGGTGATAGTCCTAAAACTTTCCTTACAGCGTCTTCATTAAATTCATGTAATCTGTAACGTTACTCAGTACTATAATTGACATACATTCTAGGTTAAGTTTCACCATAGGCGTACCTTCAGTACGCGAAAAATCAATTGCATATACGAGACAGTGGCGTAGCAGTGGTAAATATTTGGGTAATTCTCTTTACTTTAACTTGTAATTCCGTGTAGTTCTAGTCATTTTCGTGTTACCTGAATGTTTAATACTGTGCGTTACCCGCTTTAGCTCGTGTTTATTCGTAATATATCTGTGTCTATTGAGTGCTGTTACCTATCACAATACATTGGTGTATTGGGGCGAATAAATTTTATGTGAAGGTTTCTCTGAGTTTATGTCGAATTCTTTCGTGATTTTTTTCCCTTTTGCTGTATATTCTGCTGCGGACAGTTAGCTGCTGACCTTTGGTTCTGGGTCAGATTCTTCTCTACAGCGTTACTCGAACCTGGCGCCCTACCTTTTTATTTTTTTTTCTATAGGTTCTAGGAATAACGTTGATCTTCCTAACCCACACCCTACTCTCCGCTGAAGGGCATACTTTCCTAACAACTGACAAACGACATAAGATAAAAGTGGTATCTCCACGTACCAGAATTGTATCGCTGGTTTACATTCCGCAAACTCCTTCTTTTTAAAATTCTCCATAAAACGATTTTTTTGCGACGGTTGAAACCTTTTTAAATTTTGTTTTCTTGCCATATTCTACGGGACCCCTACGATAAAAAAACGTTTGATAGGCCATTTAACATCTTCCATGTTTAACGGATTCTTGCTTTATCTCAACGGTTCCCGAGATACGACCTTTTGAAGCTTTACTTGTGAATTTTAAACGATTTTTTGACTTTTTTCGAGTATACTTTACGGTAAGATTCTCGTTTAGATGCCGGTCGAAAGAGAAAAGCCTGGATTGTAGGTTAGGTCGTGCGTTTTCACAATATGTCGTAAAATGTTAGAGCCCCAAAAGTTAGGAATCGAACTTTTTTATTTTTGGAGGCGTCACTTTGGCTACGAGGCCGACGTCCCTCGCGTTTCAAAAAAATTCAGCGCGTTTGTCTTTTTGATCTCTTTGGGATTTCTAAAGAATGTTTTGAAAATCGTGGCCCGTTTATAGCAATCATTAGTTAACTAATTAATGAAATCGTACATATGTTCAAATAGAATGATCCCTTCGGTAACACAATTAGTACACGTGAAAATGAGAAACAATTAACAAACTGTTGCCATCTAAAAACACTGCTGCGAAGTATGCGATCGTCTCGCGAATTTACTAACCACCAAGAAAACTGGTTACAACTCGTAGAAAATCAAATTTTATAGCCTTTAAACAAAAAAATTAAATTTTTTATGAAAAAATATCGACATACATATTCTGATGTCTCATTACCTGCCAATCAAACATTTGATAATGACAGATTTTAATTTACCAAACTTAACGAATTAACATAGTTTTTTTATGCAGTTTTTAGTGTTTTCTTTTTCTGATACAAATAGCCGCTGCAGTTTACAATTTTATTCCTTTGATTGAAACATTATTTCTTGAGTATGATTTTGCATCCATGTGTATTTTCAAGCACAAAATCAGCAATGGAAAACAACGAAAATTGGTATTTCTTTTTATAACTTTGTCTTTATACAGGGTGTTTCAGAATAAGATGCTGATCCTTAAGGGTGTCAATCCTTACGCGATTTTAAGAAGAAAAGTTCAAATAAACATATGTTCTAAACCTCTTAACTTTTGATCTACAAGGTGTTCAAGTTTTCGCGTAAAAAAAGATATGGCAAATAATTATTGATTATTTAATACATAATAATTTTAACATTAAAATAAAAGAACTAACATTAAATAACCACTGAATAAAAAAATTAAAAAATTTTTAAATCAAAAATAGTTGTTGTAGCTTAGAAGGCATATGCCAAATTTTATTAAAATATCTATAAAGATATTAAAGTTATGATAAAAACGTTTTTTTTCTTAAAACTTGAACACCTTGTAGATCAAAAGTTAAGAGGTTTAGGACATATGTTTATTTGAACTCTTCTTCTTAAAATCGCGTAAGGATTGACACGCTTAAGGATCAGCATCTTATTCTGAAACACCCTGTATATGCACTGAACTTGGCTTAAAAAAACAATATCGAATCGTCTACTGTAAATTCCAAAAAAGCTGTAAGCCAGTTGTGAACGTTTGTATAGGCAACCAAACTGACTGAGTTGTGTATGAAGGGGTGCATATAATAAAGCGACTAAAAATTGTAAGCATAAATATAAGAAATTTTCCAAAGTTAAAAGATATTATGTTGCTAATTAATGGGAAGTTAGATGTGGATGTACTTGAAATATAACAAGTAAAAGAGAAAAATAGCAAATTAAAATCCTTAGTAGCAAAACAGAAGAAGAGAATAGATAACCTTGAAATAAAAATAAAGAACAAGAACATAATAGAACAGGAGTGGTAGATGAGGACAGTGAAAATGAGAATCGGTCGAATACAAAAATAATAACAATACTACAAGAAATTGGCATAAACATTGATAGAAACACTAAGATATAAACAAAGGAAAATACGAAGAAACTACGAAAAAGGGGGGAAAACACCCATAACTGTCAAGTTAATTAAAGAAATGTACAAACACAACAATTCTACTTATGCAACACCGAGTGCATTTAAAATTAATTTTTTACTTTAAAACTAAGATATCCAATTCTTTATTTTTAGCAAAAATTTTTTAAAATTTTATTAACCAACTTTTTACCTTTTAGTTAACATTGCTACAAAAGCTTTTTTTGTTTTTTACATTATAATTTATTCTCGAGGCAAATCGTAAAGAACGAGCTCAATAGTTTAGAATATTTAAGTGAGGGAGTCCTTACAGAGGAGGAGGTTACTACACTATTTTTTGTAATATTTATAGAAAAGGATTGATTTTATTTAAAAAATTGGCAATCAATACACTTAAATAGTTGTTTTATCATTATTGTTTTATCGAATATCTTCATACTCTTTTAAGTTTAAAATTTCGATTTTTTTAAGTGTTATAACTTGGTTTTATTAATACATTGAAACAATGGAAAGGCAAAAAAAGTTTAGACTTTACGATGTTTTCTTAAGTTATTAATACTATCACAAACATTGTTTCGCAAACAATACGGAATAAATATCAACAGCTTAAGAAAATCTCATAACTTTCAATTCAACCGACTAACAACTACTTAATAAATAATAGATCCGTCAAAACTAACATTTTTGTTCTTATTATTTGAAAGTTAGTTAAATTGCAGTCTTGTATAACAACTTCTATTTTATTTGCACTAACTACAACCAACATTTTACTTGTGCTCAACTTGTGTTATAAGAGTAGCAAATATAATTTAAATTTCTATTATGCAAGTGGTTGGTTACGTTTAATTAAATTTGGGCCGGATATGTTTATGGTATTTGTTACAGATCTAGCTTCAGCTGGATTGAATACACGTCATGTTTGGTATTGTACTAAGTTCCTCGAGGTATCCGTACAAAACCACTAGAATAAATAATTTATATTTAAACATGTGCATTATGTTTTGGTGGTATTGTATGAAAAATGAAAGACTTTTCATTCATTCAATTTATTTCATAAACTATTTTTCATTTAAACATTAAAATTATTACAAACCTATAACGTTGCTGATACAACAATGGCCTAAAACTACCAACATTTCATTTGAAATTTAATTTTTGAGAATTTCAATATAATTATTTTGTTTTAAAGTTGTATAGAATTTAACGTTTTAATATGTATATTTTACAACTTACTCTCAATCATTGAATTTTTACGATTGATTTTCTTGTATCCAATGTTTAATTTTTTTTTCTGTGTACCAAGCAAATTTAATGTAATACTTAAAACTTAAGGGGATAATGCTTCCAGATCGACAAATATCGTCAAGAAAGAACAAATAGTTCAAATAAAGATATAGATGTATGTAACTAAAATTAGTAACTCATAGAAATAGTATATTATACACCAAGGTTGTGAAGTCTGTCATTATTGCCTTAAATTGCTGTCATTATTGCTAAGGCAATAATGGACTTCTACAACTATGGTGTATATACTATTTTTCTACTACTAGCCAAATTTAAGCGAAAAATAAAAAATAAACATTTTTTTGTAAAAATAATAGCACAGGAATGAAAATAAATCAAAAGCATTAAAAGCTACATACGTTGATAAACCAACTGCAACTGATTCACTAAACACTTGTGTGACATATTTCACCTTCATTTTTTGAAAATTATTGGGATTGATATGTAAATTAGTTGATTTAGGAGCCAATCGAGCGGTTTGATTTGTCTGACATGTAGAAATTTTTAATGTCTTTCAAGATGCTTTTTGTTATTAAAGATTATATCGTATTTAATCAAGTTATTTTGCACCGACTTCAATAAATAGGAGACATCGTAGAAATAATAGATTTTCTTATCGTTTACGAGAAGGTTTGGTTTTTCAGGTGATACATCTTTTTTAATTAGGCTTAGAAAATTTTACTACTGCCCTAACTTCGCCGCATTGTAATTGTAGCTTTTCTATGCAGTCTAATATTTTGAATTTAATTTTAACCTTTTACATTTTATTTATTAGTAAAGGTGTAGCACAAGGGTTTGTTAACTTTTTATATAACTTTAACCATGATCACGTAGACTTTGAGCTGGCAAAATTAAACCTACTTAAAATTCTACTCTTAGTTAGATAATGTCTGATACACCCGCAAGCACTTTTGGATATTAACATAAATAACACAAATTAGTTAGAAAATAATAATGGTAAATAATTTCAATGTCGTCTTGCAGATGTAGGCAGCACGTGGTCGGACGCGGTATCGTTTAATGTCCGCGCGGCGGAGTTTTGACGTTCAGGACAAAAATGGCGGCGACCTTTGACGCTAGCCGCACGTGTCACGGTGGTACAGATCAAAGTGCGACACTATCTGCCGCTTTTTCTAGAAATTTTGGGCGGAGCGTTTGACAGGAACATTCGAAACTTCGTTCACGCTGTTAAAAATGTTGCGCTTGCAGGAATTTGAGTCAGTCTGAAATGTAACTTGAAGGTAATACTACGTCAATACAAAGTTTATTGTCAAATAGTACAAAATGAGTACAGCGAAGAAATGTAAAAACGTATTATTTTTAATAACGATTGGGAGGAAGAATTTTTTTGTATGGTGAGGATAAGATGCATTTGTCTCATTTGTCGAGCGTCAGCTGCAATACCTAAGCGTGGTAGCTTAGAGAGGCATCATAAAACGGTTCATAAAAACTATGAAAAGGATTTTCCGCCACAGAGTGAATTAAGAAAACGAAAAGTACGTGATTTGATATCTAGTTTGGAAAAAGAACAAACCATGTTCACAAGCCCAGCTAAACAATCAAAAGCTGCTACGATAGCGTTATTTAAAATATCTCGTATACAGGCGAAACACAAGAAACCATTCGAAGATGGATCGGTTGTGAAGGAAGCATTTATTGAAGCGGGTGAGACTTATTTGGAGATTTTAAAAATAAAAACAGAAATTATGTCTGATATTAGAGAACTTCAGTTATCTGATCCGACTGTCACAAAGCGTATTGAAGTCATGAGTCAGGACATGGCAGATAAACTAAAACATGATATCATGGAATGTACATACTTTTGTTTACAGTTCGACGAATCCACCGATATGGCAGACACTGCCCAGCTCTGTATTTTTATTCGGATGGAAAAAACCCGTGGGGTCTGGAAGAGAATGACCCGTGGCGGAGATATATATATGACGTTTTCTTAAATTTTGCAACAAACTACCAGCTAACAATATACCGGGTGTCCAGAACCTCTCCTGACAAACCAAGACCGAAGATTCTCAGATAATTTTAAGACAATTTAATCCAATTCACCTAGTCCGAAAATGCTTCCTAAGGAGCTAGATCTCTTTGAAGATGGCGACTTGCAAATAGTTTTTTTTAAATACCTCTAGAACGCTTTTACTTAAAAAACAAAAACTGGTATGCTTATTTAGCCTTCAGAGATGAATCGATTCCATCAATTGCGAATTTCTAGTACCGGTCATAGGCGACCGTTTTGGGTAGGTCAACCGTTATTTTAAGCATAACTTTTTTGTCTTTAACTTTCAAGCATTTGTGACACTAGATTATTAAATTTTCAGGTATTCTAGTACTAAAGGTACTCTTACTTTAAGTCATTAGGATACACCGTTTTCTAGAAAATGGATTTCAAAATTTTTTGTTTTTTCGTCATTAAAGTTAAATTTATATTTTTTGCACTAGTTGGCTCTGAACTGCCAACAAAAGTAACCTACGTTTTTCATTGTCAAATTGTTGTCAGTTCGCGAAGTTTATGTTTTAATTTTTTACTTTACCAGGCGCCAATCTTCAAAGAGCTCTAGCTCCCTTAGGAAGCATTTTCGGACTAGGTGAATTGGGTTAAATTGTCTTAAAATTATGTAAGGAATCGCCGGTCTTCGTTTGTCAGGAGAGTTTCTGGACACCCTGTATAAATTAGTGTGCATTACAACCGATGGAGCACCAGCAATGACTGGAAAGAAAGACGGTTTTGTGGCATTGTGTCGAACTAATGACGATTTCCCTTCATATATTCTTTCCATTGCATTATACATCAAAAGTTTTAAACACCTAGGAAATTATGGGCATTGCAACAAAAATTGGGAATTCCATCCGTGCACGTAGCTTTCAACGGCGAGCTCTTTAAATTGCAGTTGGAAGATAGGAAGTCAAGTGGTTGAGTCGCGGAAAATTCCTAGAAAGGTTTCAAGAATGATTACCCGAAATAACAGCTTTTCTGGACGAAAAAGGTGATGACACTCAGATGCTGAAAAACGGAAGATTGATTGATTTGGCATTTTTGACTGATATCACAATGCACTAAACACCATTAACTTGGAGCTTCGGGGTAAAGGAAAACTACTATTGAGATGATAAGCGCAGTAAACGCATTCAGACAGTAAACCCGCAACTTATGATAGATCAACTGAAAAGAAAAGATCTGAAACATTTTCCGTCTTTGAAATCAAGGATTCCTCAGTTGAATTATGATATCTATAAGGCACAATTATCAAATATTTTGGGACAATTCGAAATACGTTTTTATGATTGCAGTAAATTGGCAAATATCGCAATATTTATGAGTTATTCTTTTTTGTGTAAAAACATTGAGGAATTAGCTACTGAAATAGCAAGCCAGTTTCATATGGACTCATGTTCTGATGAAAATGAGTTGGCGCAGATTATATCAGATATACATCTCAAGCTTCAGCATCTGATACAAAAATTCTGGTGTTGTATATCTGAAGATAAATATCCGAATCTAAGGCAAATCGCCCTTCAACTGACGGCAATGTTTGGATCAACTTACTTGTGCGAGTCTGCATTTTATGAAATGAAGATAATTAAGTCAAAATATCGCAATCGACTAACTGACGAACATATGTCAGTGGTTACGTACCATCTTATGAAAAGTGCGCTGAGGACATGCAATGCCACGCTTCAACATCCACGCCTTAGTTTGAACTTTTTAAGTTTTTAGTTTTTAAGTTTAACACCAGAACTCTTTTGTTTTGTAACAACCAATAAACTCGCAATTTTGAATAATTATGAGTTTTTTCATTGATATTTTAGACAAGAACCTAACTAAACCCAACTCAAACCTTGACTAAAATAATGTATATTATGCGGAAAACTAATATCCATCTATGCCACGATACACCCTACCTAACTACACGACAACCCTGAATCACACGTACTTGCAACCTCTCAGAGTCAATCGTAAGTAGTCTAATAATATTGAGGTAGATCGCCAGCAGGTCAAGTTTAAGCGCCCCTGCCTTAGCACCAGAGCGAAATAAGGTGCGTAAGCAATAATGGACTTCACAACCATGGTGTATATACTATTTTTCCACTACTAGCCAAATTTAAGGCAAAAATTAAAAATAAACATTTTTCTTGTAAAAATCAAGTAGCACAGGAATGGAAATTTGCCTTTCCACTAATAAAAGTCCAGCCATAGAGATTTTAAGGCATTAATGCTTTTAATCTTCTGGACGAATTCAGGACTCGATTATTTATGTATTGGTGAATAATAAAGTTCTTGAACCAGAATAGGAATATATATTTAGTATAATTCCATGGTCTTCAAATCGTAACCAATACTAACTAATTTATTACTAAACAAGCAACAATTACGCTTGTCTTAATGACAATTAAAATTGAACATTACTAGTTTCGACTGCGTTGAAACATTAACAGCCATCTTCAGGTGAAGTGTTAGATATGTAAAAAAGAAACCTAAATTAAATTTGTGGTTGTATCATAAAGGTTAACAAGTTAATTAATTAAAAGGCAAATTGCCTGACAACCAAATTTTGTCCAATTTTGTCAAAACATATTAGTTGACAAATTTTAAATTTAAGTAACTCTAACCATCATCACTGTAGCACTTTGAGCTGGCAAAAATTTATTTATAACTCAGATTGTAAAATAATGACGATTTAATAAACATTTCATCGATGCAAATGGTACAGCATTTTTCGATGTCTGGCAAAGTGTTTAATTTTAATTTGAAAGCTTCAAAAAAGAAAATTGTTAAAACAAACTTTAAAATTAACATTTTCAGTGATCCTCTGCAGAGTCCTGGCACTTGGTAAAATAAGAATTTTCTCCAAGACTTTATATGCTTTGGGTCTCGTAAAATATAATTTTAGAGAAAAGTGTTTATATTCCTCTGTGTATCTTCTACTTCTTAGTTGTTTATTTTTTAAGTCCACTTGGGCTTTCACAATTTGTACTACGCTTTCGGGAAGAAAATTATCACGTAACTGTTTAAACTGCAATCGTTTTGCAGCAATTCAATTATCTAAGAAACTGTTGCTCGGAGCTACATTTAATATACCTTTTTGGGGCAGAAGAAGTTGAGTATAAACATATTTAAATAAAAATTTCATACAGGAAGGCACAAAAAAATTAGGACATTTTAAATGTAAAAAAAGTGCTGTAAGTGGCGCCATCTGCAATTTACTCCAAAAATGAGAACTGATTTCGAATACTACAGACATTAAGAAAATTATCCAAGAAAAACTTGTAAGAAATAATATTTTTGACGCTCTGTATTTCGGAATCTATCAACTTTTGGACTATGGTAATTTGTGTTAAATCGGCATATTTTAGTACTAGAAATCTACAGTAACTATATGTACGCGGAATATCACGACACCCTGTACAATGTGGGTCTATTAAATGAATCTATTTTGATATTAGTCTGAAAAAATAGAATTCTAGTGATAAAGTGATAAATAGTGGCGCTAACTTTACAATAATATCAAATTATAATGCAACATTATAATTTTTTTAAATTGTATAGGTAAGATAAAATACCAAAGTCATATAACGTTTCACTGTTACTTTGAGTTTTCCTCTAAATAATAAGATAAATAAAATTAATTAATAAACAAACTCTACTCCTTCAGTCTAATCGGAATAACAGTAGTCTTTATGTTTTTCTACGCTTCTCGAACGAAGGATAGACAATTTCAATTCGCTTTCGCAAAGCTTCAAATTCAAATTCTTTATAGTTTTGTGATCATATTGTAAGGCTCATTTTTCGAAACAAATTTCATTTTTTCGGTTAGAATATTTAGCTAAAATGACGAAGTAGTTTGTTGTTTGACACCTAACACAGAATAAGTAGTGCAAGTATATTAACTGCAGTAGGTACTATAAGCACAAAAAACTATAATTATGAATGTAGCAATAAAGGCGTACTTTGTTCACAAAATGATTCTAAAATAGCTTGTAAATTTCGAGTTTTATGCAACCAACATTACAAACACGCTTGCACAGTATAATAATTTGTACCCTACGCTTCTATTTTATAATATAATTCGATTGCTCGTGTTGTATTTTTTAGGTATAATTAGTCATATCAGTAACCATTATATGATTATTACCGACACTCAAATTATATAATTACAATTTAATTATTTTATATACAATCAGTTAGTGCATTTCCTTACGCTAATGAAAAAACTGATTTCAATTGAAGAAGAACGTAAACCACTGTCGTTTCTTCTTAAAAATAAAATAATTGGATTGAAATTCTATGCTAATACGATTGATTAAATTATTAAAAATGTACCTATGTTCTTCGTAATTTATAACATCTAATCGAATTAAAGAAACACCATATAATTATTATGTGATGTTTGGAATTTATAATCTATACTACACCAGTTTTATTTTTTATTTATTATTTGCAATAAAGTGAAGTGATTAAAGTTCATGAAAAAAATTTCAAATTAAATTTGTAATTATTTATGTGTTTACGTATAAAACCCCATGGAATAAATTCACAATTATTCACAAAATTAAACCGCACTGAGTTTTTACAAAGTTGAAGACATCTGAAGTTAAGCAATATTTTGTATTCTCTATTTATCTGTTTATTCATTATTTTGTTTGCAATTTCTTTATCCTACTATTTTATTTCGTCATTGTCGTGACTGGCGCTTGCACCGGTCCATTATATGTCGTCATGCAATAGCTGTGCTATTATATCTTACGTTCTTACTTATCTTCTGTAATGTTTACACTTAATCAATATTATTACATACAAATTATAAGGTGGGTCAAGGTTGGCATCTTTAAGTTTTAGTAATTTTCCTAAACTTTGAAACAAATTCTCCACACTTGCACATACGGTTTCGTCACCACGCTATACAGGTTTCTACTGATCTTCTGAGACACCATGCATAACACTTACATCACAATACAATAATGAAAATAATGTGCCATACGAATAAATAAATCACTTTCATCAAATTAACATTGAAACCTAAGTTTTCAGATATCAGTTTATATCCGAGTTCATCAGCAAATATTTTTTTTAAAGAAATATGTACAAAGTATTTCTAACTGTTTCAATTGCTCATTATTTACCTCAAGGTTTCCTAAATACAAAATCTTCAGAAGCAGCTTTCAAGCATTGCATATGGTACTGCTAAATCTGCTAGTAGGTCGCAATCAATGACATATGAGGTATGCTTTCACCCAAGGATTCAGCAACTAAACGGCATCCTAGGAAATATTTCTTTGTATGACAACCATCAAACCATATAGACCAAGACACTCAGTGTTTGCTAAGTATTTCTCGAAATAAATTTTCAAAACGAATACATCTATTGTATCAGAGCTGATTATAATAATATGAGCTTTCTAAGTGGCTTGATTGTAATTCAAGCACCCTACAAAATAAAACTTTGCAAAATGAAACATTTAGTTGGATCGTCGAATTCTTCACAAATGTAGGTACATATCATACTCTTCTTTTACTTGTGCATATTTTGGAGCATCACTGTAAAAAAAGCCAAGAAGTTTTAATTTATCTTGAGTGTTTGTAAGGAAAGTCTTTACTCTACAAGTTTGACCCAAAAATTTTATAGAAATGTCGTTATATCTATCGACTATTACACTCATTGACTTATATTTATTAATCCTCCAAAATTGTATCCTTATAATTAATCAATTCTATCCTAGTTTCAATTTGCCAACGTTTCACCCGACCTATGCAGGCTTTTTTCAAGGTTTCTTAAAATTAAAGCGTAACATTAAATTGAAATCCAACATTCACTCTATGAAATTGTTTAAAAACCATCAATTAATCATTAATTAATCTTTACAAGAATAATTATCCATCTATTCCCTTCACGCCACGCAACGTAAAAATTGCATAATATTGAAGAAAGCTTGGGCAAAATCACCCCTTCAACAAAACAAATTTTGAAAAAATTTAAAATGATTATTGTGTGTTAAAATAAAAATTTTTTTTCAACAACGGGCTGTAATTTGGATGACTTCAGTAAAATTCGTCATGGTTAAAGAGATAGTTGCAGTAATGTAATATTTTTGTATCATATACACGTTAAGAAGCCACCATGAATGATTTTTGTAAAAATTGTTACGTTTTGAAATTTCTTGTTGTAAGTATTTTTGTTTGATTTCGCAAGAGTATCTTTAGTTGATGATAACATAATAATAATATTACTTTGACAAAAAACTGTGTAAAACTATACAATATCTACCTAACCTAAACATAAAATATAAGTACATAAAATTTATGCGAAGGTATGGATATACTCGTTTTTTTCCTGACTTTCACATTGTGTACATCCGGCGTTATGTATCTAATTTTATGGCAAAGGTAAGGTGGAGTCATACAATTAATCACTATGTGTACTAGACTGCCTAGATGTAATATACATCTACTGCTCATATTTAACCAACCGCAACAATCTAACGTATGTGATATGTGGCTCCTTCTCGAGAGCCCATAAATAAGGCGTATAGACAGGCATTTTGTAGCTTTTGAATTTTATTTCTATCAGTACTATCTGGGCAAGCCTGATACAAAACATCACAATACTTCGTTTGTGTGACCACAAGAGAGTTGCATAATTTTTGTTTTCCTGTTTAACAGATGCCTAGCAGAATATAATAATTTTAAAGCACTGTAACTTTTGCGTAAACAATTCGAGACATGAGATTTCAAACGAAGTTCTTCATTGAACACTACATCTACGTTTTTGCATTTGGTGGTAAGCGAGATGCGCTCTCGCGAATCTAATTTGAACTTTAGGTAAAAGCAATATCGCTGACAACCTTAGGGCCGAAAACCATAACTGATGACTTATCACGATTTAGTTTTAAGCAATGATCAAGAGATACTTTTATGGATGTTTATTTATTATTTCAAGTGCAGTAACAAGGTCTCTTGGGTGAAAAGAATAGCAAATCTGAGTGTCACATAGAAACTTAACTAATTGAGATTGTATCAGTAAAAGGGCAAATGATCCTCTTCACAGTCAATGTAATGTAAAATTGAAACAATTTTTTTTTTTTTCCCCCCTTAATTAGTTGGGAAATGATTAAAAGGTATCCATTTCGTGTTAAGGTTTCGCATTGCATGGACTTACAATGCGCATTGCATGGCCTAACAATGCAAAACGTAGCATAAACACTGAAATAGAGTTTATCTTTTTAATCACCTTCCTATAAGAAAGGTCCGTGGATAACTACGGCAAAAACAAAAAACAGAATTAAAACTAAAAAGAGGAAGACCATCTCACCATGTAAAATTAAAAGTAATAACTCATAGTTTATAGTATCAAAAGCCTTGGAATACTCCAAACCTACCAATATGGTCAGTTTTCCTAAACTGTTGCTGACAAAATGTCATCGGTTACGCTTAACAACGCTCTTGCGCAGCTGTATTCCGCACGAAATCCCGACTGCGCACCAGGAAGTATATTAAAATGGTTGAAATAAATTCTAATTTAAGTTGATATAATTTTGTCGCAAAGCTTTGCAAGCACTGAAAGATTGCTGATAGGGTGCAAATCAGAAAAACATTAGGGTTTTCTTTACCAATGGATGAAGTAGGTATCGTTGGGAAAACTTCGTTAGTCAAACAGTAATTTATGATATGTCTGACGTAGGAATGCAAAATGTGCGGGGTACATAAGTTTTATAATTTTATTTCGAACAAATCAGCTCCTGCAGAAACTGATTTGATACTACTAATAGTGTAGGCAATTTAGATGAAATAACGACGAATAGAAGAAACAATTCATAAAGTTTTGAAATTTTGGTTATTTATTTATTTATTTATTTAATCGTATGGTACATTTTAATATTGTATTGCGATGTAAGTGATATGTATGGTGCCCCAGAAGATCAGTATATACCTGTATAGTGTGGTGACGAAACCGGTGCAATAGTGGATTGGTTCGTCTTGGCAAAGCATTTACTTCAAGGTTTAGGAAAACCACTAAAACCTAAACATGCTAACCCTTACCCACCCTAGTATTCACATGTAATAATATTAATTATCGAGGGTGTGTGAAGTCGTAAGAAAGTGGTTTTGGTTTGAACTCAGTATGAACCCTGTTGTACAATTTTTCCCTAGGGAGCTTTATCCGCCGACGACCGTGACCTCACATGATTTTACCAGGTCCGTAAACCGTATCTCTGTCGAGAAAAAGTTATAGAACTTTTTTATATTCTCCATTAAATTTTCCACAACAAATGTTATATATATTTTTTGCATATCTCCCACCCAACGCTCATAAATAACCTTTGAAAATAAACGCCGTCTATTGCGTCGATTATTTTGAAAAGTATTAGCGTGAGCAAAAAAATATATAGAAGGAAAATTGTAGAACAGTTCTTTCTCTACAAGATCCATACTAGATACAATATTTTTGAGAATGATTTTTATACCTGTCATTCTGCACTTTGACGCGTTTCCACATCACCCTTAACCCTAGTCGGCCGGACAGTGGTACACGTGTACTTTTTTGTTTTTGAATTCAAAAATTTTTGAAGTTAGGAGATCTTCAGGATTGTATTTTTTTGACAGCTCCAAGTACATATTTGTAAGTTTTTTATACTACGTTTAAATTCGAGTGTAGAGTAATTTTTTTGACTTTACGTAGTTGTAGTCGGGCAGTGGTACAATTGTACCACCATGTATTTTAGTTCAATTTTTATAAATAATGCAGTTTGTAATTACTTCTATTGATTTTTTTATTTTCAAAAGTATAAACAGTAGTATAAGTGTAGGAATAAGTATAAAATATGTGGAGTACAAATAATAAAATTTAAGAGTTAGAGTGAGACGATGTAAATTCTGACTGTCTACAGGAGTCATTGCATTGATATTTTTGAGTGGAATGGATTGCACAAATCGGACCGTTGTAACCAACACAAGCGTTCCTTGTCTTCCTCTTCTTTTCATTTTCGTAGCATTTGTTTCAAATGCCCTTTACCTTGCGATGACCATGTACATCGTTTTCTCCTGATAAAACAGTACCAGATCTAGGAGGTGGTAGAGACTATTTTTTGCCCCAAAACAATTTCAATAGAGTTTCTGATCAACAAATGGGCAGTAATAAAAGGTACTTTAGATCTGGCTTTCACTTGCTCCATACACAATTCATGTGCCAAACAATCCAAGAAACGTCTACGAAAATCTTTGGCAATTTCTTCTGGGTGTAGTGCTTGGTAAGTAATGTATGCAGCGAGACCAATTGTGTCGAGCATGTTGAAAAAGGCTGTTAATGGCCAACCATTCTGTCATACACATCAACCCCTACCTTTGATTGATTGTAAAAGTGGTTGATTTCTTCTTTGTTGTTAATTTTTTGTCCAGACTGGCCGCAGTGCATACTGCTCAATAAATAAACGGCTTTATTTCTTTTTACGGTAATGGAGAGTAATGTACAATCTTTTTGGAAAGCGTAACGTGTTGTACCAATTTCATCATTGCGGTGCGGCTTTAATTCATTCGGAATATACCGCTTATTTTTTCGCAAAGTTCCAACCAAAGACATATTTTTCATAGCCAGGGTTTTAAAAGTTGCAATGACGTATACAAATTATCACACGTTACATTTCTACCAGAATTGTAATATTTAGATACTAAAGACATGACTGTATTCTCGCCCACATTTACTTGTCTTGGTTGGCCAACTGGTTTTCCTTGGTATAGTACTGATCTAAGTGGATAATATGTCAAAGCATCGCAGGCAACAAAGTATTTCAGGCCATAAGATTTCGGTTTATCAGGAATATACTGAATAAATGGTGCTCTACCACGATATGGAAACAGTTGTTCGTCCACTGTAATTGTTTCATTCGGATAGTATAACTCTTCTAACCTCGTATTCATCATAGCCCATAGCTCTGAAATTGGGGCGGCTTTGTCATTCACACGTCTCTCGGCACGCGTGTGTACGTTATCCAATCGTATAGCTGATAGTACTTGCTTGAATCTATCCCGCGACATTGTTGCACGAAACAGAGGTAATGAACGACTTCTCCACAGATCATGCAATGTTAAATCGTTCCATTTGTTGACACCCATTGAATACAGCATACCAATAAAGGCATCTAACTCTACATAGCTAAATTGTTTCCATAGTTGGTGATTTTTGGGGTTTTTCTCATTGTATGTGCGAACCATTGCAAGACCTTTACGATTTGTGTGCATTACTATTTGGGCCTTCATGTCATCAGTGAACAACAAATCAAAAATTTGCTTTTTTGTCATAGAACTCGTGACCAGTCTCTCATTTACACCACCTGAAAAAGAGCCAAGATTCAAATTTTTGTGTTCAATATTATTTTATTAATTATTGATTTATTATTTATTGTGTTTACCTTTGCGGTGCATGACGTTCAAACGACGCCTTTGTTATTCAACCGGCGGAACAGAAAGCCATTCTATGCCATCAGCAGCAATAAACTTATTTCTGATTTGCGTCGATTCACGTTGAATATTGTCTTCTTCATCATTGTGTTCTTCGGATTCAGCCACTTCAATTTCGTGGTCTTCCTGTTCAGCATCAGACGCTACTTCATTATTTGGAACCCAATCCTCATCTGGTTCCAATTGAAAAATTTCATCATCACCTTCGAACTAAATATCGAGTTCCTTTTGCGTTAGACTTATAAAACCAGGAACAAATTAATAAAACTTTAGTTTCGAAAAAAGACAAAAAGGAGCATTATATAAAGTACTTACGCTTCTAAATTCAAATTTCCCTTTCTGTCCCACGGGAACTTATCTAAATATGATTGCTGTCAATGCATTTTTTCTATAAGTGCAACTAAACACAACACAAAATTTAGCTAGAACTAAACGCGTTAACAAGTCCAGTTTGTACATATAAATACCAATGTAAGCTAAACTGATGCAAAGTAACTAAAACACACAAAAACGTTCGAAGACAAACGTGCTCATCGATAACAATAACTGTACCATAAGTGTATATCAACATTTTCACATCTGAACTTAACGCAAAGTACATATACTATGCGTTAGTCTAAATATGATAGTAAATTTCTTCGGCAGACTAGGGTTAAGGTAGAGCTTTCAGTGCGTTTTTTTTAAGTGTTTTCCCCTGGAGGCCTATTTCACTAATGAAATATTTAAACAATTGCTTCTGTAAAATAGTCCTCCTCGATGAAATTTACACAACTCTGCCAATGACTATTAGAACACAATGTAGAACAGCTCAGGTCAACCTTTACACAGCTACATCGCTTTCCACAGCCCTTTTTACAGCCGCAAGATATGAGCTACAGAATTGAGGCTGGAGCTGGCGCTTGAGTCGTGAGCACTCTAACCCCATTCAGTTGCTCCTAAATTTCTTCCTTTCCACAAATAAATTTGATAAAAAACACGATATGAATGTTGTGATACTGCAGCAGATGTAGGTGGTAGTCTAGACAAAATGACTGGGTTATTCAACTGACCAACTAGCTTATTAAATAAAATGAATCTATAATGATTTAAAGATGTTTCTTTTCGGGGTGCCTTATATAGAGCAACCGTAAATTGTTCCCCAGCTCTTGCAATGCCTTCTTTTGCTGATGAAGGGTTATTGAATACGACGACCACTTCTTGTAAATTCTTTATTAAGTCTGTTAAGATTTTTTTGCAAAAAAAGGCAAAAGTGGTGTCGCAGCTACTAAACGCATGAGCAAATAAAATATTATTTTTGCAATCTTTTAAAACTCTCAAGTTTTGTACGTCTTGGGAACTATACACCCTTTCCTCAATATTTCCTTGGGTGTCTCTCAAAAAGCTAATGTCTTTCTCTTGCGGACAAAGAGCGATAAGGAGTGTAAACAAAATCGATATCATGTCCCATATTTCTCAAGTATGTTTACATGCATGAAGAATATGCTTATTTTCCAAAGTCATTTATGTGCGTTGGGTGGGAGATGGGGAAAAAAATTATAGGACAATTTTTGTGAAGAATTTAATGTTGAATCTAAAAAGTCGAATAACTTTTTCTTGTCAGAGTTACAGTTTTCGCGCAAAACGAAAAGACCATTGTGAAGTTACGCCTGGGGGTGGTTTTTTCGGCAAAAGAGGATGAAGCTCCCCCCGGGAGGGTGGAAACTCTTCGGATCTGTATTTGGGTACTTACTAGAAATTCACAACCAAAATTTCAAAACTTTATACATTTTTTCTTCTAAAAGTGTAATTTGCCTACACTATAAGCTTTGGCTACAGTTTCATCGTCAACCTCGCTAAAAGCAAATTGATACTGTATGCCTTCCCTTCCATTACTTTAGAGTCGTATTCATATTGTATACGTGTATCCAATAATGAACTACTTATTCCGCTAATGAAAAATCGATTTTTTAGTTTTCTTAAACAATCTTTCATTTTCGCAAGTAGTTAATAGAGTCTCCCCAATTTCTTTAACATTAAGGAAGCATCGCGAAGTTGTTCTTCAGCAAGTTCACCGCAGAAAAAATATTGTAAAGCACATATTCCTCTCTAGTATCAAATGTATTGCAATCTTTGAAACACGTTATGATATTTTTAACGCAATTGAGTTTTTTGTCAACAGATTATAGGCAGCCAACAATGCACATATATTCAAAGAGATTTTACAAGGAAAACAATGTCAATTCGGCGACCTTTTTACATAAAACTCGTGAGACTATTATGCAAATAATTTGCGTACAGCTTGTTTTCGTTACTTTTAATTTATGTTAATTCTTGTCTGAAAAATAAACAGTAACACCTACATATTAATAATGCATTAAAGAAATAAGATAATAACATTAAGGTAATAATAATCAACCCAGTATTTAAAAAAATAATTTGGGAGCAAAACTCGAGAGTTTAAATATCTTGCATAAATAAAATGGGATTAAAACAAGAATGTAATTCAACTTTTTATACACAATCACTCATATTAAACTATTTCAGCGAATGTCACCTAAGAAATCATTGTAATTAATTTAAAAAATATCGGGGCGGTTGCTATTTATTTTCGATGGGTGATACAAATTCCACTGACTTGGTTTAATGAAATTAACATTCCTACAAAAAATACCGTATTAGTTAATTATAAAAAGATCACAAAATTATGTAAAACAAAAACGAACTGTTTTAATTCGCATATATTGTATTGTTACCGAGTTTTAATATGCTGTGGGAACCGCATACCATCATTTCATTTACTTTATATTTATGTATAATGTACTCAAGTTAAAGTACTTATTACGTAAACGGTTTCGATTTATTACTGCTAGTTATTCTACCTTTACTTAATTATCGTTGATTTGAATTGCTAGTATATTTACTGCAGTGAATTGTGTTGAGAGAACGGTTTAGGGTAAAGTACATTCTCTTTTTCCATGACAGACAAATGAAAAGTACTCTTTTCATACAAATATTTATTTAAATGTAAGTAATACTAAAAAATTCATATAACAACATTTTTAAAACCAAGTAATCTCGTAGTAATTACATTCTGTGAATACTTTAGGCAAGAATACATGTAGTAATACATAATAGTATCCACCACCTTTAACAAAACTAATTAATTGTTGTGTTCTTTGAGTAATTTGTCTATATATCTGAAACCGTAACTTGCAAGGACACCAAGACCAAACATAATAATGTGAGGCAAATAGGTCAATTTAATTCCTTTGCGATATTTCAGCAACAACTGAAGAATGCTAATTTTCGATGCCGAGTACGGTGGATATCGTCCAGAGCAGAGTTTTTCGCCTAAAGCACTGGCATTTTTATAAAGACAACCTCTTCTATGCGTGAAGGTATCGAAACTTTGTTTGCCGTGATAGGACCCCATTCCGCTCCCGCCGATGCCTCCAAAAGGGAGATTTGCGGCAAAGTGCATGACAACATCATTAACGCAAACACCTCCGCTAGATGTATTATTTAAAATTAAGTTGACGTCTTTCTTGTTATTCGAGAAAATGTACAAAGCCAAGGGTCTCTCCCTTTCATTAATAAAAGCTATGGCGTCGTAAGCGTCGTTAACATTCATAATGGGTAAAATCGGACCAAAAATTTCTTCATTCATAACAGGATCGGTAGATTTAACTTCAGTTAAAATCGTCAACTCTATGAATCTATCTTTAGCTTCACTTTTACCTCCGATTGCAACATTACCACTTTTAAGAAAATTTAACAACCTTTGAAAATTCCTATCATTAATAATTCTGCAGAAATCGGGAGAGTCTTGCATGTTATCTTTATACCATTCCTTCAAAACTCTTTCTGCAATAACTACGAGTTTATTTTGAACTTCTTTACTACACAGCACATAATCTGGTGCTATGCAAGTTTGTCCGGCATTAATCCACTTCCCCCAAAGCAATCTTTTTACAGTTATTTCCATGTCGACAGAATTGTCGATGTACACAGGACTTTTTCCTCCTAATTCCAAAGTGGTCGGAGTTAAATGCTTACTAGCTGCTGCGTGGATTATTTTCCCTATTTGCGGTGAACCAGTGAAAAAAATGTAATCGAATTTGTGTTGGAGTAATTCAGTCGTTTCTTCAGGGCCACCGCAATACACTTGATAGCAATCATTGTCTATGTATTTTGGGATGGTGTCGAGCATAAATTTAGCACTAGAAGCGGAGGTTTCTGAAGGTTTTAATATTACGGTGTTACCGGCTGCTACAGCACCAATGAATGGTCCTAGCGAAAGTAAAATGGATAATTCCATGCACCAATTACAAGGACAACTCCGTATGGTTCTTTCTTAATGCAAAGTTTATCGAGCCAATTCGGGAATGCTTTTGATGGATGTTCTGTTTTAGACCATGTACTTAGATTATCTAATAGCAGTTTCAGGTCATAAATAACCATCTCCAATTCTAGAATTACAACCTCTTGCTTGCTTTTGTGTAAATCCTGTGCAAGAACATCAACAATTGTTGATGTGTTCTCCTCAAAAAGTCGAAGCAGATTTCTTAGTTGTTGTTCACGAAATTTCAATGATTTTGTCTTTCCACTTTGAAATGCAGTGCGTGCAGTTTGCACCACATTCTCAGCGAGTTTGTTTGAGTGAGAATCAGCCATAATTCTATTTGTACATAAAAGGAAGTAAAAAAAGTGAATGGTGCGAAATACCTATAACAAGTTTACTCACCGAAGTTAAACACACAAGTCACTTTAGTAAATGAAATTTAACCTAGGAATGATTAATTACGAGGAA
Source organism: Abscondita cerata (assembly GCA_030710515.1). NCBI lineage: Eukaryota > Metazoa > Arthropoda > Insecta > Coleoptera > Lampyridae > Abscondita > Abscondita cerata. The sequence goes on from JALBCR010004153.1 coordinate 271,567, forward strand.
ATTAAAGGACAGCATACGGTAATTTGTTTACAACTATTTAATTTGTTGTAATGAGGAAAAAAAACAGACAAATTACTCGATCACCGTTAGATGGCGATAGTATTTTATTGCTTTTATATTGGATTATTAAATTGTATTATTAGCAATTTAGTGATGATTTCTAAAACTTTTTGTGAGTTCATCGAACGTATTCAATGCAAATGTGAACATTTTGTTATTATTTACATAATATTATGTACAGGATGGTTCAACAACCTTGAACTTGTGTACCTACAGTATATCTATTGATCTACCGATTTCTTTGAGAAAAAGAATCTCAAACGTTCATTGTTTATTTGTTTAATTTCCTATGCATCTATTCTTCTCAAACTCTCACATCCTTATTTTCTTTCTCTCATCACTCTCCTATGCTTTTATAGTAGGTCCGTGAAAATGGCCGTATCTAGTTGACGAATTTAAAAATTTTTTATCTAGAAATTTTGTGCTATTTATTTCTGATAATTAAAAACCATTACATAGTTTTATAAGGCAATGTTTCGTGCACCATGTGTGTCCTTCTTCAGGCCTACGAAACAAAAAATGGTTCCGTTACTTAAAACGTTAAACGCTACAATGGAGGATCAAAAAAAGGGTCAAAAAAGTTGAAAACCTAAATTTGTTCAAAATGTTTATAAATGCTCAAAATATAATGTTTCCACACTTTTGCATCAAATCTGTTTTTTTTTCATTTTAGCAGTGTCTATAATTGAGATGTACGTGCGCATCTCGCGGCCAGGACTTATATTTCTGTTCCAGGAGCCGTGTGATGCATACATGTTTCTTAGAAATTATTCGAGTTACAACTTGCATAGCTTTGCATTGAACTGTGTTCCATGCACTAAAAGTAGCAGCTTCAGTTAGTAATCGGATCGCGCTTCACCATGTCGTATGAAGA